>VXBS01001150.1:141049-168701 GCA_013400255.1 Sitta europaea | reverse complement strand
GTGCCACGCGCCCGGCGCTGCCCGCCCGGTGTCCCCCGGTCGCGGGGTCGGCACCGACGGGCGGCTCGGCCGGGAGATGTGGCCCTCGCCAGATGTTGACGCTGTTGGCGCTTGGTGGCCCGTGACCAGCAGCGTGGCTGGCAGGGCTGAGTCACAGGGACTGGCTACGTGCCACTGTTTGTAGAAGTCGTCCCTTGGACTTTCTATTAGACGCTCCGTTCGAGAAAGTATCATTAGTTGTTTTGGCACCCTGCAGTCTTTGCTGTTGCATCTTACTCAGTTCTTTACAATTCTCAGTATTTATTCACGTAATGGTGACATTTAGATCCCTTCTACCACACCTTGTTTCCAAGCCTAATCTAAACACAGCACTTGGAGTAGGCAAAGTCTAAAGAATTTGACATAAGTTTTGTAAATAATATTCTCTTATGCCTGAACAATACTCACAAATGCTAAATTCTACTGAAATTATTTTTGCAGGATGCAAATGCCCTGGGGATTCAGCCCCGTGGCCACCGATCCTCTGGTGAGTCCTGTACCCCTAGTGATGCCCTGGAGCTCACACTGAACCCCTCTGCAGCTGGTGTGTAAGTCTGTGCACATAAAACCTCCTGAGGAGCACAGTGCTGTGTTCCAGCAGCCCTGCTGTGGACCGGGCACAGGCTGGGACAGCTTTGTTCTCAAACACCCCGGGGGCGTGCCCCCCGTGTGCCCCGTGTGTGGCTGGCAGTGCAGCCCTGTCCTCACCCCGCAGCTGAGTGTCCCCAGGCAGGTGCTGCTCTGCCAGACCCCCCCCTGATTTCCCCCAGATGCACATTCTTGTCACACACCTGCAGGTCCTGGGGGCTGCAGGCTGCTCCTGCACTGCTGCAGGTGCTGCCAGGTCAGCCCGGGGGTGCAGCAAGTATTCTGGGGATGCAGCAGGTATTCTGGGGATGCAGCAGGTATTCTGGGGATGCAGCAGGTATTTTATCTCCTGTCCCAGCCCCAGGGCTGGGCTTTGGTCCCCTCTCTGTTCTAGACTCTGCCTGCTGCCCAGGTAACCCGTTCCTTGTGGGCCCTGCTTTCCCAGAGCAGTGCTGCAGATCCTGCAAACACTGAGAAAGTCCTCTGAGTACTTTGCCCCTCTGGTTCTGTGAATTGTCTCCTTTGGAGATGGAATCACTGAGCTCCCATGGAAGCTTGTAAGCAGTTTCTCCACTTGTTGTTTCTTTCCCTGTCCATCTGATTCCCCCTCCTGGAAGTACTCTGGAGCAGAGCTACATCATCCCCCAGCCTGGTGTGAGCCAGCCAAAAAAACTGCTAGCAAGGGCTGGCAAAGTCCTCTTTAGAACCAGCTGTAAGAGTTGCTGAAAGGCCACAGTGTCCCTGCAGAAATATTTTATTTTCTTGTTCTGTGCTCAGGTTTTGGGTATGGTGTGGGCTCGCTCACCTTCATCGCTTCTGTAGCAAACCCACACCTGAATAATTCACATTACACTTTCTCCCAACATGCCAGTAGCCAATTTTATAAAGACCAGACTGTAATGTTGGTTTAAATCCTATCTATTTAATCCCAGCTCACTGCTGAATTGTGGTGTGTGTTTTTTTTCAGTGACAATAAAATTACTCTCCATTTTTTAATTCTACACTATGCTATTAATTGCTGCTGTTTCTGAAGAAGGACATATATCTTGTTCAAAGTAACAATCTTTATGCTGTTGAGTTTAAATATGGAATATGATTTCTCAAGTGCCAGTGCCCTACTATGTGTATTAATTTAATCTCTTATTACCAGCCAGCTCTAGGTAATTAGTCTGCAGTGCAAGGAGTCTGTGGGAAGTAACTGAAAGAATCATGTCTGGTTTTCTTAGAAATGAATTCTGGTGCATGGCTACAGACCACTGAGGGATCTGTGGGTTGGAAAGTTTGAAAATCCCTGGCTGAGGGTTTAGGCACAGAAGTTAAAATAAATCATGAGAGGATGCAGCACATAATATTTGAATTATGAAGCATGCATTGGGTGGCTTCATGAATTGGGTGGTTTAGCTTCTCAGGAAAAAAATTAATGTTTTCCTGAAATAAGCTCTGCTTGGGCAACATGAAGGCATGACAGTGCAGCAGAGTGTAGGCAAAATATAATCATCAGAGTTGACTGTATTAATTTGATTTTCAAAATGATCAAGCATATTTTAAAAACAATTTCAGGATGATTTGATGCTATCTTAAAAATGCCAAAATAAAAATCAGCTGAAAAGCATAAATTTGGTTACTAAGCAGTTCACCATACAATATTTACATGTATAACCAGCTTTTACTGTGCTGAGTAACCCTGCTTGTTCAGTAAAACTGCTCCTACAGGCTGAGGTTATTTCTGTGCATAGTTGGAGAGAGCGAGTCGTGAGCTGCTGCTGTCAGAGATACTTGGTGCAAGTGAAGCAGTGGCTTTGGGTGGGTTTTTTAATGTGTTGTACTGTGTAGGCAAAGATTAAACAAGGGTGGTTTAGATCACTAACAGATGCAATATTTAAAGTTTGAGTCCCCTGGAAGTTTGTCAGTGCCTGATGACAAGAAGATTTAATGCTACAAAAAGAATAAAAGCTTGCTGGTGTTCTGGGGGGCCCTTCCTTTAAAGGCAGCTCTTGAAAGATGCACAGCCCCACTCAGAGCTGTGGGGCAGCTCCTGGGAGCCCTCTGAGTCCCCCTGAGCTGAGTTAGGAAGGGTTTTCACAGCACAGCTGCAGTGCCCCAGGAACAGAGTGCTGTAGGATGGGCTGAGTTCTGAGGAGTCTGTGTTTCTGCACAGGGTTTGCTGCTGGATCTCAGAAGGCCTGAGCTCTGTAAGTGAAACTGAGCTGCAGTCTGGGAACTTGCAGAGCATTTGCAGGGCTCTGGGCAAAGAAGACACTGAGAACGTGCTCAGAGCTGGGTGAGAGATGGTGCCTGTCTGGAGTCTGAGGCTGCTGCCTCAGTCAGTTCCTCTGCCCTGTTAGTGACTACACTTTGAAATAAGGTTTATTAATACGTGGGAAGTTCTTGTGACTGTGAAAGAGACTTCTGAGATCATAGTACTCTGCCAGGTACTAGCTAGGCAGGGTGATAATTGAATTTTAAAGCTACAAATCATACTAAATGTATTTTAATTTCTCAGCACTGCTGCTGAGAAAATCCTGAGGGAAGTCACGGGCTAAGGATGCTGCACATCATTTCATTCCTAAGATGGCAATGTTCCCTGGATGTAACAGGCATACCTTACCTCTCACTTAAGATTAAATGACTTAGCTGGCTCACAACCCAATATAAAACAGTTAAACTGAGAAGATTCCAAATCATTTGGGGAAGAGCTGCTGCTCTGTCACTCCCATGCTGTCAGTATGTGACATTAATATTAATAGTAAACCTAAAGGTAAAGGGAGAATAATTACCAAGGGAAACTAAGGTGAAGTAATCTCAGAGTTCAAAGAACAGAATTGCACCAAGTGTTTTCTGGCATTGAAAAGAGAAATCTGGAGAAATTTTTCAGCATTTACTCATTTTGAATGTATGAAATTGAGCNCCTCCCCTCCCCTTCCCAGGGGAGCTGGGCTGTGCAGTCCCCCCCAGCCTGCCCAGCTCCTGGAACTGGAGCCCATGGGGACTTTCCTCTGCCACAAGGTCCTCAAATGCAAACTTGCATTTCTCCAAGAAATGATCACAGCTGCTGGTGGGTGTAAATAAAGTATATTAAAAAAAAGAAAAAAAGTGACACACATACACAGAAAAAAACGTTCATTATTTCCATCAAAAGTCCTGCCAGAGATCTTATCACTATTGCTAAAGTAGCCTGTGCTGCCAGAACTCATCAGATGTTTCCCTTGAATTGGTGTCATAATGCCACTTTTTGTTTCTTTATAAAGAACACGTTCCATGGCACACTTCTATCCCACTCCTAGACGTGATGTTTGTGTTCAAAATATGCATAGTTGTCAAAGTTCAGGTCTATTTCTGTGTTCATTATTAATTGTCAAGTCCCTTCTATTTACCCCAGGAGGAGTTCACCTGAAGGGTTGTGGGGTTTGGGTGAGCACACAGAACTGGGAGAGCACTGCTCTGTTCCTGTGGGCAGCACTCAGGTTCTGTGTAGGTGTGGTGAAACAACTTTTGGAACCATAAATGTAATCTTGATAGCACTTGCATGGAAACAGTGCTATTGTGTGGTAATGAAACTGGTGTAATCAGCCTGGAGTGAAACTGGTGACTAATTCAAAAAGCAAACTTCCTGTCTGCAGCAGAACCCTTCTGGAGAAGAATGGCTTTTCTTCAGTGCCCGTGGCACTGTCACACTGCAGCCTTAGCTGCTGCTGGGAGTGCTCAGATCAGCAGGCAGTCATCACTCTGGAAGCTGTTTAGTTCCTCAGTCTCCTGAGCAGCAGCAAAGAGTTTTACTGCCAGGGCAGGGTGGCAGGAGCTTGTCCAGCTGTGGCCTCTGGGGGGGAGAGGGAGAGTTCTGAGCTCCCAGAGAAGCAGCTCGTGGGTCCAGGTGCTGGACTTTCCCCTGTGAGGAATCACTGTCACACTGCCTTGGTCTGGGCCCGGTGGTGTGCAGCTGTGCCTGGGGCTTTGGTGGGGCTGGGGGATTTCCCACTCTCCAGCCAGCTGAGAAGGGTACCAAAGGCCAGATTTGGGGAAGGATTCCATCGTTTCAGCTCAGAGATGTGGGCTGTGCTGCATGCAGTGCACAGAATAGCTCCTGCAGTACCCAGCAGAGTTCTGCTGCCTTGGGTCCTTGGAAGCTTTCAGGTGTAAATATTGATTGTATTTGAGCATTTTAAAGTAATTTGGGGGTAAACACATCAACAAAGGTGATAAGGATTTTTTGAGTCCCCTGTTAGGCTCAGTCTGATGTCAGCAGTTTGTAGCCTCAACAGCCTCCAAATCTCCTGCAGTCCTTTAACACAAAGCCACGTTTTCTGATGGTTTTACAAGGGCTGCTGCTGTTTCTGGCTGGTCAAGGCTGAAGGGATCATTGTGACTGGCCACTGATTGTGTCACCAGCCTAAGGACTGTTTCATCTTCCAGGCCTTCAGCTGCTGGGGCAGATCAAGGTGAACTGGGAGCAGACTGAGTCTTGCAACACGTGGCCCTGCAGATAACCCCACCCAGCACACAGCACTATTGACTGAGGAGCTCTGAGAAAGAGCAGATAAGGCTCAGTGATGCTGATAGCCCTGGACCTGTGAGCCCTGCTGTCAGGCAGGGCAGTCAGGAATGCTGGTGTGACCACAAGCCCCTGGAGGATTTGTGTGGGGGCTGGTTGTTGTCACAGCCTGTCAGGACCCAGCCAGCTCCCCAGGGGCTGTGTCCCTGCGGGCTCCTGGCACCATGGGACCACTGCTCGGGTTCCTGGGGCCTTTCTGCATGCCACAGGCCACAGCTGCAGCAATGAGGATGAAATAGGAACACTCCCCGAATGGAGATGCATTTCCATTTCTGTAGACTTTATTTTGTCAGTAATAGTTCCCTTAAGAGTTCACCACTGCCCACCAGGGTAGTGACCTCACTGGTGGCACCGAATTGCTCCCAGCAAAACACACCCAAACCAGGCCAGTCATGGCAGAAATATTGTCATGTACCAGAAAAACGGGGTAAAAATGACTTCAGACATGAATTGGTTCTGTCTGTGGTCCATCACTTCACAAGGGACCTGAGCAGGCTCAGACAGGTCCTGCAGCTCCAGTGGATGGAGGCTGACCTGGCAATCGTGGCTGAATGGAAGCAGATCAGTGTGGAATCAGGAGCTGGTCCATAGTCACTGGGGAAGAAAACACAAGTTATTTTATTTACAATAAGCATATTTCCCAGGACAGAGTTGAATTCAACTTGTTTGACCCACTTGCAAGGAGCCAACAAGATCCCTGGTCCTAGGACCTGTTCCAATTAATCCTGCTAATGTTGCCATTCATTTTATTCTCAACTGCTCAAGCAGAGATGAAGTCTGACGCTCTCTCAGTATCACTGAGACAGATGTGGCATTTTAACACTGTCAGCAAGACAAAATGTCAGGATGGTCAGAGTTTCAGTTTTCCCCCTTGAAGGATTTTTGCCTGGTTTTCCCCAGCAGCAAAGCCTGTGGGCTGTTTCCCATGCCAGCAGATCCTGTCTGGGTAATGGTGAACTGAAGTTAAAACTCCATGCACCGTCACAGATGGCATCCAGGCACAAATGTCTGTCAAAAACCAGTTTATCAAAATCACTGAGAATTCTAATTCTGTTCTCCAGAGTGCTGACAGCAAACTTGATAGCATCAGCAAATTTTGGGTTTACACTCTGGTTTTCAAGGCACTAATACAAATACAAACCATAGACAAAGCTCTGGTATGTCTTCCAGTTTCATGGCAAACTGTTGACACATCAGAAGTTTTTGAACAGGTTATTTATCTTCTAGGTGTTTTCCCAGACTGTTTGATGAAGTGCTGTAGTGTTCAGCCAGGTCTGTGGGCTCTGAGGTGACTGACTAATGCAAATAGATATCCAAGAGTTGGGTTTGATTTTAGTGTTAACAAGTGCCTTGGAACCTGTCTTTGTTCAGTAAACAACATATTTCATAGTTTACATCAGATTGAATCCTTCTGCAAATATAAACAAATACATTCAGGGAGCAAGAAAGTAAACTCTGTGACTCTCATGGCTGCAGTGACTAATCAATTAAATAGTCTTTTTATTGCTGACTATTAAATCAAAGCACCCAGCCTGGTAGCACAGGGCACCTGAAGCAAGAAGAGTTTGGGGTCTGCACATCCTGGAGAAGTGTTTGGAAGAGGTTTGGGATCTTGTGATTCCTGGGATCTGGAAGGAATGTGTCAGTTCTGTTGTCACGAACTCAGTCTGCACTGTCATTGCTTAGCAATGATTTTAAAGCCCCTGTTGGTGTCCTGGTGACAGACTGGCTGTGAAAAGGCTCGGGGCTGAGCAGGGAGGGTCCCTGCCCTGTGGGGAAGGGGTTCTGCTGCTCCTGACAAGCTGCCAGCTGCCGGGGCAAGGCTCGGCACCCAGGGCTGCTCTGGCTGCCGGGTTCACACCTGTGCAGTACCTGGAGCTATGAATACCCCCGGAGCGTGAGCCACGCCTCGTGTGGCACCCGAAGCCTTTCCCGCACGCCGGGGCGGGAGGCAGCGGCAGAGCTGGGGCGTTCTGCAAGGTGTGGTGCTGACTCGGGGCAGCTGCAGCCGCATCTCACCATTCCCTGAGCAGCGAGCAGGGTGAGTCAGGAGCCCCCCAACAAAACCCCCGGAGCTGAAGCGCGCCGGGCGCCCCTGTGCCATCCCTGCCTGCGGCTCCGGGAGCCGTGGGGTGGCACAGCACCGCGGGCATCGGCTCCACAGGGTTCCCAGCACTGAGGGATGTGCCCTTGGACAGCAGCGGCGGGGAGAAAGGAGCAGAAGCCACCCACAACATTAACGACCTCAATAAATGTTGTGTTGCCACTGTATTGTAGCTGTACCAGGAGTCTGCAAACAGAGAGCCTGTGTTCTTACTACAGTTACTTCACTTTTAAAATAGCATACTGGTAGCAAAAGTACAATTTCAAAGTAAAGTTTGGTGTAGAAAAAGACCAAGCCACCGTTCTTACTCCTACTTACCGTATGGAGAAGCCACTGACTGTTACAGCTCTGCCAATAACTGAGCTCACAGCACAATGAAACTCTGTAAATAGTATTTAAGCGTTGACAGTATTTAAACATTTAACTCACCGAGCCTGGTGTGAGTACACTTTCTCAGCATTAGGAAATCTATTGCTTAATTAATGTTTTATGGCAGTTTGCATATATAAAGCACTATATATGAATGCTGAGTATGATTCAGTTGTCAGTATCTGAACATGAATTACATTTCACCCAGGGTTTGGGAGAAGAAATTCCATAACATTAGGCAAAATGACTTATGCATTCCCAGCAATTTTACATAAAATCTATTCATAGTGCCCATTGACTGGAAACAATATATGGGATTCTTTTAGTTGAACTACTTAATTCAGCAGATAACCACTGCTGCTTCATAGTTCACGGATGAGAATGTCAGGGAGCAGCTGAGGCATCCAGCTGAATTCGAGTAACGACAAAGGAACGTTTCAGAGGACAGAGGGGACACTGTCCACTGTGCCCACAGCAGTCAGGGAGTGGAAGTGACCACTGGGCTGAGCAGGAAAACCCCAGAGCTGATCCCCCCCAGAGCTGATCCTGCCCCAGAACTGATCCTGTCCTGGGAGCTGATCCTCCCCAGAGCTGATCCTGTCCTGGGAGCTGATCCTGTCCTGGGAGCTGATCCTGCCCAGAGCTGATCCTCCCCAGAGCTGATCCTGCCCTGGGAGCTGATCCTGTCCTGGGAGCTGATCCTGCCCAGAGCTGATCCTCCCCAGAGCTGATCCTGCCCTGGGAGCTGATCCTGTCCTGGGAGCTGATCCTGTCCTGGGAGCTGATCCTGCCCCAGAGCTGATCCTGCCCTGGGAGCTGATCCTGCCCCAGAGCTGATCCTGCCCTGGGAGCTGATCCTGTCCTGGGAGCTGATCCTGTCCTGGGAGCTGATCCTCCCCAGAGCTGATCCTGCCCTGGGAGCTGATCCTCCCCAGAGCTGATCCTGCCCTGGGAGCTGATCCTGTCCTGGGAGCTGATCCTGTCCCAAACCTGATCCTGTCCCAAACCTGATCCTGCCCCAGAGCTGATCCTGCCCTGAGCCAGCCCAGAGGCACAAAGAGTTGTGAGATACAGCCAGGCCTGAGTGCTCCTGCCAGATCCAAACTGTCATAGTAATTTTTTCTGACATTCCATCAAAGTGAGACAGTGCTTATCGCTTCAGGGTTTGCTTTTCTTTTCCATTTTTGATGATATCAGAGTTCTTAGGGCCTAATACTGGGGGGCCATTGTGGAGTATAGTCTTAGCACAGCAATTACCAATGAAAAATGGGAAATTGGGATGAATTAATTTCCTGGTACTGTCTAAGACTGACTCATGAAGAAATTTCTAACAGCAGAAAATTTCTTTCTGCTGTTATTTTATGAAGTATTGTTAATACTCAAATAGCTAAATACTTCAATAAATTTCCTTTTTTCCTCTGTGCTGAGTATCTTGCAACTTGGTGACAATGCTCTGGGTGTTTGTCACCAGAAGGTGACAGTTTGAGCTCGTGGAGAAAATGATTGCAATGCACACAGTAACAGAACAAACTCTCCTTGTCCATTGTTTTGGACAAAATCCATGAAGTCTCACTCAGAAAGATGTAAAACCAGACTCAAAGGCACCTGGTTATTTGCTATTTCCTCTTTTCCTCTCCTGTTTCAAGCTTCCTTGGGGCAGATCCCCTGGAGCTCTCAGAACACCTCCCTGCTGGCTCTCCTCCCCAAACCAACAGAGCCTTTCAAGGGGGTGCAGGGACAAAGAGCCTCCCTGCCCCTGCCCTGGCCCCTGGGAGCCTGCAGGGACTGCTGCTCCAGCAGCATTTGGGGTATTTGGGATTTATCAAAACCCCTCTGCTGGATTTTACCCATGGCAGCCTGGTCTGAGACCCCCGAGGGGCAGCTCTGGCCCAGCAGGCTGGGCAGTGACCCACGCTCTGCCTTCTCTCCCTGTGTGCACTGCGAGAGCCTGTGGGGGCAGCTGAGCACTGCAGAATTCAGCTCTGCTTCTCTTCAGTTAGTTTTCTCTTGTACCTGCCTGCAGGTGATCTTTGGGGTGCAAAGGAAGGAGGCAGCAGGGAAAGAAGCATCACTATTTGTCTGGGCACAGGAGCCACTGAGTTTAAGGAAAACTGTGGTATTGCATATTTATACACACGAGTTTGGAATATATATTTAAATATATAAATATAGCTTATGTGGTTTTATATGTAATAGATGTTATACAGCTCTCTTTAATAGAATACAACTATTCCACATTAAAAATACATCTAAAATTCTGTATTCTCTACTGTTTTGCTGTTCTGCCCTGGGAATTACAGGCATCATTCCCCCCCACCTTATTTCCCAGGGATTCTGTGGCCTGAGCCCACCACCCACAGTTCTACCCACAGCCAGGCTGGCTGCCTCCTCCCACAAATCCTCTTTTTCTTTCTTTCTTAGGTTTTCTGTTCCTGATAAAATTGTTATTCCAGTTTCCAGCTCTTCCTAAATGACTTGCAGAAGGCAGTGACAGGTTGCAATTTTAAATCCACTTAGCTGGGTTTTTTTGTGAATAATCCTGTTTGACAGGCTTTCCTGCCCTGCCTCCCTGTCATTAGGCATGGCTGCAGCTCCGGCTGCGCCAGGAGCAGGGGAATGGGTTTGGTTGGGGACACAAATGAGAGAGGGGGAGATTTTCAGCTCCTGCAGCCGAAACAGGAACAACAGAACTGCTGTCTGGAACCAGCAGAAAAGCAGTTTGATTGGTTAGATACCATGAATATCGGTTAATTAATGCTTGAACTGACATTTCAGTATTGTGTTTGAGTAACTTGCTCTGTGAAAAGTTGTAATTTTATTCATATAGTTTTTAACAATGATCTATTAGATGTGATGAATCTCCTTTTTGTTAGTGCTTATATTAATGCTTTCCACCAGCAGGGATGGGGCAGCCACAGCTTCTCTGGGCAGCCTGTGCCAGGGCCTTGCACCCTCCCAGGGAAGAATTCCTGTGCTGTCCATCTTTGCTAGGTGGGGGAGGACAGCCTGAGGTGCTGCAGGGCACAGGCAGCCCCCCGGCAGATGAGGGGAGTGGCACAGCTCTGCAGACAGGGCTCACATCCCTGCCCTCTGCAGCACAGGGGGTGCTGGGCTCCCCGGGTTCCTGCTGCTCCCCAGGCCAGGGCGAGCACTCCCTGGGGTGCCAGAGCTAGCAGGGATGAGCCCAGGGATTTGCATTTGGTGCCATTATGGGAGGGAGCTATTTCAGTAAAACCGGATTTTCCCCTGGGAATGTGTGTGTGCGTTCCATCCGCAGTGCTGATTCACAGTGGAGCTGGGCAGCGTGCAGGAGCTATTCCTGCCCGGAGCTCTCTCCCTGTGCCCTGCAGGGCTGTGCTGCTGGGACAGGGCTCAGTGCCCTGCAGGGCCAGGGCTGCTGGCAGGGCTGGCACCGGGCTGAGGGCACGGGGAGCGTGGCACTGGGGCTGAGCACACAGACACCACACTGCTGCGGGGCAAGCACGGCTCTGCTCTGCTCCTGAGCTGGCCACGGCCAGGGCAGCCCTGGGGGTGGCCATGGGGGTGGCCATGGGGGATGGCCATGAGGGATGGCCATGGGGGGTGGCCATGCCCAGGATGCCCCTCAGGGTGGCCATGGGGGGTGGCCCTGTGTCGCTGTGAAGCACAAGGTGGAACACAGCACACACACAGCAGGGTTCAGGCAGAGAAGGAAAAAAGAACTCTCCAGTTTATTGCTGACCTCGGATCTCTCAGTTTCTGGACAGTGCCCAGAGATTGGACAGAGAAGTTGCCACCTCTCCATCTCCACTGGTCACTGGAGGAGTCCATCAGGTGATATCTTTGCATGAAGGAATGCAAACATGATCCTTGTTTATCTTACAATTCATGAGAACTGACTCCATTATACTAAAACAATCAGAAGGCTGATTTTCAGGGACAACAGCCTGAGGGATGTCCCAGGATGGCCCTGAGGGATGTCCCAGGATGGTGATGCCAGGGATGGCCCTGCCTGCCATTCCCTGTGGCCCCCAGGACCCCCGGCGGGCACGGGGCCCTTGCTGACGGCAGCAGGAGCAGCCCTGGAGCCAGGGACCTCCTGCAGCCCCAAACCGTGTGCCAGGCAAGATAACACGAGGCAGGAGAGCTGTTGTTTGGGCTGGGCCTTTCTTCTTGAGGTTTGCTTCCTAGATCAGCCCCTGCCCAGACCGTGACATTTGATTGCATACGAGCTCCACTGTGCCACTGCCCTTTCCAAGCCAAGCAAGTTCAGTCTCTTCACCTCAGTGCTTTTGACAGGAATTTTGAGTGGCTGGAGTGAATGTGGTGAACACTGTAATAACAGCTGTTAGCTTTAGCCTGCCTGAGCCACGCACTGCACACATTTGCACTGTTGTGTCCCTTATTGTTGAGGCAGTCCGTGAAAATTAATTTATTTTGCTTCTTATTGATTAATTTAAAAGGTTTTTGCTTACCCTGTGCTCTGCAAGAGATATAAAGCCAATTATTTTGAAAAAACTAATGGGATTTTTCAAATTGTAACTGACACATTTATTACCATCCTATTTAAGAACAATTTGCCTCACACCAAATTGTCCAAGTAATCGGTGCACACAGCACATTCACTTGGAGATGTTTATTATTCTGGAGGGGAGAGAGAGAAATAAAAAAAAATAACCTCCTGTTGCCTTTTAATTGCTCACTTCCTGCTCGAGACAGTAAATGCCATTTGGCTGCTGCAGGAGAGATAAATGGGCGGGCCAGGTTCTGCCTGCACCGGGAGCCAGAGCTTTGTTCATTAGTACAGAACCAAACGGAAAAAATAGTCATTAGGAAAGCAAGCCAGGGGGAGCATTACTTTCTTAAGCAAGGAATAAATGCAGATTGTTTCCTCCAAATGCATAAAGGTTCCAGAGCCACCTATGGTGGCACGAATTGATTCAATGCCCCTGTGCTGCTGCAGAGCACAAAAAGCTGTGTTAGATCCAGTGGTGCTGTGGAATCCTGGAGTATCCTGTGCTGGAAGGACCCAGAAGGATCCTCGGGCCCAGCTCCTGGCTGCCTGTGGGATGGACCCTCAGTGTGAGGCAGGGCAGCACAAACAGCCTACGTGCAGCCTCTGAACATTTTTAGCACTGCAATGCCATGAGTGTATTTTTGTTTGTGTTATAAAATCTCTGCCTTTTAATTTGAGTCTGGAATGGGTTTTAGATTCAGTTATATTTAAAAATGAAAAGAACAAGACCCCACAAACAAGCTGCTGCTCCTCACTCAGAACTGGCAGTCAGGGAATCAAAAATGAGGGTCTGGTTTTAAACAACATCCAACACTCTGAACTAAAGAGCTTAACCTGCTGGGTTTAACAGGAAGATCATTACAGTAATTAGATCACAGCTTACACCTATAAGGAGAACGTGAGAGGCTTCAGGTCAGCCTGACCTGGCAGACAGGTGTGAGCCAGGATCCAGTGACAGCAGGCTGGAGCTCCAGAGTGGCAGAGTGGGACAAACTGACCAGCCAAGACAACCCAGCACAGAACAGCTTCCTGAAAACTGGAAGGAGCCTCCTGCCCCTCCTGGGTCTGTGAGCCCAGGGAGTTTCCCCTGCAGGAGCTGCTGCAGGGACACACTGGAGAAGTGCTGCAGTTTATGGTTTGGGGAAGGTCAGACTGGAAACCTTCAGCGATTTCTCCTGGTGTGGATTCCTTGGGTGTAAACTTACAGCAGAAGGGCAGGCCAGGGGACCTGGGGGAGCACAGCAGCAGTGATAAGCCCAGCGATTGCTGGGAGGTGCAGAGCTCAGTGTCTGGCTCTTTATTGCAGAGATAAGGCACCGAACAGCCCCGTCCTGGCGGGCAGGGGCTCATCCGCCTTGCTCCACCTTGCGCAAGATGTGTGAATCACGTCTTGGCCAGGAGGGGAGAAAGCACGTCTGAACCAGCAACAAATCCCCGAGGTACTGAGGCAGAAAAGACATCGAAATCCAAGGAATATCCATATCCCAGACTGGTTTGGGTTGCAAGGGCCCTTAAAGCTCATCCAGTGCCACCCCTGCAGGGACACCTTCCACTATCCCAAGTTTCTCCAAACCCTGTCTGACCTGTCNCCTGGGGACAAACGCTGGGCACAGCGACTGCCGCCTCCCCCGGGACACCCCACGCGTCCCACGGGGCGGGAGCAGCCGGCTCTCTGCACAGCGAAACCGGGAGCTCCAAAAACCGGGGGCTCTTTCCCGATCCCACAAGCCGATGGCATTTCATTCCTTCACGCTGAGAATTTCACCATAAATGGCAGGAGGCCGGCCAGGGAAGAGCGCTTTTTGTGTCTTTTACANGGGCCTGCCCACCCTCACAGGGGATAATTCCTACCCAGTATCAGATCTGTCCCTGCCCTCTGGCAGTGGAAGCCATTCCCTGTGTCCTGTCCCTCCATCCCTTGTCCCCAGCTCTCCTGGAGGGGGCTCTAAAGGCACTGGAAACAGCTCCGGGGTCTTCCTGGATCCTTTTCTCCTGATACCTCCCACACCCGGTGGGGGGCTCCGGCAGCACGAAGGTGATGGCAGGGACAGCGTCAGGCTCTGACCGCACCCGCTGCACTGTGCCCAGCCCCAGTGTCCCTGCCCGGCTGCGCGTGGGGGGGTCAGCAGCATCCGAGCACCCCCTGAGCAGCCTCCGTGTTCCTTTCCTGCCCGCTCCCCNTGCCACGAGCAGAATCCCTGCAGGAGTCCCTGACCCCGCTGTGCTGGGGGGACGCCAGGGACACTCCGCTCCGGCCACGGATCCACGGCCGTGGGCACCGTGTCCCTGTCCCGGCCCGGAGACCCCCGCTGCTCTGTGACACCCACCCGCTGGGCTGCCCTGGCTCCGCGGACAGGGAGATGGGCAGGCAGGCCGGCCGCTGGGATGTGGGGAAGGAATGGCAGCGGGGCCGCGGGGACACGGAGCTGCCTGCCCGGCGCCGAACAGCAGCCTGGCAATGCCGGGGTCCCGCAGAGCCCCTGCCCGGGGTCCCCCGGTACACCTGTCCGCCTGCCGTGCGAACTCGGGGGCCGCCCGGAGCTGTCCTGCTCCCTTTCCCCTGGGCACAGCCCTTGCTCTCACGTCTCTCCAGGACGTGACAAGCAGCAGTTTGGGCGCTGGGTGATTTTTCTCCCCCCACACCCCGTTTGCAGCCCTCGGAGCCCGGCCGCTGCTGCCTCGCCGTGGCTCTTCGCCAAACGTTACTCACCACACGGTACAAGACTTATATTTAGCCAGTGCAGAGACAATATCACCAACTTAAAAATAGGTATAAATGAGGCTGCAGCTCTCACGAACGGCTCTGGGGTGCACAGGAGGGGCCGCGGTCAGCCCCTGGGCAGGGCAGTGTTGGTGTGGCACCCATCTCCACAGACCGGTGCCACCGCCGAGGCCAAAGCCCCCTCTGGCCTGGCACACCTGGGCTGGCACTGAGCCTTGCTGGGTGCTGGGGATCTGCAGGGCAGCCCTTTGGGCAGNCCCCGCGGCAGCCGGCGCCGCGCAGTCACCATGGAGATGCCGGCAGCTCCGGCTCCGTCCTTCGGGGGAAATGCAGAGGAACAGAAAGGCTGCTTTGCAGCAAAACTGTTGGCGATGGTTTTTATTTCCGTTTAAATTGTTACTTTCATTCATCCCCTTCTTGTTCTTTGTAGATACTGGTGGATATTCACCCCAGCTCTGCCCCACTCTCCCCCAGAGGGTGCCCACGGGGCCGGGCTGGCTCCCCTGCAGCACGGGGCATTGGCAGCCTGTGCCAGGGACACACTGGCCCAGCTCTGCCTGGCACAGGCCCCACGGGGGCTGCCCAGGAGGGGAAGCAGCCAGGGCCTGCAAAGCTCCTACACAGGCTTTGCCTGTGGTTATGCTTCCCATGTGAACCTCTAAAACACGTTTCACAGCAATTTGGAATGTCTCCTCAGAGGCTTTCACACCCCTCCCTGAGCCACCCCATTCCAAGGGGTTTTGGTGAGGGAGTTCATGCTGGGGATTTACCCAGGTCTCCAGTGCCATGATACCCACCCATGGGATATTTGGCTGCAGGGCCTGTAGAAAGGGAACACACCACTCTGTGCTGTGCTAAACACACTGAAAATCTGACTCAGGATGAGAGCAGCTCTGTGGAACAGTGGCAGATGTCACTGGCCACTCTTTGAAGGAGATAAACCTGCCTTGAACACAGCTCCTGGGCTGCTCCTGAGATTCTGAGAGGAACGAGAGTGTAAGTGGCACTTGCAAAATAACCTGTTGTTCCCAAAACTCCCTCACTGCAAAAGACAGATCAGCTTTGGAAGGCACAGACCCATCAGAAACAACAAGCCCAGCTGTTGCCAAGCATCTGTGAGTGGTGGGCAGAGGCAGCAGGCGCTGGCAGTACCTGAGGCACTGGAAGCCAAGGGATGCATCACCATTCCCACAGGGAGTAAAACCCCTCCACACTAAACTATGCTTTGTCGTGTATTTGTAAGTTGATTTGTGATACATTATTTAGGAGCTCACATCATAAGACCATCATTATTTTAGAGGGATTAGGAAATTGTTAAGATCAGGAGGAGCAATACATCATCTTTCCAAAAATAAAACACCTCATGATTTTAATGTGACTTCTTGTTACTGACACACGTGAGCAGCCCATGATACCAGAGCCTCTCCCTTCCCCTGCCGAGGTTCTTCGGGAATGTGACATTTACCCTGCTCCATCCCAGTGGATTTCCTTTCACATCGGATCGCTGTTTGCTGAGTGTGCTGCTAGAGCTCTAATTTGCACTTCCCAAACATCACGACTCCTTTCTCAGCCCTGTTCCACCCACCTCGTTTGGGGGTGCTCATCCTGCCGAGCACGGTGCAGGCTCTGTGCCTGCAGACAAGTCTCTGCTTTTCCATGTTTTTCCCTTCCAGCTGCCTTGGACGCACCTCTGCTGTCCCTGCCCTCCCTGTCCCATCGTGTTATCCCCACACTCCCAGGGCTTTCTTCCCCCTGCTGCCACGGGAGCTGGTGCCCACGGCCCCTGGCAAGCCCCCCTCTGTCCGCCTGAGTGCAGGGAGGGCAGAGCTCGGAAGTGGCCGTGGCTGGGAAGGGCTGGGAGCTGCCAGCACCGTGCCCAGCCCACCCCGGGCAGTGCAGGGGGCTGCTCGTGGCAGGTGAAACCCAGCACCAAGGCTTGATTCCAGCCCACGAGCTTTCCTGGCAGAGCTGCTGCTTCTCATGAAGTCCAGCTGGAGATCACCAAAATCCAGGAGGTTTCTAAGCAGGAGAGACACAAACCCTTCAGTTGTGTTAAGTGGGACTTGCCCAAACCAGCAGTGGGTTTGTGTCTGTGAAGGTGACACAGAACTACTTTGACATCTCCTTGCTCCAGCTCTGACATATTTTCCCTAGTTTTTTATAAATAACAAGTGCAGAACACACAGTGGTTGTAGGGAACTGGCTCCAGCAGCAAATCTCCCCTAATGGTTTCAGCTCCTGTGGGAAGAGGGATTCTTATCCTCAATGCATTTGTCAAAGAAGCTTTGCTAAGATATAAAATTAAGCTACTTTATTTTTTCTTTTTAAATGGTACTAATCAGCTTAACACCGTGAAAGACACCATGGAGAAGTTGCTTTGTAATTTAAAAAACCTTGGAATCCTGACCTCACTGTGGGATTACCCCAGGGTGCTGTCTCCACAGCAGTGTGAGGGGAACGAGAGGTAGGGGGACACGTTGTCCTCCCCAGTCTCTGCTGGACATTCCCTGCGTGGGGGTCCCCATGGACCCAATGCACCTGGGATGGCCGTGGGCACCCCAAGGTAGCATCCAACGTCCTGGGGTGTCCCCCCAGCACTGGGGGGTCCATCAGAGCTGAGCTCCCTGCTCACAGCCAAGGGAAATGTTTCACTGCTGGGTTTGGGGCTTCTCCAGAACAGCTAAAGGCACATCAGTGCAAAAAGGGATGTGTCCTGGTCCTGGACTGTTCGATTCTGGTATAAACAGATAATCTGTTTCATTTAAGGCAAGTTTGCCCATCGTTATGCCTTCCCAAAGTCTGGACATGAGCTCCTGTGTGCTTCCAGCTCCCTGCCCTGGATGCCAGCGTGGATCCAGCCCCTCAGCTGCAGCACGGCTCTGGTGCACGGCAGCAGCTCCTCGGTGGCCGGCAGGGGAAAAGCCACCCTGATGCTTAAATAACCCAGCAGATAAATGAGGATATTGCAATGGAGCAACACCCGCCCCCGTCCCGCGCTGCTCCAGCCCCTCCACGTGCATCCCCAGCTCCCGGAGTATCCACAACCCCTGGGGGCTGCATCCCTAGGAGAGCCCGAGGCTGGTGCCAGCTGTGTGCAGGGCCGGGGGCAGCAGGGCTCGGGACTGACCAGGCAGGCTCAGCTCAGCTCCAGCCAAGCCCTGCTGGGCCCCACAGCCCACTCGGGAACAGCTCTCTCCCAACGGGTGAAATCGCATTTCCACAAAAAGGGATCCTGCTGCAACTGTCTGGGAAGCATGAGGGGCAGGAGCAGCTATTTCAGAATTGGATTTCAAGCCACAGGCAGTGAATGCCCCAGCAGAGCTGAGATGCAGCAGCTCAGAGACATGTGGAAGGAAAGGGAGAAAAAAAAAAACAAGAGAGAAAGAAACCAAGTAAGATTCCTGTTTCCTTAGGAGGGTATGAATATGGTCTTTGGAAGCCCGGGGGTGCTGATTAACTTGCACAGGCAGACAAAGACCCTGACATCAATTAAATACGGCTGATGAGGTGAGGTCAATAGTAATTATAACCTGCACATATCTTCACACATTAGAGACACATTTAATCTTTTTATTGAAAAGCTTTGTACTGAAATTAAGTAGTATGATAATTTCCTGCAGTGTCCTGTTTCTAATTAAGTACGTGGAAAGACAGTGGATTACACTTCATCAGCTCTGCTTCTGTCGAGTTCCTGCTAAAAACTTTTAGTACTTGTTTGGTGTTTTGGCTGTTCTTTTTGAAAAAAAAAAAAATAATAATTTTTAAAAAGTCTTTTAAGGGACTTTGAAAAGGGAGTTCACATTTCTATCAGTGTTTATACACACTTTCCAACGTGAGTCTGAGTCCACGGCCATAGGACGGGCGCACTTTCGTGTTTTCCAGGGCAATGCCCGCCGTGTGTCTCTGGCCGCTCCGCGCTCCCCGAGGCTCCCGGCGGTGCCGGGCGGGTCTGCAGGGAGGGCAGGGCTCTGCCGGGGCCCGGGGAGCTCCGGCAGCTCCCGCTGCCCTCCTCGGCTCCTCTGCTCTTCTCCAGAGCCTGTGAAGGGTTTGTCCGAAGTTTCTGTTACCTCAGCAGCCATCACGAGCATCATTGCTCGTGCTGCGGGTGCAGGAGGATCGTGGCTGTGCTGGTGCCTCGGGTTTGTGCTGCCTGCCCACATCAGGCCTTGTGGCATCACCCGGGGGCTGCTGGTGAAGAGGAGAGTCCCTGCTCCCACGGGATGAACCTGCTCTGTCCACCACGAGCTCCCTAGCTGAGCTGCAGCTGCAGCTCACACTCCCCCGGGCCGGGGCTGGCGGCCCTCGGCCCCCCTGGCCCCACGGGCAGGACGGGATAATGAGGTTTTTGGATCGTGTTCCTTTAATGGTCACTTGGCATCAAGACAAATGTATTAGATTTGTCAGGGAAAGTTTATATCCCACTTAAGTGGCTTTCACAGAGAGCTGATGGAGTTAGTGCTTCTGACACAGTGCTTTGCTGCTCCAGAGTTCCCACACGGTTTGGGGGATCCCCACCACTCCTTGCCACTCTTCTGTCCTGGTGGCACCATCCCCTGATCCCAGGGGGCAGCTGGGGGAGAGTCAGATCCTAAAGGCACTGAGGTTGAGGTGACCAGAGGGAGTGAAACATTTGTGGTGGCTTTGGTGACCCTTTGGAGAGGCAGGGAGTGCCCAGCCAGGCTCGGGGCATCCTGCAGAGGAGAGTGGCAGTGCCAGAGCCTCATGGCCTCTCAGAGGTGTCACTGCCACCTGCCCAGGAAAGCACCTCGTTCAACTGGATACGACATGTGAACAGCTCTGCAGGTTTGGAGGTGATGAAATGAGCACCACACTTTAATCCCTTCCAAAGGAGAGACCTTGGAAACCTCTGGAGCCTGACACACCTCTCCAGGGGTTATGTAAAGTAACTGTTCAGAGCATGAGCTGACAAATATCATGTACCGTATCTAATAATTAGATGGCACTGAAACATGACTCATTTTCAGTGACTCGTGTGGATGTTTGTACCCTCACAATGATACCGGGAAAGAAGAGCAGCAGGCTCTGGAGCAGCCCCAGCCTGGCGTGTCCCTGTTCCCACGGGGGTTGTGGGGCACACAGCCCTGCTCAGCCCCGGGGAATGCCCCTGGCTGGGGCTGGGGCCGGCCTCACCTCCGCGGGGCGGGACAGGGGAGCTGCGGCTGCTGCTGGACACACCCTGCCTCCACAACCCGGCTGGGAGCCTCCGTGCCCCCGCAAGGCTCCTCTGGGCAGCCTCTGCTCCTGCCCTGTCACCGGGGTGGCTGCAGAGCTCGCTCTGCTGTGTAATTACAGGCGCTGCTCCAGCCTGGCTTTGTGCAGGACCGCTGGTGCAGCACAGTGAGACCCGGGAGCATTTCACAACGTGCAGATCGCTCCTGAGCTTTGGTGTACATCCTGTCATGGGTTAACTGCAGTTTGTCTTAGTCTGAGAGGCAAATTCTTCTGTTTGCTATTTTAAACAGTTCAGCCAAAGGGGCAGGGCAAAGCCCAGAGTGCAGCCCCTCAGCTCTCAGCGTCGGATGCTGACGAAGGCAGTGGGGCAGAGTGGCTCTGGCTGCTCTTTCCTCCTGGAGGTTTCCCACCAGTGTGAACTTCTGGATCTGCTCCTGAGTCTTGTTGTACAGGGGCTCCACAGCAAAGGCCCCATTTGTGTTCTGCCGGGGCATTGTGCTCTCTGCCTCCCCATCTTCTACAGGAAAGGGCCAGGAATTAGTGTGCTGTGCAAATGTATCTTCGAGCTTCAGGGACATGTGCACATGCACATAGTTACACACACACATCCCTTAGATCCATCTGTGTGTCGCTGATGGGGTATTTTTAGATGTGGTGTAAACTGATCCTGTTCATGAGCTCTGGTCACTGTGAATTGATCAAGGAACAACTGAAATTTGTGTTTCTATACATTCAGTAGAGACGATGAATGTCTGAGGGCTTACTTTGGAATTCCCTCCTCGACTGGGGGTGAAAGCATGTGAAAAGCCAGGGCCACCTGTGGTGCCACCCTGTGTCACACCATCAGCTCCCAGTGGTTCAGGGGACGTTCCTGGCTGACCTGCACCCGGAGTCCCGAGCTGCTGCAGGCCTTGGCTCTATTTTGGGTGCAGGTAACTATACTTAGGGCTGAGTCATCCCTTCCAGTATCAGTTACAGGGGAGCTGGATGGAGCAGAGCCGGTGGCCAAAGCTGGTGGTGAAGGGCTGGGGCTGAGCTGGAGCCTCCCTGGTAGGGGCAGCAGCCACAGCTCAGTCCAGCAGGGCAGCACCAGCCTGTCCCTGCCCCTGGCTGAGCCCAGCAGGGCAGCACCAGCCTGTCCCTGCCCCTGGCTCAGCCCAGCAGGGCAGCACCAGCCTGTCCCTGCCCCTGGCTGAGCCCAGCAGGGCAGCACCAGCCTGTCCCTGCCCCTGGCTGAGCCCAGCAGGGCAGCACCAGCCTGTCCCTGCCCCTGGCTCAGCCCAGGATGGGCCAGGGGCTGAGCTGCAGCTGGCAGCCAGGGGTGGGAGCTGCCACTGCCCAGCTCCATGCCTGAGGTGGGCAGGGCACCCAGGAGCCCCACGGGGGCTTTAAAGGCAACCTCCCTCTGTGGAGCCATTCCTTGATGTCACCATGGCCTGGCCTGCTACAGAGAGCTGCTAAATTCAGCCAAAAATTCAGGTCTGCTTCCTTATGTGTATGCACTGAGGGCAGCTGCTTCTACAGCCATTTTCTGGGGGATGGCACTCACTGGGGCTCACTGGGGTCACTGGAGCTCACTGGGGCTCACTGGAGCTCACTGGGGCTCACTGGTATTTTACCTCTCTGGGTTTCAGCCTCCTGTTGGTGACCCCGGAGCCAAAGCAGGTGCCAGGGCACTCAGTAAGGAATGTGCCCGAGGGGCTGTGGCAGTGCTGGGTCCCACTGGTGGCACCAGCCCTGCCAGCACACAGCACCGAGAAATGTTTTCCTTTGCAGATTTATCCCCATGCAGAAAGGGAAGGGTAGAAAACATTTTCGTTGAATCACAGCCAAAGAGACAAGTCAGCTCCTCCATCTGCTCCCTGCAAGGGTTTGGCTGTTGATTTGCCTCTGTGGGGCTCTCTGGGCCTGCTCTCCCAGTGCTCTATAGCACACCTGTGGGTCAGCTTTCTTCTGATTTTTTGCTGTTCTCAGTTTTCTCAATCAAGTGACACTCTGCCTAGAGTCTGAAGGGGAGGAAACAAGTCAGAAACAAAGGAATATCTTGGTGAGAAGCTGTTCTGATGGTAGTGAGAGCTGGCTTGAAAACCCAGAGTTTTATTCTGAGTTGAGTCCCTCAAGAAATACCTGAATATTGGCATAATTTGTTTTTAAAAGTGTTTAACTTTATTTTTAGTGTGTCATTGTCAAGGTGAATGACAGATCTTCAATCTTCCCTTGGTTCTTCCTGTTCCATACTCAAAGCTCCCCTCCATCACCCTCTGAGGGGCCAGGAGCCCCTCCATGGGAGGGGAGGAGGAAGAGGAGGAGGAGGATACTGCACCCTCTGGGGCCAGGAGGTGATGGAGTGGGGGGAAATGGCATGGGGGTGACCAGGGGTGATGGGATGGGGGGTGGTCAGGTGATGAGACTGGGGAGGGCAGGGGGAGGGAGCAATCCTCTCCCAGCTCTCTCCCTTCCCCAAAGGACTTTGTTTTAAAACAAGTAGTCTTTTAAAAATCTAGGGCAAGTCAGCCTTCTGCCAAAATTAGTCTTTGTGCAAGAGCATGAGAAGGAATTTTAATGGGTAGCTGGTATGTGGGGATGAGGGGAATGACTGCTTTTACTATCTAAATGCTGTTTAAATAAGGCTGTAACATCAAACAGCTTTGCCACGCTCGCAGCTCTGTTTTACAGGAAGCATCACTGCCACCGCTCACAAATACACAAGAATGTTAAACAACAACTTTTTATTTGTGCCAAACATGTCCTGACACATTGCTGAGGAGGAGGAGAGCTGCAGTGCCAAGGGAGCTGGGGCAGCACCCGGGACCTGCTTCCCTCTGGCCTGGCTGCTGTCCCTGCCTTGGAAGCTGCCACAAGCCCCTGCAGGGCCATTTTCCCTGCTGGACTGGCCCAGCTGCAGCCCAGGGGAGCAGGGCGAGGTGAAACCCATCCTGCTGCACCCACCTGGCTCCTGGGGCAGAGCCCACAGTGGGGATGGGCTACTGATGGGCCAGTAATACCAAACAAATAAATAATTTGCCCTCTACAATGCAAAGCTTTATTATCTTCAATGTACAGCTGAACAACTCTGGTGTTTTTACTGAGGATATTAATACTCAATAGTCTGCTAAGAATTTAACTTCTGTGGAGTTTTCAAAGTACTCTTTAAGTCTGAAATTAGCAATAACATAATATTTGGTATAAAAACTGAATCCCTAAGAGCTTGTTCCAGCTGGGTCTCAGAGAGACCAAGTGAGCAAATCCTCGTGTGTTGGCCCCAGGGCTGTGCCCCAAGCCTCTGGCATGTGCATTTGGGAGGTTTGGCTGTGTGCAGGAGCATCCCTTCCCCTCCTCTGCCAGTCCTCGGGTCTCTTTGGGTGATACCAAGGCTGGTGCCTCTGCACAGCTCCTCCACACCTCTGCCTGGCCCCAGCACCTGACACTCAATCCACTGAGCCTGCCCTGCCTCCACCACTGGGTCATTTCTCAGCCACTGTCCTGGAGAAAAATCAGCTCCCCACAAAAGGCCATTATTCACAGTGGAAGGAAGTGCATTTGTGACAAGGCAGCCCGGCTCCCACGGGGAAATCTCTGTCAGTACATGCCTGAATGCCAGCACAGCACAGCCCTGCCACCCACCAGGCACCGACCTGGCCGTGAGCCCTCCCAGGGCAGGGGCAGCCACAGCCTCCTGACAAAACTGTGCCTGGGCTCTTCCACCCTCTTCATCAAAGTTAGCACCCGGCTCTGGTTGAGAATGGAAGCAGCGTGAGGCTCTCACCCTGCTGGGGAAGGCCCCTGGGAGCAGCAGGGATTGATGGATTTTGATCCATTCCAGGTCATTGCCCCAGCTCAGGGAGGAGGGTGCGGGGCAGACCCTGGTGCTGCTGCGTGGAAGAGCCATAAACTGAAGGGAGAAGTCTTCTATGAATTATTAACATAAACAGCTCTGCTGTTCCTTGGCTGTAGGGGAATGCCAGGAAGGGTGGATGGCGTTTCCAGCACTTTAAACGAGCAGATTTTCTGATGATCACTTAGGGATGCAAGGACGCTCCCTCGGGCAGGCAGCAGTCACTCGGGACCCTGGGAATGGCTCTCCTGGTGGCTGTGGCAGGCTGTGGGGCACTCACAGAGGGGTAGCCCCATTCCCAGGAGCCCTGTGTGGGGCTGTGTGCCCCAGGGGGCATAAATACACCCAGCACTTCAGTGTCCTCTCGGGGTTCACACAGGCACTGCTGGGGCTGGGGACACCCACAGCCAGCTGCCAGGGACCAGAGCAGCCCCGGGTGTCCCTGCTGGTGTCACAGACACAGCTCTGGGTGTCCCTGTCCCTGCTGGTGTCACACACACAGCTCTGGGTGTCCCTGTCCCTGTTGGTGTCACAGACTCAGCTCTAGGTGTCCCTGTCCCTGCTGGTGTCACAGACACAGCTCTGGGTGTCCCTGTCCCTGCTGGTGTCACACACACAGCTCTGGGTGTCCCTGTCCCTGTTGGTGTCACAGACTCAGCTCTAGGTGTCCCTGTCCCTGTTGGTGTCGCAGACACAGCTCTGGGTGTCCCTGCTGGTGTCACACACACAGCTCTGGGTGTCCCTGTCCCTGCTGGTGTCACAGACTCAGCTCAGTCCCATGGGGATGCCAGCACTGGCTGGGCACCACCCCCACATGGGTGCCTGTGGTGGTTTGGGGCAAACCCCCCGAACGTGTCCCTGTGCCAGGGCTCTCTGAGCACTGCCCTGCCCCAGCCCTGCCCGAGCTCAGCTCCATCCGAGCAGCGTTCCCGGCATCTCCCGCCTGCTCCCGGCGGAGACAGGGCTCGGTGCTGCCAGCAGAAACCCGAGCTGCACACTCTGAAAACCCCCATTTATTTAATTATTTACCTGTTCCACCCTCTGCCTCTTGCCACACGCTGGTCTTTGCTTTCCAAATGCTGTAAATTAAAGTTTAGAGACAAATACCCCCCGGGTCCCAGCGCTGCCTCACCTCTGCAGGGTCACCAGCTGCCTGTGCCCACCTGGGCCAGGGTTAAAGGAAGCCATTGTGACTGCCCTTGATGGTCCTGGGGGCCTTTTCCTACATAAATTATTTTGTGATTTATGGGAACCAGAGATAAATGCACAGTCAGCTGAGATATTAAATCTGGTGTTCTCACACTGCCTGAGTGTGCTCATGTCAAACACAACCAACCAGAGCAGGGCCCTGGACCTGCCTGACTTGGAGCATTTAAAGGTTTATGTGCTGGGGGAAGATAAGGTCTTCAGGCCAGGTTTTGGAATGGAAAGGAAATTTTGGAAAGGGATGATTTGTTGAAGACAGAATTAATTTACTGGTAAGAAAATGTAATTTTAATGGAATAATTTTAATGGGTAGCTGAACTATTTGCATGAAGGGCAAAGATAAATTAAGAGCAAGAAAATTAAGAGAAAGGTAAATAAATCTTAAAATAAATCAGGTGAAATCAGTGAAGTACCAATATGTACCTACCCACAGCCATCCCACGTGATGAGGAGAGAGCAGAACAAAACTGCAGATGGTGTGAAGCTGGGGCAGCTGCAGGCAGCCAGACGAGACAATGGCATGGAAATGCAGCCCAACATAAAACCTGAAATTCCTACATGGCAGGGAAGGCACGGCTAACAGAGGGGTTCCACATTTTAATTGGATTTCACTTGTGAAGCTGTTTGGGAAGGAGCAGTCCCTCAACATCCTGCAAGGGCACCCAGACATGGGTTCAGCAGGAACCCATTGCCAGAGGGGAAGAGCAGTTCCTGTAGGGGGGATTTAGCTTTGATCTGTACAGGAGAGGGGCTGGGAGCAGGATCATCCCAGGCTGAATCCTGGCAAAGGGTCAGCAGGTGAGCCTGCTGCCTCTGGAGCTCCACAGGTGTGACCCATGTTTGTGCCACCTGCAGGCATGCTGCCCCCAACACCACAGAATCATGGAAGGGTTTGGGTTGGAACAGACCCTAAAGCCCACCCCATTCCCCCCCTGCCATGGCAGGGACCCCTCCCACTGTCCCAGGGGGCTCCAGCCTGGCCTGGGCACTGCAGGGATCCAGGGGCAGCCCCAGCTGCTCTGGGCACCTGTGCCAGGGCCTGCCACCCTCCTGGGGAACAACTTTCTCCTAATATCTGATCTCTATCTACCTTCCCTCAAAGCCTAAAGCCATTCCCCCTTGTTCTGTCACCACAGCTCTACCTGCCTCCTTTGTCTTTGAAGGCAAAGCATCACTCACTTGTTCACTTACTTCGATTCTCATTTGGTCTGCCTGCTTCCTCTCAAGGTTTTAAATTGCATGTATTTTGCAAGCCTTTTATTACCTATTTTTAAAGACATATCACTGCCGGAAGAATCTCCTGGAAACATGAATTAACAACACAAAAGGCAGAAGGAGTGTTTCATAATGTTACTGGGGTGGCTCCAACACGAGTTGCTCGGTGCGGTGGTGCAGCGCCAGCAACGCTGGGGCCGCACTTCTGCTGCCACTAAAAATAATTGCAACTTCAAACCCTAATATATTTTTCTCATTAAAATTATAGACAAATAAGAGGATTTTAATGCTTTAATTAAAGCAGCTACATAACCTGAGTGTAAATAAAAGACAGCACTGTCCCTGCAGATGTTGCTGTCAGATTTCAGTAGCGTTTACAAAAAAATTGAACTTAACAATAGTAAAGTCACAGCATGCCAGAAAAATAAACATTTTCACATATGCCCTTGGAACACACAGTAATTCACAGCCTCATGCCAAATAACAAGCCCTCAGCAGCACACCCTGGCACTCTGCTGCTGAAAGCAAGGCCAGGTGCTCCTTGTTCCCCACCCCCCTGCTCAGGAGTTCATTAATTTGGTGTTACATGAAGTGGGCTAAAGCAAAATAAGTCCACGGTGCTGTGTTATGCAAATGCACGAACTGAGGGCAGTTCACGCGTGGGTTTCATGCTGACTTCACATTGTGTTAAGGATATGTAAGAGTTGTTGGGCATAAATGGGAAGAAACATTAACCCATGAGCTGCAGGAAGCAAATACAGCTCATGAATGAGAATTGGCATTGGTGTGGGCCTGGCAAACGTTAAGCTCTAAATAACTGTTTACTTCAAACTTTGTGGTGTCTTAAGAGAATGATTTGTAGTTAGAAGATTCTCAAACATACCCAGGAGGAAAATTGGTTACAAGCACGACCACAACATCAGAACAGGTTTAATCTCATTTGCTAGTCAAAGATGGCACAGCATGAGGGAAGGTGGAACTCCTCGGTGGTCACAGTAGTGAGATAATGAGCTGAATCTTGTCCCTAGTAATCACAACCCGTGGTTGTCACTGATTATTAATTACCAGCCCGAAGGCCGGAGCTGCAGTTGCGTTCTCTTCAAGTGTTGGATGGATCAGAAACTCCGGGTGAGCGGCTCAGGGAAAGGCCTCTTCAGCTGCAGCCCCCCGCGGTCTATGGACAGTCACTGGGATCCCCTCGTGCTGGGGCGGGCTGCAGGGCACAAATCCTTCCCCGGAGGATCAGATCAGGGACGGGCTGTGGCCCCTGGCTCCAGAGCGCTGCCTGCCCCGGCCGGCAGCCCCGGGCGCGGCTCTGGACGCTCCGGGGAGCGGCG
>VXBS01001150.1:119224-134437 GCA_013400255.1 Sitta europaea | reverse complement strand
GGAGGGTGATGGGTGCTGTGTCCGGAGGGTGATGGGTGCTGTGCAGGGAGGGTGATGGGTGCTGTGTCCGGAGGGTGATGGGTGCTGTGCAGGGAGGGTGATGGGTGCTCTGCCCGAGGATGTTCCGCGTGTGCTGCACTTGCCCAGAGCCCCGCGGGTCGCGCTGACCTCAGGGGGAACGCTGACACTCCGGAGACAGCCCCGGGGGATCCGCGGCTGCATGGAGAGGTGACAGCCGGACTGGCAGGACATTCCTGGGGTACCAGTGTGCCTACTGAAGGATGAATACAAAAGTGCAAACACCTGAAGGCAGCAGTGCTCTGTACCGGATCCATCCTTCCCATCCCTCAGCTGCCGCACTCTTGATCTGTTACTAAACACTCCGAGCTCAGATTTATAATTCGGTCTGAAACTCCAATTTATTTAGTCTTCCGTGCCAGGGCAGGATTTTCCAAGATACCTGACTCATCCCTGTAACCTTTTCTGAGTGTCATCTCATTTTTCCATGGCTCTTTGGGAGGGTGGGCGCTGAACAGACGCGGTTTGTGACGGCTGCTGACATTGACCTCGGGCGCCAGGCTGCCTCCCTGCCCGGAGGGGTCCCGTGGGAAACCTCTGAGCCCGAGCAGCGTGTGCTGTCCAGCAGCTCACCCCTGCCCTCACGGGCAGCCTGCACCTCAGCAGGGCCCTTCTGAGCCTGCCGGCACTGGGAATGGAGAGCTCACCTCCTGGCTACAACAGTTTGCACATTCTGGCTGCAGTGCTTCAGCTGCAAAAGGTCCAAACGCATGAGTAAAGAACGAGGCAGATTTTTTCTCAGCCACACTGTTCCATGCCTTTTTCCACAGCCAGCAAACGAGTGCCTTCCTGCTTGCCACGCCGAGCTGTTCTTATTTTGGAGCACAACATGAAGCATGTTACATTAGCACCTTTCCCTCCATCGCTCCAGCATATGCCTGAAGCTGACTTGGTTTCTGTCTGGTAGAGCTGGAGCTGAATTCCTTCCAGCTCTGCCTCTTAATGCACTTTCTACAAAATCTGGGATTTTATACCACTGATTTCCATTAAACTGAATGTTTTGTTCCGCTAACAGCTGATTTAACCCAAACGGATGATATATCCCTAACGAGGAACGAAAGTGTGCTGGAGCACAAATGGAAATTCCCAGTCAGTCCAATTAGAGCTGAGCTGTTGTGGTGTGGGGGAGTGTGAAGGGAACAGGCTGCCCCCGAATCCAGCTGTTTCTACCTGCTGGTGCTGGTTACCAGAGGGCTCTGATGTCAGCATTTCGGGGTGTGCTGGTACAAACAGGGGCCCAGAGCAGGCACAGGCTGAGGGCTGGTGGGAAGGAGCCTTGTCAGGGGTGGTCACAACGCCTGCTTGTAGAGAGGTGTATATATACATATATACACCCAGAGGGGATTTAAGGCGTGCTGCAGCTCACTTGGGAGTGCTGCTGGAAAGGATGGGCGAGCACAGAGATTGGGGAGTGAGCACAGAGCTTGGAGATGGAGCTGCCCTCAACTCCCCACCACAGGACACCTTACCTGCTGCAAAAATGCCTATTTCACATTTTACCCCAATTGGCTTGTGACCTACCTACTGGCTCCTGGAGAGCTTCATTCGCCTTCACCTTAGGAAACCTTTTAGGCCAAATAACAATTTACCACATTGTTTTGTTTCTTTGGTCCCTGAAGCTTCTTTTATTCCTTTTACATGTGTCACAGAAGACATCTCTTCCCAGCACTCGTTTATACACTCTGCAGGCTTTCCACAGGGAGCCCAAACGACAATTTATTTTATTTTAAAATACTTCTTCCTGCAGTGTATAAATTACTTTACAATATTCCCTTTACGGCACAATATTCCCTTTTCCCCTTGTGGAGGGCAGGTTTCTGGCGGGCAGCTCTGCACCAGCCCAGGGACCCGAGGGCCCCGGGCTCCACCGGGGCTGCTCTGGTGCAGGAAGGGGTTCGTGTGCCCCGGGCAGAGGGAGCAGCCCTGCCCGCTGCCAGCCCGGAAAACAAACCGGGGAAGAGGCAGCTCGAGGCTGATAAGAGCAATTAGACGTGCCTGTGGCAGATAGGGCACGCAGGGCTGGCGGGATGTGCCCGAAGGAGCGCGGGGGAGAGGAGCTCGCTGTGCACAGCTCCCGGCAGCAGCGTGCTGGGGGATCGGGCTCTGCTCCCTCCCAGCGAGGGGAAAACACACCCAGCTTGTGCCAGGGCACCCCGAGGCTGAATTGTGGGGAAATTTCTTCGCCAAAAGGGTTGTCCAGCCCCGGCACAGCTGCCCTGGGCGGGGGAGTCGCCATCCTGGAGGGATTTACCGGCCCCGGGGATGCGGCACTGGCCAAGCTGAGCAGGTGGTGGCACTGGCAGTGCAGGGCACTCCATGGTCTCGGGCAGCTTTTCCAGCCCAAATGGTTCCGTGGCTCTAGGCTCTGTTCCTGTCCTGTGCCGGCTGTCCCTGCAGAGTGGCAGCTGCTGTCCCTGGGCTCTGTCACCCCGCAGCTCAGGGCGTCACAGAGCCGTGCTCCATCCCTCCAGGAGACTCCCCAGTGCCTGCTGCGGCCCGGGGAGCAGCTCCCTCCCCTCAGCACAAGTGGAGCCGGCTCCCTCTGCATTTTTATGTCTGAGCTGACATTTTGCTGCCGTGAAAACAGAAGCTGTTCCTGGGCTAATTAACTGGAACTCACACAGAATCCTTGTGTCCCAGGGAGCCAAAGTCCCCACAGGGTGTGAGCTCTGGGGGCAGGAGGGCTCAGCCGAGGGCTGGAGCAGGTGATAATTGTGTTCTGAGCCGCGGGAGATGTGGGGAGTCCAGCACGGGTGCTGGGAGCGCCGTGTCGGGTGGGAACCCCACAGAGCCAGAGGGGAGAACTCTGCACGGCTTTGTTGCTCCCTTCTTGCTTTATTAGCATTACAAACCAACGAGGGTAATGAAGCTGTTCTGGAGTCCCTTCTGTATTCCAGAATATGCAATGGTTCAGAATATGAAATGGTTTGTGATAGCAATACAGCACGGCAATAATTGGAGTTAATGGAGGTGACTTATTAATCCTAGTAGAGCAACTACACTTCCAGAGTCTAAAGATAACACAGGATCCTGGAAAACTTGTTCTAATTACAGCAGGGAGCAATCTTGCCTTCTTCCTATATTGCCATTTTAGACTGGAATTACTATTCTCAGTAGAAAAGCTCTTTTGTTCAGCTCCTGGCCGAGAAAGACAATTCTGCTGAGGCGGTTTAATAGCACGTTAATACTCACATTACACAGTTCCCTCAAATGGCCAAGAAGACAAACAGGTCAGAAACACTGAAGATCACATACCAGGGGAGACAAACGAAGCATTTCAATTAAGAATTCGCCAGTGAATGCATAGGGGGGATGAACGTGGTGCTGCCTCTGAGGTGCTGTGACCAAAGCTGTGACCCAGCTGACTGGCAGGGCACTACTGGGGCATCAGTGGGACCCTGCAGGTGCCTCCTGAGGGGCTCCTCACCTGGGCACAAATGGGGGCAGTAGCCAAGCCTGGGACAGAAGAAGTCAAATACAGCTCAGAAAACACCAGTCATTGCACCACCATCACATCACAGACAACATCATCTGCTGATGTTTATCAAATATGAACAATATGTTCATAATAGATTTTCAATTAAATTTCCCTTTTGACATTTCTTTATATATTTGTTTAGATGTTGGCAAAATTGTTTCTTGATGCTTTAGTGTAGATTTGATCAGGTCATCTATTTGGTTACAGTAAGTGCTCTCAACCCTCAAAACCTCCAGCAGCTAAAATCAGGCACAGTTTCAGGTGCTAAACTCGTAAAGATGTTAAAACTGATCAGAGAGAGCTTTTTAAAGAGAGGTTCCATCCCTCGCCGCCGGGGTGAAGCCCAGGTGGTCCAGGGTGGTGGTGCCCCGGTGCCCTTCCTGCCCATGGCACCAGCTCTGCCTGCCCGTTCCTCACATCGTCTGCCTTTCTGCAAACTGGCCTCCCTCACTCCCTCCCATTCCTGCCCCAAGGGCCTAATTAGGGGAAGGAATGGCCTCGAAAATACCAGTCATGGAATGGAAATCAAATTGTTCAGTTTAGTGCTGCCACATAATGAATCCGGGATTTTCAGCCTGATGCCAATTCTCACTTTTATTTTATTTTTGGAATATCTGAAAATGCAGTAATGACAAAGAAGTGTCAGGAGTTTAAACTAAGCGTTAAAAGCCCCCTTTCCTGAGCTCTCTTCCAACAGGATTGAAGCAGATGGGGGTAGGAGCACCTTGAGCAACACCTCTGCACTGCTATCTCCACAGCCAGATCTTCTTATCCCTTCCCCAGCCATTGTTCGGTCCCTCATTATCCCGCAGCTTTCTCTCCCCCGCTGCTGTGTCCTCCTCCCTCTGTGTGGGGCACAGTCACCCCTCCTTCCCGGGCTGCCCTGTCTCTCATGACCTTCTTGGCTGGTTTCAGTGCTGCCTCGGGGCTGAAGCCCAGCAGAAAGGGGAGCAAAACACATCATGAATTTCTTAGCATGATTCGTTTGAAAGCAGATGAGTGTTTTCCCGTCTCAGAGCACTCTGTGTGGATCTCCACCCTGACCCCCGGGACACCTCTGTCTACACACGACAGCCAGAGGTGGAACTCGGCAGCTCCCAGAGATGGTGAGCAAGGAGGTGATGCCAGGGAACAAACACAGAGATGCATCAGCACCTCAAATAAACCCCCTAAAGCCAATCCTGCAGGCCAAAGGAATGCCAGCTCGGCCCCCACGGGGAGCAAACCCCCTGGCACTCCTCACCAAGGCCATTTCCAGTACAAGGGGCAGCCTCTGAAGCTCTAGCTGCAGCTCTGCAGTGCTGGGGTGGTCCTGCTGCAGAGACCCCTCTGGCCCCACGTTCCCTGCTCCCTGTTGAAATTCCAAACACAAACAGACTCATCTGGCTGCACCCTGCCGTGGTACTGGGGCCCCCACGGGCAGCAGGACCTGGCACCCCACGGCCAGGTGAGGCCAGTGCCCGCTGCAGGCACAGCTTCCCCTCCCTCCCTCCAGCCTCTGCTTGCCCTGTGCTAATGCTTTCCATCCCTTAATGAACGATTGTTTATCCAGCTCTTAAGGGATTAACCTTTGTCTTTTCAATTTGGAGCTTCAGGAGCTTATTCCATGAGCCCTGTCTAAAACTGTACAGGAAAAAAAATCACTGGCATAGATAATCCTTTTTATAACCTCTAGAATTTGGCTAAAAGAGCACACTGTTAAGGAAAAATACATCTGTTAATGTTCAAACATAAGTGAGTCTGGTTGTTGTTGTACAAACCTTTTAAAGCTATTAATGATTGATTTTAATGTCTCATGTTTAGTTGGGGGGGCAAGATCAGCACTGGCTTAGAACCATAACAAACAGGGGGTGAGAAGGCAAAACCTCCCCTGTGAGTTTCTCTTTGCTGCTTTGATTTCTAAATGAAGTAAAATCAGTTATAAGCAGGGCAGGTAAAAGAACTGCACTCCCAGAACTGCAGGGATGGTTCTGATAAGGATCACCACCACACCACTCTGTGTCAGGGGGTGTTCCTTAAGAGAAACTCATCCTTCATGCCCAGAAGCAGCACCCTGGCACAGGGTGCCCAGAGCAGCTGGGGCTGCCCCTGGATCCCTGGCAGTGCCCAGGCCAGGCTGGACAGGGCTGGGAGCCCCTGGGACAGTGGGGGTGTCGCTGCCATGGCTGGGGGGCTGGGTGGGCTTGAGGTCCCTCCCAACCAGCCTGGGACTCCGTGATGTCCAGGGTCAGGGCGTGCTGACTGTCCCTGTCCCATCCCTGGGGCTTGCCTGGCTGCCAGCAGGAGGGGAGGGCAGAGCCACCAGCCTGCTTGTTTGCAGCCCAGTCGGGTTTGCTCAGCTGGTTTAACACCGCGAGAGTGACGAGGAGAGGGGAGCAGGGCTCTTGTCTGCCGCTGTGTTTGTGCTGTGCCTGGCAGGAAGGCACACTCCTCGCTGTCTAATGGAAATAAATACCTCCCTGCTACAGGTGCTAATGAGGCTTCATCTGCTTGGCTAAGGGAGCTGCCTCGGGAACCCTGCCAAATCCCCTTGGCCTGCCTGCAGCCCAGAAAGCAGCACACAGCCAGGGCTTAGTGCTGCTGTAATGTAACGAGGAGCGGGATCATCCTGCCCAGACGCTGGCCGAGTAATGGGATCACAGCTCTGAAGGCAAAAGCTGGTGCTTCAGTGAACTAATTCTATGCAAAGTGAGAGGTCCAATTATCAGAGCCGTTTCTAGAAGCAGTGGGGGTGCACATGCTCTGCACTCAGAGCCGTGGCTGCCCCTCCTGCCCCAGCACCCTGAGCCCCGTGGCTGCCCCAGCACCTGGTGAGGGGCAGCTGAGGGTCACACACGGACCCCCGGCCGACAGGATGGCCCTGAGGACACTGCGGGCGTGTCTGCTGCCCCAGCAATGTCCAGGAGCCTCCTGCCCCCAGCCTGGGAGCAGAGCACCCCACTGCTGGGGATCCCCCCAGCCCCGCGGCCCCGGGCTGCCGGGCACCAGGGACAGGTGGGTGGAGGATGATGGATGATGGATGGATGGATGGATGGATGGATGGAGGGATGGATGGATGGATGGATGGAGGGATGGATGGATGGATGGATGGAGGGATGGATGGATGGATGGATGGAGGGATGGATGGATGGATGGATGGAGGGATGGATGGATGGATGGATGGAGGGATGGATGGATGGATGGATGGAGGGATGGATGGATGGATGGATGGAGGGATGGATGGATGGATGGATGGAGGGATGGATGGATGGATGGATGGAGGGATGGATGGATGGATGGATGGAGGGATGGATGGATGGATGGATGGAGGGATGGATGGATGGATGGATGGAGGGATGGATGGATGGATGGATGGAGGGATGGATGGATGGATGGATGGAGGGATGGATGGATGGATGGATGGAGGGATGGATGGATGGATGGATGGAGGGATGGATGGATGGATGGATGGAGGGATGGATGGATGGATGGATGGAGGGATGGATGGATGGATGGATGGAGGGATGGATGGATGGATGGATGGAGGGATGGATGGATGGATGGATGGAGGGATGGATGGATGGATGGATGGAGGGATGGATGGATGGATGGATGGAGGGATGGATGGATGGATGGATGGAGGGATGGATGGATGGATGGATGGAGGGATGGATGGATGGATGGATGGAGGGATGGATGGATGGATGGATGGAGGGATGGATGGATGGATGGATGGAGGGATGGATGGATGGATGGATGGAGGGATGGATGGATGGATGGATGGAGGGATGGATGGATGGATGGATGGAGGGATGGATGGATGGATGGATGGAGGGATGGATGGATGGATGATGGATGGGTGGATGTGAAGCAGAGGGACAAATGGGTGTCACTGCTCCTCACCCCCTGCCCATGCACAGACCCCAGCAGCAGGACCCTGGCAGGGGAATTCCAGGGTGGCAGCAGTACCCATGGCCCTGATTTCTGGAGCAGCAGCTGCTCTTGCATGAGAAAATAGCGTGTGTGGTAAACACTGATGAGAGGATAAGGGAGCAGGAGGAAAGGTCAGGTACTCAACTTCTGTCATGTTGGAGGTTGTGTAGAAAACATAAAACCTGTTTTTTACAGTTCCCTGACAAGCAGCTTCCCCATGCCTACCCCACATGCCAGGTCCCAATGCCACATGTTTACACATCATCCCTTTCCTGTGCTTTTCTCTGGTGGATAAAACCTGATTTTTAAAAATTATTTTTAAGCACTGATTGATATTAAAGCACATCTCCTTAGGGGCTGTTTAAAAAAAATGCAGAGCCTTTGGCAGGGGGGGAACACCAAGGTGCACCAAACCACATAATTTACTTTATATTTTCATGTTTAAATTAATGCAGGGTTTTAAAAGGCTGTTTAAAACCAGGACAAAGGATTCTCTGGTGGTGTTAACTGGGCCACGTAGAGCACATGGGCTTTAGCAGAGAAATGCACAAATAACCGTGCTGTTCTAGCAGTGATCAGGGAGCAGGCAGCGAATCCTCTCCCAGTGACAGCACAGAGAAATGACAGGCTCGTGGTTATTGACTTTGGGTTTTGAAATGAAATTACAGCAATTATTTTGCTCTTGCGAACAAGAGACGCAGAATTAATAGAACTCGCAGGAGATGAATATTCAATTATCCGGGGTTAGGGGGGTTGTGGAGCTGTCAGGCGGTGCTGAAGCAGTAAAACAAACATTCCTGGGGAGAGCTGACTCCAGGGGTGGCCAAAGCCGGGCCAGGGCACCTTCCCAGCCACAGCCCAGGGCACGGGAGGGTTTGCAGAGGACAAATTTGATGATGGGCACGGATTCACCTGCTCCACGTGGGCTTGGTGTCCAAACCCAGGGGATTTTCTGCCCCCTCCCCGTGGCCAGAGCCCTGCCTGGGAGGAGAGGTGGGCACTGCCCCACAGACCCCCTGCAGAAACCCTGGAATAAGCCGTGCCGTGCCCCCCCTCCCCAATCCACAGTTCTTCATTTAAGGGGCATCAAGGGCAAGGCTGGCTTCTGCAGCTCACAGTCCACATTAGAAAAGGCACAGGTGAAGATTTTTGAAAGTATTTTCTGCTGATAATGAAAAGGTTGGGTTTGGTTTGGTTTTGAAAGCAACAAGCTACTACGTGGCAGAAACAAATGGGAGAAAATTATCTTCGAAATAGTAAAATGCATCAAAATTGGCTTATTCTGGTGCTTGAGCAGCCTGTCCTGCTTTGTCCCTGGGACTCACCCCGTCCCAGCTCCCAGGTGCACATCCTGACACCCTTTTGGCAGAGGAGATTAAATCCCTTTTATAGNATAGGTATAAATATTTACATTTAATATTTATATATACATTTCGTATATATATATATTCTTTTAGGTTCCCTCAGCCTTGCAGAGGAGGCATCAGAACAGCACAAGCAAATGTGTTTACAGCTTCACGCTTAAATTTGAAATGTGTTTCTAACCTGACATCTGTGTATTTTCAGCCCTTTCCAAAGCTCTTGTTTTGCTTTCTATGGCTTCTGCTTCATTATTCTAATTTAATAAAGCCGCAGTGAAGGCTGAGTGCCGACTCTTTGTGGCTAATGAAAGACATTGATTTGTTTGTACTTCTTGTTATAGATTTTTCCTAATTACAGGCATTTTCAGAGGCAGTTGAAAAAATAAACGAGCAGCTGGTTTGAATGTGCAACCTATTATTGTATTTCCTAGAGCTGCAGAGAAAGTATTAACGCTCACAGCGGGATGGTTTTCAACGGAGGAGGGCAGGAAAGGTGTTTTCCAGGTGGGAGTCCACTCACTAGTCCTCTCCCTTCCTTCCTCCAGTGCTGCTGTCGAGGAAGGCGGAGCAATTGGTGTTTTCAGAGCTCCGATGGGAGAGCGGGGCTGTCCCGGGGAGCCCCGCAGAGCAGAGGGGCAGCGAGCAGCTGCTGGGTGGGCACGGGGGCGAGGGCAGCAGGGCAGCACCCCCGGGTGCAAGAGCTTCCCAAAGCAGAGGGCCAAGAGCCGGGGGGATGAGCAGCACACAGAGCCTGCCCCGAGAGCCCGAGCCCCCGGCACGGCCTGGGGTGCACAGGTGGCACGGCCTGGGCTGCACAGGTGGCACAGCCTGGGGTGCACAGGTGGCCCAGCCTGGGGTGCACAGGTGGCACAGCCTGGGGTGCACAGGTGGCACGGCCTGGGGTGCACAGGTGGCACAGCCTGGGCTGGACAGGTGGCACAGCCTGGGGTGCACAGGTGGCACAGCCTGGGGTGGCCAGGTGGCACAGCCTGGGGTGCACAGGTGGCCCAGCCCGAGGCGCCCCAGCCTGGCCCTGGGGCACAAGGCCCTGCTGCAGGGACAGGGCACAGCACAGCACAGCGCCCCTGCTGCAGGGGCTCTGGCCCCAGCCCACCGAAGCTGCACACAAATCCCAGGGCAGCTCCCGCGGGACCCCACCCCACGGCCCATGGAGGGTTTCCCATTAATACTGGTGGGAATTTTGCCGAGGGAGGTGCAGGCTCTGCTCCCCAGGCAGTGGTGTTATCTTCCCCACAGGGCTTTCCAAGCTGCAGGCAGCCCTTGCACCCAGGAGCTCTGGCAGGGGCAGGGCCGTGGCGAGCCCGACACAGCCCTTCCCTCCCACAGCCACTGCAGCCCGGCCACTTCTTGTCACACAGCTCACCAGAAACCACACACGTGTTGCAAAACTATTGCTAAACCCTGGAAACTCATCCAAGTCCCAGTCCCTACACGTTTGAATCATGCTCCCAACAAAGGCTGGGTTTCCTATGAAAACAAACCACTACACACTTCTCCACCCTGGGCAGGAGGAGCTGTGGAGGTGGCTTTGTTTGTTTGTTTGTTTGTTTGATTGTTGGTTTGGTTTTTTTCTTGGAGAAACTATTTAAGACTTGCATCAAAACAAAGATCTATTTGGAGCCAGTTCTCTTTGCTAGGGCAAATTAAGAAAAAGCTGGATTTTAACCCAGACCGCTCGCATTTTGCCCTGGCAGTGTGTTGTGGAAGGGCACAGCACAGGACTCCTGCCAGCACTTGGCGGCTCTGCCTCTTCCCTGCCCGAATTTCTTTCAGAGCAGCAGAGTTGCAGTACCAGGGCCAGGAAGGGGATGCTGTTGGAATTCCGGCTGCCTCTGCGGCGAGGTGCCCCAGGTGGCAGACAGGGCGAGGTGCAGAGAAAAAGCCGAGCCCCGCCTGAAGGCAGGGTGCAGACCCTCCCCAGGGCACTGCAGGGTGGGTCCCGTGCCCCGGGGGGCAGGTGGGCTTTCCCTGCCCGGGGCTGTGCTCAGCACCGGTGGGAGGAGCAGGGGTCACTTTGCCAGCATCCGTGACAGAAGCAAAAATAATCCTTTCGCTCCCACATGGTGAATTTCTCAGCATGATTCATTTGAAAGCGGAATTAATTCCAGTGGGGCTGGCCATGAGGGCTGTTGCAATCGAGAAGTGGAGGCGGGAATGCTGGAGGGAGGGCAGGAGCTTCCAGAGGGGAGGGAGCCTGGCCCTTTGCAGGGAGCAAACCCCTTCTCCTGCCCCGGCCTCAAGAACTGTACAGGAGCTGACTCTATTGCTGCAGGAGTACAGAATTTCAAAAGTCCCTTGTGACTGTTTATGGCCCCAAAGCTCAGAGCTGCACACACGGGCTGGGGTCCCGCGGAGGGCACTCTCCAGCCTCGGCACAGGAGCAGCAGGAGGACTCACAAAGACGCAGAGGAGGAAAAGTCCTCACAAGTCCGGTTTACAAATTGTCAGCTCGAGCACTGTCAGCTCGTTCAAACCCTCCTTGGCTGTCTCAGGGTTTGTGCAGCCAAATCCGTTGGGTTTTCTGCCGGGGTGTCAATGCCCTTGCTGCTGCTGCTGCTGCCGGGGATGAGTGGCAGGGCGAGATGACAGCACTCAGCTCTGCTGAAATATTTTGAGACCGAGAGCCCCGAGGCCCTGCTCCCTGCCCACAAGAGCATCCGGAGAGGCCGCGGCCGGGCCGGGCAGGAAGCGGGTCTGGGGGTCCCCGGTGCCCCCGCTCCGCCGCAGCTCCTGCCCCGAGCTGGCCGGGCACGGGCGGGCGGGGGGAGCCCGATCCCTCTGCAGCATCTGTTTCCTATTCCAGCCAGCACCAAAAAAAACCCTTGGGTGGACGCTCCTCCCCCCGAACAGTCAGTGGGGGTCTTCCACATGGGATCAGAGCAAATTCCCGGCAGGGCTCTGCCCGGGCGAGCAGCACCCGCTGGCTCAGGACAGCCCAAGGTAGCTGGCAAATGAGCCGAACTCGGGGCACAAACACAGAGCCAAACAGGAGCCAAGAGGCTCAAGTCACTGCTCAGCCCACCTGAGAAGCCCTTCTCTGTCCCCTCAGAGCCTCCAGGACCCTGACCCTGCTCCACGGGATGTGCCTGTGCTGCCATCCCCCAGCTGGAAGCTGCGCCCCGCTGTGCACACGAGCTGGATCTGGCTCGCACTCACAGCCAGTCCTTGCTGCAGAGGAGCCTTCTCCCCCCTCACAGCCTGCATGAAGTGGGGGACGAGCCAAGCAAGCACAGCAGAACCAGAGCATTCCTGCTCTCTGCTCTTTCCCTGCCATCCCAGGTGAAAGGAGTTCAACGGCAACCGTCTGGGGTGGTGCTATGTTTGGTTTGGGGTTCAAGCACATAGTTTTTATTACTTAAACAATAAAGAGAAGATTGCACTCCTCACAGAGCTGGCAACCCTGCCTGCCCATCCCCTCGGGGAGGGCAGAAACGTGCCCTGAGCTGTGCAGCACCCTGCTCCCAGAGCCCGGAGTGCTGCTGCTGAGCTCCCCGGGCCCTTTCTCTTTTCCTCTGCTGCTGTGCCGTGGGCCAGGGCCCCCTGAGCCCCACACAAGTGGGTGGGCTGAGAGGGGCCTGCGCTGACCCCCAGGGTGGAGCAGGGATGGGGACACGGGGAATGGGGGCACTGGGGGGGGCTTTACCCCCTCCCCAGGCACTGAACAGCAGCTTCTCCTTTTCCTGCCTGCAGCCCAGCTTCTGCAGCGCTGCCCTCGCTGCCCCATGCCTCCCCTGGGTGATCTGGAGTGTAATTGCTGCCTCAGGGGCTCCGGGCTGAGCACACACCCTGCCCAGCACCCCGGACTCCCCACAGGCTGCCGGGGCTCGGGTGCCACAGGTGAGGAAGGGCAGGAGCTGCTGCTGCACTGCCCTCACCCCGCACACCTGGGAGGGCAGGCCAGGCTCTGCTCCTGCCCTGCCCCGTGGCATGTGTCGGGGTGGTGTGGCAGGGGGATGAGGTGCCTCAGGAGGTGAGAGCCTGGAGCACCCCGGCCCTGACACGGGGCTGGGATCTTCCTTCATGGGCTCGCCAAACAAGCTTTGCTCCTGGGAATTCCAAACTGGTTTTCAAGGCCTGAGAAAAGTGATCCTTTTATAGTAGCTCCTCTTTTATCAGAACTTTTGGCCATTCGTGCCAAAGACTTTGCTGACATTTTGTAACATTTTTATTTATAAATTTCCTTCCCTCTGCCACGGGCTGCTGTGCAGGAGCAGCTGTTCCACACAAACAGCTCTGCAAGCGGAGTTCCGTCTCCCCGGCTGAGTTATCACACTTCCCCCAGATACAGGCCTGCTTAATAATTAATGACTTCTCAAAATTTGCTGGAGTACTGTGTGGATTCCTCTGGTGCATGAAGGAACCCAGCCCTGTGCTCAGCACTTGGATGGGAGCTGGGAGATGAGTTCTCCATCCTGGATAGGCAGAGCCAGCTCCCAGGAAACTCTCATTCCTGCTGGGAGGTCACACATTTTTTAAAGACTGCCACTTCCTGCAGCTCTGGGGAGCAGTTCTCAGCCATGGAAAACCAGCAAATACTTAAAAAAGACACCAAGTCTCAGTCACCAAATGAGAAATGGTTTTCCAGCAGCTGCTCCACAGTCCTGGTCTGTTGGAAATGCCAGACACGGCCACGGCCACACCTGACGGCGCCGCCGCCCACAAGAGAAGCCCCGAGGGTGATCTGCTGTCCCCTCAGTGTCCCCACAAAGGGCTCGGGTGTCCCCGGGACAGCCCGTGGGCTCTGCCCCGCAGACCCAGCGGGGTTTGGCAAACCCGGCCGGCCCCGCCCGGCGCCGCTCGCGTCAGAGCTGTGCCAAAACTGAACGCATCAGTATTCCTCTTCCCTGGGCAATTCTGACAGGTTTGGAAGTGAGCTGCGAAGTTTTTACATTCATAGTCGCTATTCAGTATTTTGAGTCGAAATATTAATTTTTTTCACGTTGAGTGGTGTTAAACCCAAAGTGCTGGAGCATGGCAGTGCTTCAAGCTGCTAACAACATTCTACTCTGAAACGTACCCATAAATAGGAAAGACTGGATAAGTTATACTGTACAGCTCCATAAAACTGACATAAGCCTATAAGCAAAACTAACAGGGAAGAAAACCTCCCCTCAACAAAGCTTATCTGAGTCCTTTAATTCTCATCTCCAAGTCTTTCCTTGTTTAACCCTGGTTTTAAAAGACCTTTGAAAGTCTACCCTTTTCTTCCCCCCTTTTCTTAAAATAGCTCCAGTTCCATGCATTTTGCAGAGTGAGTGACAGAATTTTTCCTCTCTCATTGCATTTACTCCCCTGCTAGCGACAAATAATGGCAAACCTGGATTCAGCGTGGGTGGGGAAAGGCCCGTGGGGCAGTCAGAGCCGCTGCCAGGCCGGAGCTGTCCCTCCCAGGGACTGTCCCCACCCTGCACTCCAAGCCTGTCCCAAGCAGCCCGAGCACCGCAGCCGCCCAGCACGGCCGGTGGGGTGGTTCTGCTCCATCCCCTGATAAAGCATCGCACATTTTTGCCTTATCGCCGCGATTCCTGCCCCAGCGCAATGCCAGGCGCGCCTCAGGAATGCGGCTCGGAGAGCATCGCCTGTGACAGACCCGCTCCGGAGCTGCTCCTCGCCCGGGGCAGGGGGCCCGGCCCTGCCCTGCGGGACCCCAGCCCAGCCCCGGCGCCGCTCTGGGCCCTCCTTGGCATGGTCGGTTGGTTGGTTTGGCGTTTTTTGAGATGTCAGCTCCCTCAGCTGCCTGCAGGCACAGCCAAGCAAGCTGCTGTGCTCTCCCCCCCAGAATTGCAAGTTCCCGGCGGAGAGCGGCCCCAGCGCCCCTGCTCGCTCTCACGGCCCCTGTAACCCAGCAGGACTCCGACAATGAACATTTAATTAAAGCAAATCCCCACCTGATTTGCAAACAATTATTATTTTTAATTACAGTGCATCCGAATTGTATTTTTTAATGAATTATACGGTGCTGTGGTGATCCCCATCCACTTCCAAAGCTCAGGAGCACATAGACGTTTATTTTCTGATCTCCGTTTTTTTTCACCCTGTGCAAACGTGCAGAGACGACAACCTGCCTGCAGAAAGAACACCTGGCCGGGGTGAAGGCCCTGGCACCGCGGGGTCAGCGCCGCCCGTCCCGCTGGGACTGGGGCCAGCGCTGCGTGGGGAACCCGTGCGGGAGAGCCCCGCCGGCTCCGTGCCGTGCCAAAGCCGCTCCCACATCAGCCCCGCAGGCTTGGTGCGGGGACGAGAGCCGCGGTGAGCCCGCAGGGAGCTCTGCCCGGAGCAGAGCCCCCCTCCCGCACCCTCTGTGCCCGAACCGACCCGGGGCACGCCTGGCACGGGAGAGGCACGGGAAGGCCCAGTTGCAAA
>VXBS01001150.1:101473-113927 GCA_013400255.1 Sitta europaea | reverse complement strand
TTTTTTTTCCTTTTTTTTTTTTTCTTAATGATTTTCAGGCAGATTTGACCCAGTGGAGCTTCTGTCAGTCATGAGATCTTGGAAGGATGGCAGATCTTTCCAGCTGAAAAAATCCTGGCAAACTACAAGCTGTCCACATAAAGCAAAGCAACTTTTTGGAAGGGGGATGGAGTGCTAACTCTGTGCCACTTTTGCAAGCAATTTTGTTCAGCCTGTCATTTTATTTAGCCTTAACAAAACTCCTTGTAATTATAGACATTTTTATTCAAAATAAGATCTTACTATTATACAGGTTTCTCTCTTTTTTGACTATATACAGAAGTGCAAAAAGTCAACCTTCGCTCTCGACGTCCCAACTGCAGCATAATCAACCCTCAAGAGTTTGCACACACACACTAGAATTCTTGTTACGTAAACTTTGAGTATTTGGATTATCAACAAAAAGTCCCTTGATCTATTGATTATGCAGCTTATTTATAACAAGGCCTGATATTCAGGGATTTCAAAAAATATTTAAACAATATTTTAACATTTGAAATGGATACAGTAGAAAATAAATTTTATTCTAATATCTAGGAACTAGATTTTTTTTTCTCATAATAACTAATTACAAACAAAATAAATCATCAAAATATTACTCAATTGTCTGCCAGGATTGTTGCCATAGCAACAACTTAACTTCTTACTTAGCAATGATTATATAATTATAAGATATCCATATAAAAGATCTTTGTTCTTTTAATGAAAACTAGACAAGAACTAACAATGACTGACATTCTTACATTGTCATATTAGATCAGTAAAATAGAAATCATTTAGTTAACAATAATACGAATACTCATAAGACACTACATGTAGATTCCAAACTGAGTATGTTATGAAGAAAACTACTTTTTTTTTTTTTTGTATTTTGAAAAAGTCATCAGTAAACTCTAATAAAACAAAATTCTATGAACTGAAATGGTATCAACTGGTAATAGAAAATGAAAACGAGCTAATAAATGTAAGAAATAAAAACTACACTTTTAACAAGAAAAAAATAAGTAAATTCTCTATGGTAAGTCACTACAATAACATGTGAAGTCACCTATACTTTCTTAACACGATTGAAATTACATTGGTATGGGTTTTAACCCGTAATGTAATAATCTAAGGCTTTAATAGATGTACAGTACAATCAGGAAAATCAACACATCATTCTATAAAGCATCTCTCTCAAGCATAAAAACTCGCGGTAAACTCGGAGTACGGCGAGTTCTGAACCGAACCCGCGCCTCTCCCTCCCTGCCCACCCGGGGCCTGGCCCCAGGCAGCCCCTGGCTGAACAGAGCAAAAATATCCTTTACTGGCTGCAACATCCAAACCACAAAAAGGAATTCCTTTGGATGAATCCATTCTTAAAACTTGAATGCACATCTATTTGTTTGTTTTTATTTTGTAAAGGCTTTCTAAGGCTATAAGCAGTTAATCTGAACAAAAAAAATCACATATAAAACTCACCCGAGTATTAACCCACCCAATTTCTACACTAATTCACGTCTCATTTGTCCTATTTTGGTTTGTCATGCATCTGCTGTCAGTGCTTCTGCGTCTTTGTTTAGAGTCGCCGCGGACGCGGGACTTGATGAATTAAAGTGAAACCCATCTCTGCAAAGCATTTATAGTCCTTGTGACTGGCGACAGAGGCTATAAATAGAGCAAAAGAAGTTCCTCAAACATTTGTTACTGTGTCTCAGAAATGGCTTTTCCCTTTTGCAGCTCACCTTGTACAGTGAATATGCATAAATATGACATACAACGCCTCGGGAGAGTTTGTAGATAATATTGTCCATGAGGGGCATGCACAGCTGGAGCATCCCTCTGGTGCTGCCCACTGGCTGTGAGGAGCAATTGGCCATTTCTGAGACAGCTTTGGTTTGAAACAGAATGGTGCCCTTTGACTGATCAGTACTCATCAAGTCAGTGAAAACGTGGTTCTGAAAATAACACTGCGGAAATAATACTCTGATGGATGTACAGTCTATGGCACTTCATGAGAATCCTTAACAACGTGGTACTTAAAGCCATTGATGTGCTTTAAAATATACACAGTTGTGGTTTTGCTTGGCACATTCATCTCTGTCAGATTCCTCTCCTCTCATTTCTTACAATCTATTACATTAAAAATATTACTCTTAAACAAAAATTACTGTGCATGCACGCTCTCATCTATAATGGCAATTTTAAATACAAGGTGCACCTTTGTTATTTGTAAACCTTGAAAGAAATAAACTTACTTTAAAAAATTATATCTTGGTCTACAGACGTACCAATACATAATAGGTTTCTGGCAGAGCACCGTCGGTCCTTCCGGGCCCGGGAAAGGCGGACGGTGCTGCGGGCTGGACAAGAGATCACCTCAGCACAAATACCAATCCAATGTACAAAGGAGATAGGCAACAGTGTGCAGTGGAGTCCCACGGTCTCGCTTCGTCCCGTTAACATGCAATGTGTGATGTCACTGCTGAGGGGTTCCCAGTGCTGCTGGACAGTATTTACATACACTATGGCTAATGGGCTCGGCCTCTTCCCTCCCAAACCGGCCTCTTCGCCTCGGATCCCACCTGGGGAGGGAGGAGCACAAGGGGTTCTCAGCACGGCCAGGGCTCGCTGGCACACCCAGCAGCCCCGGCCTGGCACAGGGGCTGTGTCCCTGCAGGGACCCCCGGCAGCACGAGCATCCCAGCCCAGCCGAGCCATCCCCCAGCCCGCCCTCCCCCCAGCGGGTTAACAACGCTCACACTCAGCTGAAAGGAGCAGCTGTGACTGCAAACCCACGGTGGCCAAAGGGTCAATCCTCACCCCTGGGAATAATCCCATTGTGGCCAAGGAATTCAATAAAAACAGGGCATAAATGGAGCACAGCACAGAGGAAGGTAACACAAAGGAGGAGCCACCCTGGGATGGGGTGGCTGTGGGGGGGGAATCTCACAACCACAGGAGAATTATGAGTTCCCAAACCCAGGAAATGCTGGGGTTCCAAATTTTGAGATTTAAAGGCCATTCTTTCTGAAGAGAACCTGATGGGATCATCTTCCCCCCAGTCTGCCCCTCGGCTCAGGTCAGTGCTGAGGCCACCACAGACAACACAAACCTCTGTGAGCCCTGATTTTGCTGGGTGGGCATGTACAAGCTAACACATGATGTGGCCACTGGTACCCTGGCATCTCCCCTCGGAGAGGAATGCCCCCTCAGGGGGGTCACAGCCTCTGCCCCCAGAGCTTGCTGGTTTTCTTAGAAAGAAAATAAAACCATTCTGTCCCTTAGAGCAACAAGTTACACACACAGGAGGAAGAAAAAATACAGCAACAACACATTGGGAACTTACTGTTTGATGACCAAATGTCTACATCTGTGTAACATACTTGTGGCTAGTCAGATGTTCGGCAGATATTATGGGTATCTACAGGTAAGAAATGTAAACAATGAGTGACACATGCAATGAGCCCACCCAGAGGCACAGCATTTACTACAGACATCAGCTTGGGAAAGGGAGGATCAGCTGTGAGTTGGTGGATTTTACATAGTCACTATAAGTTAAAGTCGACTGAAGTGCTACAATAGCAACTTACAACTGGACAACACTGGGTTAAGTACTACTGGACAAATATAAATGAGTATCATTGGTTGTTCAGGAAATAGGAGAAGTTAACACCTACAAGTCATGCAGTGCAGTAATTGAAAATAGCCCTTTTTGTTGGCCTACACAAAATTCTGTGCTTTCAGTGTCTCAGAATTCTACAATGGATTTGTTTCAGTGTGATTTTGTGAAGTGTTCACTGCTGTCACTGTCCTGGGTTTTGAATGCCAAGCCTATGATGCCCTGAGCTTGATTTTCCTGGCTGAAGATTCCCAGCTGAGGAGAGCTCTGCCCTCCCCAGCAGCTCAGCACGGCGGGGCAGCTGGCCAGCAGAGCCCCAAGGCAGGGACACAGCCCCCAGAAGGTTCTGCTGCACAAACAGGATGGAGCACGTGGCTGCCCTGGGGTGCCCATCAGCCCAGCTCCTGTTACAAATCCGGGATTGCACTGGGGGCCAATGGCCAGCAGGGCCACTGCCGGGTGGGGCACGGCAGCCCCGGGCAGCAGGTGTGCTCAGCACAGGGACTGTGCTGGGCCCGAGGACACCAAATGCACCTGCACCATCCCAAGGGGCTGTGGCACTGGCAGAGACCCTTTTTCCTGGTGGGCACCAAGGCTGGCCTGGGAGCCTGCCCAGTAAAGAGAACAGGGGTTCTTCTGCACTGACTCAGAGCCAGGTCCTGCTGCTGTTTCTCCACCCGTGTGCCCTCTCGTCCCCTGGCAGCTGACACATCACAGCACTGCCAACTCCACAGGAATGGGCTGGGAGCAGAATGAAGCTTCTCATACCATGTTATCCTACTGCTGCAGGACAGGCTGAGGCACCCGACTGGAGCAGCGTCAGGGGCAGGGCTGTGGAGCAGACCAGGGACCTTCACCAGCAGCCCAGGAGATCCACTGGGCCAGGTCTTTACCTTTGGCATGCAGGCACACGGCACTGGGTGGCATTAAACACCTTCAGCATTGCTCACGTGGCATATACATATATGGGTATATATGTATATGTGCAGGGCTGGCTGCAGAACTGCACTAAGTGTGTTATGAGGCTCTGGGGAGGAAAGGCATGAAATGACCAGATTGTACAGCAGAAGGCTTTCCCTGGGATCTGCCTGGGAAGTGCACGGTTACTAACAGAGAGAGGATTTAAAAATAATGACCTTTTCTGTGGCTTGTCTTGTTCTCACAACCCTCAGGACATGCTCAGGATACAGAGACACACCGAAAGGAACTGTCTGATACATTGCTGAGGTGACACGTGCAGAGGTAGCCCCACCTATGAACTAGCCTTTCAAAACACAAACTCTTAGGCCAAGTTTGAAGCCCTGAGTGAGCTGTTTGTTCAGCAAAGATTTCTCAAGAGAAGAATGTGCTAGCTGCTGAGCAGACTAACCTGGGTTGTTTTTGGAATTCTACAATATCCAGGTCCCTTTGGAGGCTCAGGATGTGCACGCCTAGGTGTCACTGCAATGATGCCACTTAGGAATTGTATTTTTGAGAGATGAGGAAGCAGACAGGTTAATGAGGGACATACAGCTGGGGCAGCACAAAATGGTAGTGCTCAACAGGTAAAGGTGCAAAGGCTGGAAGCCAAAGCTCCTGGGGCTCCCTCTGCAGCTGTGGGTGTCCTGAGCAGTCACCTGTCCTGAGGCAGGAGCTGGCTGTGCCAGGTAAGCCTGCCTCACCACTGACACTGACCTGCACAGCTCACCCCTGCACCACGCCGAGCAGAACCCAGGGTTCCCTTTCCTGAGGGGCACACCTGTGATCCCACTGAGCTGGAAGCAAGACCTGCACATCAGAGCAGAGCTGACAGCTCCACAGCACAGACAACTCACTGCCCAGTGAACCTCAAAAAATAATTTGCTTTGAGAAGAGGAACAGGAGGCTCTTTAAAACGTTTTTATTGTTGCACTTTCAGCCAAGTGTTGTACAGAAATCTGCCCTTCTGACAGCGTCCTGTGCTCAGGTGCAGCTCCAGTCACTCCTCTGGCCCAGGGACTCATCTTTAGAGCACTGGTTCTGGTTTTCCTGGGAGGACTTCTAATCACTTACGTGGTAAAGCATTACTCTCATTTCCCTGAAATACATCCAAACACGGCAGTGACTGGGGTGGCTATTGAGAAATAAACCCAGACTCTAATGGGCATTTTCTTAACTGAGCTCTGTTCAAAGCAATGGGCCATTCCAAAGAGAATCACGAGGCTGGAACAAAGGTTTCAAGGAAGCTTCTGTGTGGCCCATGCTCACAGGGTTTTGTTTTACACTTGGAAGAGGAGAGTCAGAACATGTTTGGACTGCTAAACTCAGACTGTAAGAACCTGCAACCCCTCTGCACAAAGACTGCCCTGGCCTTCCCTGAGTTCTGCACTGAAAGGAGCTGTTGGCTCCACAGAAACGGAAATTAATCATGGGTTTGTGTATTATCCCTTGCTCTTTGCATCCCCGAGAGCAGAAATAAGCAGCATGGCCCATAAATGTCAAGACTGAGTCAGAAACTCTATTGTCAATTATTTTTAGCATCAGAAATGGAACTGCAGCACCTTTGGAGCATGGCTAAGGGCTGATTAAGCTGTGCTGCAGCTCTCTGAGAGAATGTGTAGGCCAACAAGAGGTCAGATCCAAACCCCCATGCTCATTAAAGCACCGATTTCGAGTTGTCTGTAAGGAACAAAGCTGTAAATTAGCAAACCTGGTTGGCTGTGGCTGTTGCAGCGAAGGGAACACTTGTGGCAGATGTTGTTGCTGCAGACACAGTGGCTGGCGTAGCACCGTGCACCATGGGAACTTTCGGAAGGAAAATCAAATAAGCAAACATACAGAAGAGTGTAGCAGTATGGGACCAGGGTCATTGAGCATGGTTCACCACAGCGAGAAGCCCGAGACATCATTGCCAGCGTGACATGCAACCACAGAGCAAAGCAGGACAGCATTCCAGCAGGGGGACACGGGGCAGGGAGACCAAAGAGAAAAAAAAGGGGAAAACGCTTGTTACCATCAAATCAAGAAAATCGACACAAACAAGCTTAACCATTTCAATATGAAAAACAACAGGAGAGTTTTTTCAATGCCCTTATAGTTACAAACTGTTTTGTCTTTTACAAGTTCAACCCGAATATTTACTGCTAACAGAAATTAATCTTGTAGAAGGACAGAATACAGCTACATGGCTATGGTGAGATACAGTCTTTAGTTAACACAAGATAGTTTCTAAACACTGGAACTCATAGTCCAGTCAAAATCCACCAAGGAACAATGTGCAATTAAAAACTGCTGTACAAAATTAACATCTTGTGTGCCCATGTCAATTAAATCAAACAATCACATTTAATTGACAGGTGTTAGTGCAGGAGGCTCGGGGAGATGGACTGGCACGAGGGCTGTACATCAAATCTAGCAGTGGATTTTGAGGGTCTGTGAGCTGCACCACAGGTTTAAGATAATCAAGAAACAAAGCTGGCACCTACCAACACTTGTAGCGGGTGTCATGCACAATATTGAGCCTGCTCATCATGCATTGCAACAGGAAGGTGGATTTGGAAAGGGAAAAGAATTAAAACAACCCATCACACGTGTAATTAGAAATTTCATTTGAACAAAGAAGAAAAATTGTTATTATGGGCACAGTGGCATGTAACTGTCAGCACAATCAAACCACACAATAGCACAGTGATCTGTTAGAAGGGGGCCTCGGGGACTGCAGCTGTGCTGGGACCCTGCTGGCCCTGAACATGGCCAGGACAACCCTCCTGAGCCCGGAGAACTCCTGAAACCTGTCTGCCTTTTGACACAAGCCTTGTCATGGGCCTTTCCCTGCTCTTCCCACATCAAAAGAGATGCTTCAAACTCACTCTGCCTGAAACCTGTGGTCCCCAGTGCGAGGCCAATGGGACCAGGCCCTGCTGTCCTTGTCCCTGCTGTCCTGTCCTTGTCCCTGCTGTCCTGTCCCTGTGTCCCTCTCCTCTCCTCTCCTCTCCTCTCCTCTCCTCTCCTCTCCTCACTGTGTCCTGTGACACTGACACCTCACAACACCTCTTCAGCATTCTATTCTACATTGTAGGGTGTATTTTAAGCTGCATTTTAAGCTGCTGGTGCCTGGGCTCACAGCCCCAACTCCCTTCAGACCACACAACAATAAAGCACCTGCAGACTTCTGCCCTGCAACCAGAGCCAGGAGCAGGAAGGTGTTTTTAGGATCATTCTGGCACAATTTTTCAGTATCATCAAGTTGGCAATTCTCTCCATGTTACACAGCAAAATGCCTTCCACCAGACAGATCTCACAATCTTCTATTTCTGCTTCGAAGATGATAAACATATACTGATCTCCCAGAATATCCAATTTGTAATAAATTATTTACTTTTTAATTTAACAAGTAACATTTATTAACGCTGTTAATGATGATTGACACAGCAGGAACTGAAGTAAACTCTGCAATGTGGGAAGGAGATTGCAGTTGAAATGGAAACATATCCTAGCAGAGTGCCAGAGGCAGGGAGCAGTGCTGCCTCCTGCCATGCTGACAGTGGCTCCAGCCCTGCCAAGCTCTGGAGGGCATGCACAGCCTCAGAGCATTTAGCTGTGCAGGGACAGGCTGGCCAGTTTGATCACTGCTGGGCCAAGGCTACTCTCTGCCATGCTGTACCTGTAAGGCAACAAAGGCACCATCGTGTTTCCTAATTACTCTGTGTCATGGAAGAGTCTGAGAACATTCACAGGAAAGGGGAAGAACCTCTCCTGAACCTCCCCAGGCACAAATCATGGCTGATGCCAATGGGATCACTTGCAAGACTAAAAAATGGAGCAGAATTTGGCTAAAAAGTGTAAACAGTAAGCAAAACTGCTCTCTTGGTCCCTCTTATGGGCTCTCAGGGCACTAATGGGGTTTCAGAGCAGCAGCTCTGAGCTGTGGCTCTGCAGAAGTGCCCTGTTCCCAGAGCTGCAATAGCACACCAGCCCATGCACTAGTGTATCTATGTGCCACACAGGGGCTGGGTCTTTAGAACGGCTCTGAAACATCCCTGTGAAGCTCTGCAGTTAAAAGCTCCAAATTTCAGTCTGAATGATCATCATTAACATTATGACCAGTGCACACAGTTACTGAAAGGGAATTTAAGCAAATGAACATGAGGCAGAAAGTAGAATGCTTGCTGGGGTGGCACAACGCCCAAACACAGATATTATGCTATATGACCCTTTTACTAGTAATAAAAATAATTTTTGCTATGATCTTAATATTCAGCTTGACTTCAGAAGCTTTGACTGACTAATAAGAACACATGAATAATGAATGTGCACTTTCAATGTTCCCTGGCTGTTCGGCACAAGGCAGAATTTTAATTTGAGGATGTTCTGACTTAACTGACCATAACTTCATAATCAGATTATTTCTGCAGCACAACAAAGCTACTTTTATAAATATTCTATACTGTAGGTTTTTTCTTTTATTTCCTCTTTTCTCCCTTGTATCATTCCCCTCAGTCTATTTCTTCTGTCCACTCTCTAAAGCCTAATTAAAAACAGCACTCCAGACAGCAGAGCACTCCCATGGAGGTGAGCAGTGGTGTGTGACCTTTCCCTCCCCAATGTTTTGGGGGAGAGCAGTGGTTTTAAATAGGCCCACCAGCCCCAGGGAGGAAAGTGCTCTAGGAAAGCCTCTGGGCACTGAGCCCCAGCCAGGAACAAGGGAGTCTCTGGTGCTGAAGCTGCAGTAATTGAACAGATACACAATGGGTTAACACATGCAGAGGCAGCTGCAGCCTTCCCTCACTGGCTCTGGGGTTCAGCTGCCAGCTGCAATCCTGCCCCTTGCAGCTGCACCACACTCCTGGGAGCACCCTGCCAAGCTGCCCCCTGCCTCTGGAGGATCCTGCTCCTCAGGACACTCTGGGGGACACAGCTGGGGCAGAAGAGCCACCCTCCTGAGGAGGCAGCTGAGGCCCAGGATGGCTGCAGGCACTGGGGCAGGATGTCCCTCAGCTGCCACAGGAGCACTGTCCAGCCACTGCCAGTGGCTGCAGGACACGGGGCAGGTACAGGTGTGAGGGCCTGGAACTCTGCACATTCCCAGCAGGAGGGTCAGCCAGGACCCAGGGACCAAACCAAGCTGTGAACACCACCAAGGCATGCAGAGCCTCCTGACTGGCAGACTAACTCCCCTCCTTTCAACAGCACAAACGTGCCTGGCTCTTTCTTGCAGCACCCCTAAACTCTCCTCTCAGTCTGGGGACAGCTTCCAGCAGCCAAGGGTTTGGGGACACCTCAAGAGGGGAGCTGTGCACAGAGGGAGCTTTGGTTGAGAGAGCTGATATGAAAGTCTGAAGAACATTTAATCACTTAAGGCGTGCTGGAGTGCAGTGTCCACTCCAGGCAGGGATGTTCCTGGGATGTGCTTCACATCCCTGGCACACAGCCAGCCAGAACAGTGCCTTACAGTTCAGAAGAGGCATCTGAGCTTTCCTGGGGTTGTCAGTGGGAGAACATGAAGGGTGAAGTGCCCTGCAGGGAGGGGGGTCGTGCCCACAGGGGAGCAGCCCTGAGCAGGCTCTGCAGGTGTCCTGCCCTCCTCCTGCACTCTGCCTGCAGCAGCTCAGGACACAAACAAGCACTCACACCTTGGGTGTCTGAGCCTGGGAAATGTCACTTTATTTCAGATCCCACTGAGGTGCCCTGGCCCTGCTCCGTGGCCGTGGGGCTGGGGCACCCACGCTCTGTGCTCTCCATGGCTTCATGGGACAGAGGGAGAAAATCTGTTTCCAGGGTGTGCCCAAGCACGAACTGATCCCAGTTTATTTGAACTGGGAAAAACTAAAAAGGGCAAGGTGTCAAAGGCATTTTTCAAACTTTTTGGAAAGTACTGGATTACTGGAAATCTTAAACTGCTGCTATCTGAAAAATATAAAGACAGAATTTATAATAGCTCAGGCTAAAAACTCCCTTACTTTTCTTATGTAACATACACTAAACCTCAGTGGTCAGGAAAGGTCTAATGAAGCCTCAAGAACCACTGCCAAGCTCCTGGAGGTTTCAGTGTGGATCTGCTGGAGGAACAGCTGAGGTAAGGTGTGTCAAGAGCCAATGGGAAAGACCCCAGTCTATGATGAGGTGCAAACGGGGTCTGGCACACACAAAGCACAACCCCAGCTCTTGGGTTCAAAGGGGAAGTACAAAAGCAGCTCCAGCATTTCCAGGAACCATCCAGCCCCTCGATGCTTCCATGAAGCCAGAAAATTGCAATTCACAGACTCCACTGGTTATGCTGTGCCAAAAGAGACCTGGGAATTGTTTAACATTCATAGGAAGGATTCTATCTGGATGAGGCTGTGAGCAAGCTGGTTGTATGCCAGTTCAAGACAGAATAGTAAAGGGCACTATACTGATCTCCTGGAAACATACTTGCTGAAGATGTTTAGGATAAAATCCTTTAAATTTTTGGGTAAAGACTGATGAGCTGTAGTTCTTCCCTTCTCAGTCTGCATTACGAAGGGCTGTTCTCAGAGACTCTTCCCCATTATTGGGTACAGATCTCTCAGCTGGGCTCTGCACACCTCTGGGAATGATGGTGCTGCTTTAGTGTGGTGCTTTACCTCAGCTGTGTAACTAAGGGCAGAGCTCTTGGGACATTTCCCATGTAGTGCCACTGGCAGAACCAAAGCACATATTCCAGCTTTATGTCCCAGCACTAGTCCTCTGAAGGGATTTCTGCTTGGTTCAGTACAGGCATCAACTCCTCAGCAATTACACCAGGAAAAGTGTAGAGCTGGCCACTCTTGGCTGAGAACAAGCACTCGGCTTTACTCAGCCCAAGACCAGCCCTGAGACATCAGTGGTGGAGGCCCAAACTGTGACTTCTTGTGTAGGTTTGTGATTCTCCACCTGTCAGACTGCCTGTGCCACCTGGGATTACTGCACCTCATTAAAACCTCATTAAAAACCCCTTTGTGTGTGTGACTCAGAGCCACCACTGCCAAGGCCAGGGGGTCTTACAGGGAAAGAGGCACAACAGCTGAGGGATGTGAAAGGAAGAGCAGTTAATCCAGGGAAAGAGGAAGGAGAGAGGAGATTTCAAATTCTGATTTGGGGTGACAGAGCATGATGCTGATTTTGTGTTAGACTGGAAAACACCCCCCCAGCTGCTGTGAGGAGCAGAGAGAAGGCAGCACTCCCCCAGCCAGCCCCCCTGTGCCCACGGGCACAGGGCACTGCTGTGCCATGGCTGGAGGGGCTGCCTGTGCCTGGCACCAGCAGCCCCCAGCACACAGCACCTTTGCCACCAGCAACCACAGCTGTCTCCTCCTGTGCTTCTGCCACAAGTCCCCCCTCTCCCTCCCCTGAAAAGGCATCAGTGAAGCACTTACCTGGTGGGAGAAAGGCTGTATGCTGCTGTAACTGCATGTTGGCAAGAGCTTGCTGGTATTGGAAGATACCAGTGTTAAAGACTGCGGTGGCACCATTGGTTTTTTCAAGCGCAGGCCTCTTTGGTAAGGGGGGAAGTACAGCTTGAGGAATTCCCTGAATGGTGGATGGGCATAAAAATAAAGTCCAGAAAAAAAAAAAAAAAAAAAAAAAAGGAGGGGGTAGGTGGGGTGTGGAGAAGGACGGGAGGGAGGGGAGAAGGGAGGAGAAAAGGAGAGAGAAAAAAGGAAAAAAGAAAAATCAGTAGAAGGCAAAATAACCAGGCAGCACCATGTTTCTCCATGAGCAAGCAAGCGGCATAGCAGACTGAACTACCAAATAAAAGGCGAGGGAACAGCTTTCCGGGGAGCACTGTTTGCCTACCACTACAGCGGCACAGGGACCGGCGGGGGCCGCTCTGGGCACCCGCCTCGGTGCCACGCC
>VXBS01001150.1:71708-101214 GCA_013400255.1 Sitta europaea | reverse complement strand
GCTGCGCTCCGCTCCCCAGCCCACGGGCTCGGCGCAGGCGGGACCCTCTGCCACCACAGCCCCCCAGTGCTGCCCTCGCCTCGCCAGCACGCCAGCTCCTCAGGGGCCCGGACCCGGCTGCTACAGCCCTAGCGCCCGGGACAGCCACCGCCAGCCCTCGGGGACACGGGACGGGACAGCAGTAACACGGTCAGATCCACTAAAACTACACCTCTACAAACACGGACTTACAGAAACTAAACACGGCTTTATCGAGCTGTGCAGCTGGATAGACACACGTCTGCCCACACACAGACACACAGCCAACCAGAGCCACGAGCAGCCCACACGTACAGACACACGTGTGCACACGTACATCAGCAGGCAAAGTTAGTCAAACACCTCAATGGTCTGGAACTACTCCAGAGCAGATCTGGCACCACATGCTGAGGAAGCTCATTGCACCGTGTAGTGACCGGGGTCCCCAGGCACACGCACCCTCCTCAGCAAGGACAAACACGCACCCACCACTGCCTCTCCTCAAGGAACGTCTGCGTCCAGAAGCCTCCCCACACTCACCATGGCAGCTGCAGTTGCTGCTGCTTGGGCAGCTGCAGCTTGGTTAACCTGGTACTGGGCAGCCTTGATCTTGGCTTGCAGGTGTGCAGGAGGGTGAAAATATTTGCACTTTTCCCGGGAGCACCTCCCTTTGATGTAATCCATGCAGACGGTGACGGTGTTGTCGTTGGTGTCGATCATGGCGCTGTCGGCGGGGTGAGCGAACCGGCAGTCGTTCTCGCCCCTGTTGCAGTTCCCACGCTGGTACTCTCGACATACCTGGGAAAGGAAAGCCACTTAGTTTTGGTGGTGGGTGCTGCAGGCACGGCTCAGAGCAGAGAGAAGCTTTCTGAAAGCACCATGAGGAAGGGGGCCTGGCCCGGGCAGTGCACTGCAGTGGGACAGAGGGCTCAGGGGCCTGGCAGCAGGTACTGCCTTCCCCAGAGCCACTTCTGATGTCAAAGAGCACAAAACCCCACCATGACCAGAGCCAAGCACACAGCAGGTGTCATTCTGATCCCACCCAGCTGCCCATGGGGCTGTTTCTGTCTCCTGAAATGTGCCATGGCTGCTCTTGGGCACCACCCAAGCAGCCCAAGGTGCTCAGCCATGCCCTGCTGTGACCTGGCTGTGCCCCACGTACTCATTAAGGTGAGTGGACAGTGTGTGGCTGTCCCCAGGGAGCCCCTCCAGGCAGGCACTCTGTGTCCATGTGCCCCCAGGATCCAGGAGACAGCAACCCTGGTGCTGGTGGTGGCACAGCCATCACCCTGGGGAGGTGGGGAACAGCACGGCCCCAGCCAGAGAAGCCCCTGCTCTCGCTGTCACAGCAGCCAGATGGAGCTGGAGGGCTCAGACACTGCAGCTGCCTGGGTGACAGCCCCTGCCGTGTCCCCGTGGGCTGCAGCTGGCCCCGAGCCCACAGACCACAGACACGGACTGTGCCACCAGTGCGACCAACACCACTCCACACGTGCACACCCTGTGTCACACAGACTGACGTGGGCTCCTGTCATGGTCAGCTCTCCCAAACCACCAACAAAACATGCTTATGATTCCAGTTTTCCAAAGGCCATGGGAAACAAAGGGACAAAAGCAACCGTGTCTGCATAAAAATAAAACCCTTAATAGATGGAATTTCCTGTTCAAGGTGGGTGCCTGTGAGCTTGGATCATAAGTATTTCCTCAAGGACCGTGGCTCCAATCCCTGCAACCACCCAGATTTGGGGGTGGTTTGGTTCCCTTCATGCCAGTCCTCTGGCTGCTGTTTAGCCCTCGTGCCACTGCCAGTGCCACCTGTGCTTATGAACTGACCCCTGCAGGACCAGGACCATGTGGGGTGTGAAAACATTTGTCCAGGCTCTTTGCTGCATTACAGGCTTTTCTCATGTGCTGACAGGCTCAGGGTGTGTATTTGCACCAGAGCCACATAAGCCAGGCCCGTGCCCTCCTGCTCAGGGCTTGCAGAACGGATTCTGCTGCGTGCCCGAAACAGCTCAGGCAAATTCCTGGGCTGGAAAACAACCACTGGCCTGCCAGGTAATCCTGCAGCCAGCCCCTTCCCTGGTCCTGTCCCCTGCAGTGACACCTGCCAGCCAGCACAACAGTCCTGATCACCCAGAGCTGACCAGCTCCAAGAACTTCTGAGTTGCTTCTTTCTGGTAAAACGAGGCATACAAGAACCAAGCAAGAAACAGCAGCTTGGCTGTGGTCATTCCTGACTTTGGAACACTTCTAATAGAAAATGATGGCATTCCAACAGAAACAGCTGGTTTTGATAAAGCCTTAGGCAATTCCTCTCTCTCTCACTTCCCTGTCCTTCTTGCTTCTTTTCTAGTTCACTGAAGAGCCACGCTTTGTTCAAGATATTTCCTGCAGGGGAGGAGTGTGAGGAAAGCTGTGGAAAAGCCTCAAGCCATGACATTTCCATCCTGAGATGCAGATTCCTTACAGGAGAGGCTGAGAGCACTGGACACCCAACACCTGCATGCTGTTGGTATGAAATCCAGATGAAAGCAGTCCCACTGCCAGGAGCAGTCACCAACCTCACAAGACTCACATTAATTCAGGAGCCATAGCCCTGCCCAACAGCCTGCCTGCAGCCCTGAAAACCCCAGGTGTGCCTACTGAGAGCTTTCAGCTTGGGAACAGCCTGGGTCTGTATGCCAGAATGTGTGCTGGCTTAATTCCTGCCGTGTACATCACTCTTGAAAATAAATATTTGAAATTCTAAGCAGAACCAATCATACTCCAAGATTAGATGTCTACATCATTGTGGTTATTTTTCTCCAGGACAGTTCATTCCAAGGGAGAGTGAGTGGAGCCTTATAAAGCTCTGATCATGCCATAACAAATGGCAATGCCACAGCTGCAGCTCCCTGGAAGAGCAGGTAGACACTGCTGCTCCTCTGGGGGTAATAGCCAGATCATGCAGAATCTCCAAAATCCACTCTGCATTTCTGTAGCCTATAAAGTATAGTCAAATACTTAGCTGTTCATAAAAATGACATGCTTGTTTAGTGTTTGGATACTAAATTTGGATACTACAGGTCAGATGACCACTATGCTGGAAAGCATTTGCAAATTATGTTATCACCTACATGCTTCACTGTTTAAACTGAATTTGCAGAAGGGAAAACCAGTATTGTGACCCTGAGAGTGCTACTCCAGCATCTCCCTCTCGTGCAGAGGAGTTTGGCCCAGCAGTGCATCACTTCTCTGAACAGCAATATCAAGAGGAAGCAGTGTCCAGAGGGCAAGTCCTGCACGCTGAGGTCCCAGATGCCATCAGCTCCCTGTGCAGAGCAGTCACAGCCTTCAGCCAGCACCAGGGCTGCCCTGGAGGGACACACAAAGGGTGACCCTGCTTCTCTGGGTGCTTGGGGACAATGGCTACATCCTGACCAGCTCATGGGCACTGCTGGGCTGGAAGCACAATCAAACACAGCAGCTGATCCTGGCAGCACAACCCAAAGGGTTCCCACCACAGGCATCCTCCTCTCCATACTCATTTCCAAATCCATTATGATTTATTTATGAATTTACCTAATTGCATTTTGGTTCTAATCCACCTCTGGCAGGTGTCCATCATGAAACAGAGTCCTCAAGGGAAAAACATCCCAGGGTGATTCCAACCAGCCACCTGTGTGCCAGCTCAGAGCTCGGCACGCTGCCTCCCCTGCAACCTGAGTGTGCTGTGGGGAATGCTTCCCTCGGGGAAAACATCTCTAAAAAGGGAAGTGATGTGATCCCACAGGAGGGTGACCTGTGGTGATGTGAGCTCTGAAAATAGTGACAGTAGCAGCGGGAAATGCTGGCTGCCAGATGACCCTGCACTCCTCCCAGCTCACCCCTTGGAGCAGCAGCTTGTCAGTCAGGGATGCAGCTAAGGAAAAGGAATTAATTTCCCTTGGAAGGAGAGTTAATCCCTGTTAGCGCAGATGCACAGGCAGAAAGAACAGAGTTACAAATACAGCAGGCTGCATAAAACAGAGATCTTTCCTGCTGCTCCCAGCGGGCCCCCTGAGCTCAGTGAGCAGAGCCACGGGCAGAAGGGAGAGCAGCAGCAGCCGGGTGCAGACACAGGGTGACAGCAGGGCAGCTCAGCCTGCCATCACTGCCTTGTCACCACCAGACCCAGCAGGGCTGCCAAGCACCTGCTCCCAGGCTGTGCCCACGGGCTGACATCTATGTTCTCAGGCTGTGCCCATGGGCTGTGCTCTCAGGCTGTGCCCACAGGCTGTGCCCACAGGCTGTGTGTGCCCCGAGCTCACAGCAGTCAGCAGCACATCTCTGCCCACGCTGCTGCAGCACTGATAAGGTGCAGAAAACACTGTGAGGCCTTTCAGATAAGAGAGATTGGGAGTGAGGGCAAGCAGCAGCTCGAGAGCACCAGCACTTGCAGGGTTGTAGGGAGGCTGATAAGCCAGGTGTGGGAGGCCAGCAGGGGAGTGTGGGCACTGTCTGCCCAGGGACAGAGGCCGAGTGATCTGCACCTCTGCTAGTGCTCAGTGGCTGAGCCCCCACCATGTTAGCACCTTCTGAGCACACACTAACAGCTTCGTGGCACTCTGGCTGCTGCCATGATCATTCTTAAACATTCCCATTTCCTTCTGCAAGGCAGGGTCAGAAGCAGAGTGGCAGTCTGAACTTATTGTACAATCACTCAGTCACTCCTCATTCTTACTGTCACAGAGACACAACACTACCAGCCCAAGTGAAACCTGCATTATTTGATTTCACAAGGAAAAGTATTTCCTATTTATAAGACATAGTAAACGACAGCACTCGTGAGAGCACGTCACAGCCGCAGCTCCTACCTCCAGCCGGTCTGTCCTCATCAGCTTCTGGGCAGCAGCGGCGGCGGCGGCGGGCACGGGCACGCCCGGGTTTCCCGTCACCAGCATGGGGGCCGTGGGCAGGATCTCGGCGGGCACCAGCCCCGGGGACACGGGCCCCAGGTAGGGGTTGAAGGCGGCTGACGCGTTGGTGGCTAAGCTCGGTGCAACGGAAAACATCGGCTGCAATTGGGGACAGCAGGGAAAGAGACGCTGAAGAGTTGTGCTTGCCGTGCTGGCACCAGAACAACCCTCCGGCCATCCCTTGAGCTGAACGGGGAGGGTTGCGGCTGCTGACTGGAAAGGAGCGTTTGTTGTGTTTGCGGGTCATGGGGAAGACCCCTGCAGTAGAGCATGGGACTGGTATCCCCACCAGCCCCTGCTGGTTCTCCTCCCCCAGCCGCCCTGCACACTGACAGCACGGGGCAGCTCCTGCAGCAAACTGCCAGCAGTGCCACAACAAATGACAGACACTGTGGGGACACAGAGAGCTGGGGCTGCCCGGGGACACGGCCACGGCAGGTACCCCGCGCTGCCTCTTGGGGAAAAGGCACCTGAGAGCTCTGACAAAGTGTCAGCTACACTCGACTTCAGGCACAGGCAAAGCTTTTCTGACCCTGGTGCAGCTAGAGCTGGCTCAGGAGCTCCTGGGGTTTCACTCAGCCTTTTTACAGAATCTTCCTTTTACAGAATTCAACAGGCTGGCCACACAGACACTCAGACACCCACCACATTAGGGAGATGCTTTAGCTAGGCTAAAACATTAAACCACTGGAAGAAAGAGCACATGCAAATATGATTTTCTTTTGTTTGTTTGCATATTTTCAAAAAAGAGTCAAGTGCACTTGTGGGTATAAAGATAATTGGGTGTAGAGCCCAAACAATGCTGTGAAAACCCAACACAGAAATGCTACACTGCGGCAAGGATATTAAATAACTCTCCTGCCCCCAAATGCAGTGTAACTGCCAAATAAAATTCAGCCAGGAGTGTTTGTCTTTCACTATCTAAATAAAGCAGTTACTCAAGGCATTTAAGTTTTTTTCCCCAACTAATTTTTAGAGGGAAAAACAACTACAGAGTTAACACAACTCTTTCTCTGTTTCATATCAATTTAAGGCAGACAGCAGAGAACAGCACGTTTCTGTATTCCTGAGGAAATGACTGAATTGTTTGGAAGCAAGAGACATTTGAAATAATGAACAAAAACATGCAGGGATTACTGGAGAAAACAGAATGAGAGCTGTGTAAATGGGTATAATTTCTGTAATGCTTATGATTCTTCATCCATGTGAATGAAAAACAACCTGGCAAATATTACAGGAAATTAAGTATTATTCTTAAATACACTATTAATTAACTGCACTTTTCACTATTGGGTTATCAGCTATGTAATAATGAACTCCAAAATAGAACCAGTCTGTTAGTGTGTAACTTAAGAGATGTTGATGTTTGATTTCAGCCCAATACACTCAAACAGACACCTGTGTGTCTGCTGTACAGCAAACAAGACTACCCCATTTACTTTCTACTGAGCTTATTTTATAGCAATATAATTATCCTGCAGCCTTTTGAGCACTGCAGAATAAGAGCATGTTATCAGAGCCAGCTGGCATTGCTCTGAAGCTCAGAGGCACACTGTGATGTGCTGCACATGGGGACAGCCCCCTGCCTGCAGCCCCACCACACACAGACACTGCTGGGCCACCCCAGCTCTCTGCTGCTCCATGGCTCACACTGACTGCTGCACTAGCCACGGCCAAGCTGAGCCTAACCCCCCCTAAACCAAAGCTCAATTCCAGCAGGCAATTCTCTGGGAAAGTTCCCTCCAGTGAAGGGAAAACACCCAGCGGGCATCTTCTCAAAGCCAGGAGTTTCCTAGAGCACATGATATTGCAAAGGAAATGAAAAACCCAGGCAGGTCACTTGCTTTCCAAACTTTGAGAATTAAGATGCAAAAGATAAATCAATCCAAGATTACTGAAATTAGTTAAAAATATTACTCCAGGCAAGGCAGAATTAAGACATACAGAGGGGCATTTCAGGGCAGTGGATTCCTCTCCCATTCCCGACCTTTGAGGGATTTCCCTGGTGTGGAGGGCTGTGCTGCCTGCACTCAGCCCCAGCTGCTGGGAACCCTGATGCACGTACCACGGGCTGCAGTGGGGCTCCAGGCATCATGGCATTGGCCAGCTGCATCTGCTGGGCCAGCATGGCCATGTTCTTCTGCTGGATCAGGTTGTTGCGGCCATTGATCTCCAGCTGCGTTTTTAAGTGGGGTGGTGGGTGAAGATATTTGCAGTTTTCCCTCGAACATCGACCCTGAAGAAGAGAATGGGCACAGTAGGATTAGAAGCTGAATCTTTGTTCCTTATGGCACGGGCTACAGCAAACGCAAGCAGACTGCAGACACATTTCCCAGACACCTGGAAAATGAGATCTTACATGAGCACAATGTAAAAAAGGCAATTACTGCTAAATGGGTAACATGGAACTACAACGTGTCACTGGAACCAGAGGAGCACTTAACCAACCTGATCCTGAAATCCAGATTAAACTCAATGTCCTCATTTCAGTGCTGGGGTTTAGGCTGTTCCACAACTCTCTGGATGAGATCCAAAGCCTGGCAGTACGTGTTGTACACCCCAACCACTTAATGTACTTCATGCACTCAAATGCTTTAAAGCCATAAAACATCATTCCTGTGATCTAATGCAATGTCCTCTGGCTCCCAGGAAACAAGGAGCCTCACTGTTTCCCCATTGAGACCAGCATTTCTATCCACCTAGGGGATGGTCTTTAAGGAAAGCTATTTACTCAGAGTTAAAGTCTACCAGAATACACCACAGCCCCAGGTAAATTGTGCTTATGCTTAGCTATCACCAGCTACTACAGAAGCAAAAAACTTCTGTCCTCCTTGTTTGCATGTAGCTCTGGAGCCCAGGGCACCTTTAACCTTCAATCTTTTTTTAATTTACAGATCTCAGCGAATTTCCCAAAAGAAATGTAGACTTGTCTGTCTGGGAGCAGGGTTTCTTGTCTCACTTTTATTCCATGGACCTTTACAATCGGTCCACAGAGCGCCCAGGAGCTGGAAACCACAGGCTGGAAAGCCCTGCCACAGATCTCCCCAGAACAGGGGCAGCATTCATCCCCTGACCCTGCAGTCCCACATTACCCTGAACTGATCCTGCTAACTGCAGTCCACAGAGCCCAGGCAGATCCTCATCTCTCTGAACCTTTTCTAGCTCTCTTCCAACCATCACAAAAGGAATGCTATAAGTGAGTGAATGCAGAGGCAGCAGCAGATGCTGCAGTGTCCTGACGGGCTGCACCAGCACACCAGGATTAACCCAATCCTGCTGCACCAGAACTGAGGACAAATGCTCCCAGGCTCCCAGCAGGGCCCTCAGCAGGGGTCTCGAGGCCAGCTGGGTCCCTGGTGTCCCTGTGGAGCTTTGCCCCAGCTCTGGGCCCAGCAGTGTCAGTGCCAGCCCCTCCAAGCACTCGCACAGCCCCACGTCTGCAGCAGTGCCACACAAACTTCCCACTCTTATTTGAAGCAAGGCAGCAAGCACACATTTGCTTTGCTCTCCTTGCAGCAGTAAATCTTTTAATCTCATGCTGCCTCCCCATTTCTTTTTTTGGTGTTTAATACACAGATTTATTTCCTACTCTGTATAGTTCACTTTCATTGTCAAAAATGAAGAAATGCCATCCGCTCTGGGTGGGAGCAGGATGTGCCTGACCTTGCTGTGCTCAGCATCCTGTGACACCTCATCAGGTGCAGCACAGGGCTCAGCATGGTCTGGTGATCAGGAGTCAGACTTGGAGGATTTTTCACCTTGCCTTCAGGGGAGCAGGAACACGTGCTGTCCCCTTCCCGCAGGGCAGGAGCATCCCCAGCTACACACCATGGCTTTACTCCCCACAAAGCACTTTGTGTGAACACTTACAGAACTGTGGAAAACGTGGCAAACTCAGACAAAAAAGAGAATGACCAATCATGCCTTGGAAAAATCACTCCCAAAGTTCTACATTCTGAAAATACAGGGTATTTCTAGAAGACTTGGATCCTCTGACAGGTCTGTTGGATCGTGACAGTTCACCTGGATTTTCTACACCTGCACACAGGTGAACAGGAGCTGCCCATTTCTGTGTGGTCACCACCAGGCTCTTCCCCACACCACTAGTCTTCTGGGAAGCACAGCACACCCTGCTTTTAACATCCCACACTAAATGTTAGGAATACAACTGCAATTTCTGCTCTCTGATAATAATCTCCTTCCAGAAAACACCCTGATTGCGTATTTAAAAATGGAAAAGCTTTCTTGGGATTCCCTTCTGAGTCTGCAAGCTCCTTTCCTCTCTGTGATTCTCATTTTAAGTAGCTATTCATGGTCAGACCTACAACCCTCTAACATTTAACAGGATAGCTCCTAAAGACAAAACAAAAATCTCCTTGTGGAGACTCCAGTGAGTGCCGCACATGCCACCTGCCCTGCATGAACACCACCACCCCTCCACCACTGCACCTCTGCATGACCCCAGCCACTCGAACCCTTCTGCCTGTTCTGCCGGTGCTGAGGCACCCTGGCTGCTCTGGGGCTGCTCTGGGGCTCCCAGCCGGGGGCTCTGCCCGGGGCTGAGCCTGCCAGAGCTGCAGAGCAGCAGCCACGGCCCAACAGTGCAGCTGGAACCCACGGAATGCTGCTGATCCAAAACAAACACACAAACACCTCCCTCTGTCAGGGAGTACAAATCCCTCCTGACCCGGCGCCTTTGAACCCGAGCAGGGGGATGGCTGCTTCATACCATCCACTATTGCCTGTAAATGGTAAAACTATTTATCCTGGTGCCCATGTGTTTTACAGGAAAACACTTAACTCCACGTAAACTATGGTTTCCTTTTTAAAAATAAACTGTTTGCAGGCACTTTGTGTTGAGGCTGCCTGCCACATTCAGAGAAACTCTTTTAACGTTTTACAGGGCCTGCCTGGCTGCCTTGGAGCCCTGTGAGCCTGCCTTACAGCTGTGAGGCCAGGCAGAGGCAGGGCTGCCATCACAGAGCCTCCAGACAGGGCTGGTGCACAGCCTGCTTGGGGACCAGCCCCACACCCGGAGGAGGGGTCACTGCAGCCCAGCTCTGCCACTGCCCAGCGCTGGGGGAGCTCAGTGCTGTCCCCAGAGCAGGGGCAGTGCTCCCTGCAGCTCACAGCCTGCCTCGGAGGGGCTGTGACACTCCCACACAGCTCTGGGAGCGAGCAGAACACCAGCTGGGGGAAAACACACATCTCCAGAGCAAGGGAGGGAGGGCACCCCTCCTGTGAAGCCCCCTCAGCTCCCCCCAGGGCTGCTGCTGTGCCACAGGCTGTGTGCCACTGATGGCAACACTCTGTAGACACTTTTTTAAGTGAATCCTTTCATGTGAAAACACACTAAAGTGACCACTTAATGACATCTTTGTGTGTGATTCTTGTACATAAAAGCCTCAACCCCTCTAATGGATCATTTGGCTTGCCCAGCTAATAGCACTCCTAGGGAGCTGTCCTGCTGCCATGAAATACAACAGGATTTAAAAAAAGAAAGAAAAGAGCAAACAGAGCAAGCAGACTGCCAGCACAAAACAGAAGGAAAGACACCAGCTCAGCAGCAAAGCCCTCCCTGCTGCTCCTGCTGTCTGTGGGTCCCTGCTGCTCCTCAGCCCCCAGGAAGCACAGAATGATCCCCAGTGCCTCAGCAGTGCCACGAGCATGGGCACAGGGATGCAGATGGGACATTCACACCTGTGCCACTTTTCTTTGCAGTAATGTCAACTGAACACCTGTCCAGCCCTGTCCACTGTGACCCTGGTAAGGTGGCTGCTGGGATACCCCCAAATGACCCCAATTCTCATTTCATAGCAGCATTAGCAAATGCATCAACCACATGTGGATGTACAAGTACTTATATAAATTCTTTAACTTTTATAAATTATGTATTTAAAAGTCTATAAGTTTTTAAAATTTATATAAATATTCAATACAATTTGTGGCTGATCTTGGTATTACTAAAAATGTTTGTATATCCCCGTGTCTGTATAGACAGGACATATGTATCAATCCATCAGTATTTATATTGACACTCCCAGGAGACACAAACTCTGCAGCCTGAGATTGAGCAACACTTCATCTCCTCCCAAGCACCCCTCCACCTGCCCCCAGTGCTGTACCCAGAGGGAATTACATTTTCCAGGTGGGCACAGGAAGAGCAGCCTCCCCCCAGTCCGGGGGGCACGCGGGTCACAGCACCACTGGGAGCCACAGCTCTTCCCAGCAAGAGCTCCAGCTGCTCCTTCAACTTCAGAGCTGCCAAATCCCTTTAGAGCAATCTCTGCTAATTCATGTGATCCTCACCCATTGTAGTAAGTCACAATTTGGGAGGAGAGAGAAGGACTTTACGTCCAGCCCAAGTAAAACACACGTGAGATTTAATCTGTTTATTGGTGCAGATTGCCGTGGTGCCCAGAACATGGGAGGCTGAGCAGGTGCTGGGATTGCTGTGCTCACAGCTGCAGTCCCTGACAGTGGCTCCACAGGCACACAGAGCACTGCACAGAACCTGCAGTGGCTGTTTTCATGTCTGGGTTTTTATGGGAGAGAGGCTGCTCTAAAAGCATTGCAGAGAGCTGCAGGTCCACACCCCAGACACTGGAAATCACTGCTGGAATCTATCCTGAAATGCCAACACACCCACGTGTTTGGGGGTTTTATTGACAGACTTATGTAAGAATTATACCTTTCCCTGTTTTCTTGTTATCCTTTTAGTTGTATTTTTTCACTTGTTTTTAGCAAGTACAGCATCTTGACATGCTGTTTTAAACACAATTTAAATATCATTACAATACATTTGTCAGGCAAATACATTATTGAGTGAAAAATAATTAATTCCCCAACATTAGTCTGGAAAGTAATTATTAAAATATTATTTTATTCAAGCAAAGTTGAACAAATTCTGACTGAAATTTGGGAAGTTTATTAAACTTCATTTCAAAATCGGGGTTGAGTTTACAACTAAGCACAAGTGAAACAAAACAGTCTGGGAGGAAAAGCTCTAAATGGGAAATTTCATAGCATCTCAGACTTGTTAGGGTTGAAAGTGACCTTAAAGATCACCCAGTTCCAATGCTCCTGCCATGGCAGGGACACCTCCCACCGTCCCAGGCTGCTCCAAGCCCTGTCCTACCCGGCCTTGGGCACTGCCAGGGATCCAGAGGCAGCCACAGCTGCTCTGTCAACCTGTGCCAGGGGCTCACCAGACCCACCACCCTCACAGAGAAGAATTTCTGCTGAAAGAAGGAATTTATCTGGACCTGTCCTTATAGATAAATAAAACATTTCCCTGAAAGCAAGGTCAGCTGCTCAAATGGGGATCAGTACCAAAGCCTGGAGATGTGATTTCAAATCATGCCCTGAGCTGTGCTCCGAGATGCCACCCCTGTTAGCATGTGGGCAGCAGACACTGACACCTGCCCAGGTGGGCAGCAGACACTGACACCTGCCCAGGTGGGCAGCAGACACTGACACCTGCCCAGGTGGGCAGCAGCACAGGCACAGAGCACAGAGCACAGAGCACAGAGCACAGGCACAGAGTGGCTTTGGGCACTGTGGAAGCAGTGGCTGTCTGCCCCTGGAAAAGCCAACAGCTGCTTTCTCAGCGTGAGGAACTCCCCCCAGAGTGTACAAAGGATCTCGAGCTGGAATCAGCAGCACGGGAAATGATCCTGACTCTCTTTCAGCAATGCCACCCTGCAGGCTGCGTGGTTCTGTGCTGCTGTGGCTCTGCCAGGGCTGGCTGGCACCCGGCAGAACAAACCCAGGCAGGACAAACCCAGCCTGCCTCCAGCTGGAGAACCCACGGCTCCAGGGCATCCTGTGAAATCCTGAAACCAGCACCGAGAAGTGACCTGATTTTCAGGAATGCAAACAGCCCCAGGACCCTGACTGCACACGTGCAAGAGCCATTTTACAGCACAATAAACTGCCAAAGATGGAAACAATGCTGATCACACCCAAAGCTTTCTACCTCATTACCACACACCTCCAGTGCTGCCAAAATAACCCAGAGCATGGCTATGGAGGGGATGGGGAGAGCTGTCAGGTAGGACAGAGGCTCTTGGGCATTACAGAACCCACAGCCTTGCAGAGCAGCAGGGAGGCTTTGTGGGTGCCATACCCACAGACAGGCTGCCTTTGGCAGATGACACCACGTTCTGCCTCTGGCAAAAACCGGACACTTCTGGCCTTTCTGTACAGTTTGCTTACATGATAAACAAATTAAGGCCGTTCAGTGCACTCAGTACTAAAACCGAAGAGAGGCCAATGTGGCACACCTGGCACCCAGGACAGGCTGCTGCAGGACACAGGGTGCACCCCCAGGAGCCCCAGAGCAGCTTAGTCTGATGTGGCTGCGCCACAAAACACTTCAGCTTGGAGCTCAGTTTCCACAGGGGGCTGATGGACCACTCAGGTCTGTCCCAGCAGGTGGAAGGTGGACATGGAGCCCCTGAGAGCAGCAGGGTGTGACCCACAGGTTTGGCAGTGAAGGCTCGTGGCTGTCCCACCACAGTGCCACTGCCTGGAGGTGTGTGGGGAACAGCCAGGGCTGCCCTGCCTGGCAAGCCCCAAGAACAAGAGAAGTCCACACAGGAATGGAGGGAAAACCACTCAGAGCTTCCAGTAACAGGACACACAGGCCAGTGGATGCCTCTTCCAGCCAGAATCCCACTGTGACTGAAAGGACAAACCCACGAATGCTCTTGAGTAAGGCAGAAAGCACTGCCACTGTCCAACAACAATTTCAGGAACTAAATAAAGTTGAAGAATTTCTCTTTTGAAAAAAAAACCAAAACCAAAACCAAACAAAACCAGGGAATCTTTTACAACTTCAAAGAAAAAAATTCCACCTGTTTTCCACAAGAGGGAACTTTTGACAAGACAGAGATTTCCTACAAAAAAGCAGTTTAAAATCAGTCAGTGCAGCTTCCCAGGAGCAGTGGCAGAAAGGAGCCCTTTAATCAGCAGTTCAGGAGGAATTAACAAACCCAGCCACGTTTGCCTGCGAGGGCAATGCATGAGCCTCATGCCCAAAGGCACCCCCAGCCCAGCAACAGCCCCCAGTGCCCAGCCCAGGCACACTGCCCCTCCAAGGGCACTGCCCTATCCCTGCCCAGGGCACCTCCACACCCCTGGGACCCTGCCGAGCTCCCCCCTCCAAGGGCACTGCTGTGTGCCCCTGCAGGGACCACCACACCCCACACCTGTCCTTCTGTTGGCTAGCAATTAAGTATACCCCAGGTCACTTTGATTTTTTTTTTTTTTAAAGCTCATGCTGTCTGGTTTGAAGTGAAAATCAAAGAACAATCATTAAAAGATAAAGATTAGGCTGACAGAAAACTGGCCTTGCATCTTTCCTTAAATGTGCCAGACAGACAGAACACAGCTCTTCTCCTTTCACTCTCCACCATATCATAATTATCATGTAAGTAGAACTGTTAGCCTTGGCCTTTGTTTCTGCACCATAAAACCCACGGACCCTAATGGGTACGGTGCCCTGGAATTCGATAATTGACAGAATTCAGCACGTTCCAAGTAAAACAATTAAAATTAATACTTGTGGTAATAAAGTGGCATAAAAAAGTAAACCAAAAGAGAGATGCTCTTTCCCTGGTGCACCCAGCCCTGCTGTAGCCTGGGGGTCACGAGCAGTTTAATTCCACGTTTGAGGAACTATTTTTCATGCTGTGACATTTATGTGTCAGTTTTCACACCCAACCTCTGCCAGGCACTATTCATTTCCTACGAGCTCTGTCCCTGTTTGCCTCCAGATAAAGTTTCCCTGCCCACTTGCTGAAATCCCGTGTAATTAACTGTACCTGGGCACGGGCAGCACCACCCGTGCCGGCAGCAGCCCCAGCGGCACCTGCCCGTGCTGCTGGGCACCTGAGGGCCTGGCAGGGGCTGTGCCTGCCCTGTGGCACAGCAGCAGTGCCCGGCAGCCCCCTGGCACCTCCCGGCCCCACTGGCACCGTCCCACCCTCCCAGCACCAGGGGAAGCGCCCCAAGCTGCTCTGAATGCTCAGGATGTCTGAATAAGCCCTCGGTGGCAGGGCCCTGAGTCAGCTCTGCACGGCCACCCCTGACACACAAAAATAGCTTGTTTATTCCTCCCGAGGTATTATTTTTGCACCAGCAGCACTGGGTCACCGTGGCTGCTGCTGGTCCCAGTGAGGCACGTGGTGGGGGCAGGTGCAGGAGCCCCGGGCTGGGGACCCCGACCTTCCTGCCACCCTGCCTGGTGCACAGGGCTCAGAGCGGGGCTGGCAGAGGTGCCCGGACTCAGGGGGTCCATGAGAGACACCCTGGGCCACTGCCCACCAGCCAGCCGTGCCAGCACCCAGGAGAGTCACCCTGAACTCCCCACACATCATTGCCTCCAGGAGCTCCAGAGGGAAAACCTCTCCTGAGCAGCTCCTTCGACTTCCCAGCACCCGAAGGAAAGCCCTGCTAAATCCAAGCGTGCCTGTGGCTCGCAGCGAGGCAGGAACGATCCCTGTGCACACACGGACACAGCCCCAGCAGCCAGGGATAGCGCAGGGCTGCGCCCATGCAGGCGGGCTCACCGCACCAAGGGCAGCTCTCCCTCCACAGAGCACACACAGGGCATTCCTGCAGCGTCCAGGCCACCTTCTCCTGGGGTTCACGGCTCTTTCTAACCCTGCCTTTAGTGGAAATAAGCCCAACGGAGTGGATGTGAGCATCCCCGAGGGTTGCAAATAACAAACTGCGAGGTGTGTGGGAACGGGACCGAGCGGAGCGGGGCAGCGGCAGAGCAAGCTGCTGGCAAGAAAATATTGCCCAACACAACAGCAGGATTGGGGAAAAACTGACCGAGTGGAATAACAGGAAGCTTACTCACTTCTGGACAGAAAAAGCGAGCAGGCGAGCGGGGTGGGGGAGCGGGAACACCGGGATGGGTGGGGGGCAGCGCAGGCACGGGGCACGCTGGCCACAGGAGACTGTCCTGGGTGCCCCAAACCCTGCCCACACACAGCAGCGTCCTGCCCAGGCTCCCCAGAGAACTGGGAGCACAATAACACACGTGCCCGGCTCCTCCTGCACCCTCCGCAGCACGGAGAACAGGCAGCTCAGCTTGGGGTGCACAAGGAAGCCCCAGCCCCCGGAGAACACTGCTGGGGATGGAATTACCACGGCCTGGGGGCTCTCGAGGCAGTCGGCATCCAGACCATAGAGGCACTTTGCAGAAGCCTCAGGAGTGGAGAGGAAAGTTGAAAGCAAGATCAGATTTCCCTGATGGAAATGAAAGTACCCATTACCACTGAAAGATGGTCTGCCCCATCAGTGATGAGGGGATAACAGCACTGGCTGTTAGTAAAGGGACTATTAAAACACAAACCGAAGGTTTTACTACATCATTCAGAGAGGAAAGAGAAAAGACAAATTTGAAGTAGAGTTAGAAGCTAGATAAAGAAAGCTACCAAACCATGGCCAACTGATGACAAGCTTGATTAACAGATTTTTACTGCTTAGGCAAATAAGGGAAGAAAAGGATATAAATAACAAAGGGTACAGTAGCAGAGAAATAAAGAAACTTAAACTAAGTTTATAGTTCAAAAATTCTTACAGGGAGGATCAATCTAAGTAATTCAGACTTCAGGGACAAAAAAAAAACAGATACGAAAAAATGTTGATGTATTCGACATCAGAAGGCAAAGAGAGAGTTAAAAGTCTTTAACATAGAACGAACTGAAACGAGCAAGGGTAGGAAAGGAAAAGTGTCGTGGGTAAACAAAGGCTGACACATCAGGTTTGTTTTACCTTGCAAGTGTGCGATGAGGCACAGTAAAAGGTTCCTAAGCAAATAAACAGCCTGCAGTCCCTGCGGACCCACCCGGCAGCAGGCAGGGCTGGAGACCCTCGGGAGCAGCACTGGGACCCCACGGGCAGCACCACTTGACGGCGCCTTTGGGACACGCCGTGTCTTTAAAACACCAAACCGAGCCCAGCCCAGCCCCGAAGCGCTTCACAGCTCCAGGGAAAACCAAGAAGGAGCAGGCCAGGCCAGCTGGGGCAGACCGCACAGCACGGAGGGAGCAGCAGAGCACCAGCACTGTGAATTTGTCCTTTGCGGGGTCGGCCGGGCCCCCCCAGGAGTCAGAGGCAGTGCAGCTCCAGCACCGGCACGCCCAGGACACGGTCCCATCATCATCATTAACGCGGGACACGGGAGCATCCGCCAAAGCTGGGAGCTTCAGCCCGCAGCAGCACCAATCCCTTGCTCAGCTCTGTGCTGCACTGCTACAGGGGCAAGGCAGGACAGAGGGCTCAACAGGCCCTGTATCAGTCACAGGTTCTTTTCTCATACAGCTCAGAAATAATTTCCTGCACTAAGTGCTTTCCAGGCCTCTTAACATTGATATTGCAGATCAATATTTCACAAAGCCAAAGCAGCCTGATGGATGTGTGCACTCATTTGAGCATCTCTCGCAGGCAGCACTGCTGTAATCACACACTCTGCACTCCTGCTACCTTCTACCCCAGAGGTTTGGCCTTGCTCACTTTCCACATGAAACAAAATGATAGTAAAATGACAGAACAAAAGACCCACTGTAAGGCAGTGTGCAAATAAAAACAGTATCTATCTGCTCTGTCCGCACCAGTGCAGTGCAAATATAATTACAGCTACCAGGAAACATTGCTTGCTATCAGGAGCTCTCCAGCCTCCCTCTCTTAAAGCCTCTGCACAGGCTTTGCTTATAAAACTGCAACTCCTTGTTAGAACAAATACTCACACAGGGCAGGATGAGGTGAAAGCCTCTGTGTGCTCAGAAATGTGGCTGCAGGGTGAATATTTGATGTGGAAGTCTTGAAAAGCTCAACCCTGTCAGTCACACATTGAGGGCAAAAACGCCCAGAAAAGCTTATGAAATATGTGACAATGACACCAGAGGGGCAGGCAGAACACACAAACAGCAGAAGCTGTTTCTCAGTATCTGTAAGGCTGCACAGGGCACACAGGCATGCAGGAACACAGAGGTGCAGACCCACCTGCCCTTGCCCCAGCTGTGAACAGAGCAGGTCAGTGCACACGGGCTAGTGGGAAACAGAGGTGGCAGGATTTATTTTTCTAAAGTTAAATAATCACAAAACATGCCCAACAGTGCTCTGTGGCCAGATTTCCCTTTGGCTGTTTGTTTTCAGCAGGCACTGAGCAGGATACCCGCGAGGAACACACAAACCTGGCCCAACGGTACAAAGGGAAGGAGCAGTATTTATTGTACAGATGCAGACTTTCTGCAGGAAGCAGCATTTCCAGGAAGAACTTCTTTACAGAAAAGGTGCTGAGGCATCGGCAGGGGCTGCCCAGGGAGTGATGGAGCCCCAGCCCTGGAGGAATTCCATCCAAGGAATGCCTGTGTGTGGCACTCAGTGCCCTGGTGGGCATCGGGCACAGCCTGGACTCTGATCCTGCAGGGGCTTCCCAGCCTGCCTGGCCCTGTGCTTTCTGCTCCTGGCACTCTGATGTCGTTGTAGGACACCTCAGCAGTGCTGCAGCGCCGAGCTGCAGGAAATGCCACCACCCCTGCAGATACAATCTGTGTGTGTGAGCTCAGACACACGGCCACCGCCTCAACACTCAAACGCTCTCACTTCAAGTGTTCAGCCACATAGCTGGTGGGAAATGAAAAACTTTCCATGTGTGGGAGCCAGCTGAGCTGATGAAACAAACAGGAACATTCAGAGGGAGGACTGGTGTATCATGATCTCATTGCAGAAGCACTTTTTCCCCAAGTTCAGCATGTGTGAGGCAGAATCAAAGCTCCAGAGATGAGAGCATCGGCCTCGGGGCTGGGTTGCAGGGCTGCCTTACAGGTGCTCGCTCTTCAAAAACCTAAATTCTCTTTTAGTGTATTTCACTTAGATCTATGAGAGGAAACAAGTTATTTCTGGGTAATAAAAGGAAATAAAACAAATATTGAATTCCTCTCTTTTCCATGACCTTTTTTTTTACGTGAGACCTGACTCACTCCAAAAGTAGTAAAACAGCAAAGTAATGAAATAGAAAATGAGAACTTTCTACCCCACAACCTCCCTACAAAGAAACAAGTTCATGGTGACAGCTTTGCTCACAATTATGCCCGAGCTGAGAACCCCAGTTCTGAGGGGACAGGGGACCTGGAGATGTTCCCAACACCTGATCCTGCTCAGCCCCACAGCCTCTGGGAATCCCTGCCTCCTGCAGCTCCCAGGGCTCAGACAGCTTTTACACAACATTAAGGAGCAGAAGCTGAACCAAGTAATTTGTCAGGTGATCAAAACAGAACTTGAGCAGTCACTCAGTAACACTTAATTATTTGTCATTTAAACGGAACAGAGAGGAAAGAATGGAACAACTACAGATGGTGCTGGACAACTGACCCATGGCTGTACTCCAGACAGCGATAAAATCCAGCAATGCTTTCCAAATTCTGAATATTAAATACAGGCATATTTTTAGCAACTACTATTTTTAATTTTTTTAAACATAAAGTAGCTTTTTAATTCACAAACGGTCTTTGCAGCATCTGAAGGCTCCTTTTTGCATACAAACCCAAAGTCAACACACAAAACAGCCTGAAAAAAACTAGGAGGAGTCATATACATACAGACATATATTATGTAATTATACATATAATTATGTAGTATATCTATAATATACAATGAGCACACATACATACACAGTCTACAGTGTGTGCACAGTGCAGAGCAAAACAGTTGACAAGAATAACAATTAACTTCAACCTCCCACTGCTGCTACTTTTTCAGTGTCGGATTCCTTAGGTATCTAAAATCACCAGAAACATCTAAACCATAAATATGTAACAAATGCTGTGTAGAAATATTTTACATTGTTACAAACATTAGCAGTATCTTCAGCCAATGGACTAAACACGAACTGGAGATTTCAATTCCCCTTCTGATTTTCAGTGCCTGGCTTAATGAAGCCAAATGCAGAAGGATTCCAACAAGGCAAAACCAGGTGTGCTTTCCTCCACGGTAAAAAAAAAAAAAAAAAAATCCATCAGCAAATGTTATTTTTCTCTTCAGATATATTTAATCACACTAGTAACCACGATTGGAACTAGGTGCAAAAGATCTGTTGCAAAAAGCTGGCAGAACCTGGGAACAAACACATTTTGTCAGGGAATCTAGGAGCCTGTCTGCACACCGCATGCTCAGTGTCTCCTGATCTCCCTGCCTTGTGCTTGGCTCTTGCCTGCCCTCCCCTCTGCTCACACAGCTCAGGCAGAGCCCCCTCTCCCGTGTTATCTGCCAGGTGGGATAACAGCATCTCACCTCCTTTTGTCTCTCTTCTGCCCCTCCCTTTAATTTCTTTCTCTCTTCTGCCTGTCTTCTCTTCAAGTTAGAGACTTAATCACCTTTATCACTGTCGTAAAAATCCCCCGTTTCCTCCTGTTGAGTGCAGCCACAGGGAAGAACCCAAACCCTGGTCCTGGCTGCAGCGAGCTCGCTCTGTGCTGCACGCCTGTGTTGCCAGCTGCAGCTCCACACACTTCTCTGCAACAAACACCTGGCCCAGTCTTCCCTGGACTGACCAACCCCACCACACCCTCCAGTATCACCTAGAAATATTTAAATCACAAATTGTTTTTTTTTCTATGAAACAATTCCTTGTTCTCCACTGGTTGCTCCTCAACAAGAGCTTTGCACTTTAAGGTACTTTGCTTGGAATTGAAGCTGCCATTTCCATCCATCCATCATCCATCCATCCATCCATCCATCCATCCATCCATCCATCCATCCATCCATCCATCCATCCATCCATCCATCCATCGTGCAAGGGAAGCACCTCTCTCTGCTCCACAGACGCGAGGTGCAGCCAGTGTGAATAACAATGTAGTAGATACCCAGAAGTGACGCTTGTTTCCTCTACGGAGTGTTTAGTGAGCGTGAACTCTTTAACCGTACAGTCTGCCCAGTCAGGGGCTGTCCCAGCTCACCTGCATTTTTACTTGGTTACAGTCACTGCAGACATCCAGGCTGTCTCCTGACTCAGCTCACTGCAGGGAAGATTTTACCAGGGCACCAGACAAGAAACGGTATGTCACTGCGGATGCTTTTCCGAGCACACCCTACAACCAGAAAGCTGAATTCCAGGCACAATTTCCCATCTACAGCTGGCTCTAAACACTGACTGCACTGTAAAAGCTGGGAAGGGAGAGCAGAGCCAGCAGCCTGTCCAGCTGCAGCTCAGTCTGTCTCCCGTGGCACAATGTGCTGCGAGCTGCTGCCTGCTGAATTCTGCACAAAGAGCCCAACCAAGTGTACTCTTTCTCTTCCCTCAGTATTTGCTTCACCAATGTCAGTTTACAGCGAGCCCCAAGGACCCAGAAAACATTTCATTCTGCCTATTCTTTTCAAAAGACTTCAGTTAAATGTACACACTCTTGTTCCTATATAACAGAACAAAGTAAGAAAAACTGTGCTGTTCCTGACACTGCTGTGATGGCTACTGCACACCTAAATACCTGCCAGGCTCCTGGGGAGTAAGAACCTACCCTGAGCCAGACAAGGCTGGAAAGATGCTCCCAAATTAAAAAACCACAACGTCCTCCTCGCCCATTTTAAAATACCGGCACTGAACCTGTACAAGTTTTTAGGCTGAATCCCATCAGGATAAAGAAAGAGCAGAAAACAATGAGTTTTACTCCTGCAAAGTGGTAGCTACAGGTGTAGCTGGCTTTGCTGGCTGCTCCTGGACTGCAGGGTTTTCCAGCATGCCCACACACAAAGGACCCTGTCCCCAGGGACATCACAGACCCCTCAGGCCTGACTCCTGCCCATGACCCTCCCCACCCACAAACTGCCCCGCTCCATCTCAGATTCAGCGGCATGTTTGCCCCTCCTGGTCCCCCAGGCATGTCCCCCAACAGAGGTGGCCTCGGAGACACCCATCTTCCCCAGCCTCAGGGCTCCCTGCCTGCAGCTGCCCCGGGTCCCTTGGGCACTCCGGACACAGCCCTGCCGCACAGCAGGGTGGGCACCGTGCACATACTTCAAGGGCAATTCCCATCCTTTGCAACTCCTCTCTTTCAAATGTAAATCTCAGTTGCATAACCCTTTATGTCTCTACATAAGCCTGGATTTAACCCATGTAAATTCAGTGAAATCGCACCAACAAAAAGTAAGCTGCTTTGCTTCCTCCCAGGATTGCTCCTCTTTTCAAAGAGCACTCTCTCTCTTTGCTAATTCTCTGTACTATTTTGCCAAGTTAGGAATGGTCCAGAGAAATCTGGAGCTGAGAAGAGTCTTTCCAGGAACTTGACAGGATTTGAAGTGCTCTGAGATGAAGCTGGATCCAAACCTGTTCCCCCAGCCGGCCCCGTCACCCCTCCTGCTCCTGTCAGCAAACCTCAGGAGCAGCAGCATCCTCCCATGGGAGCCGCAGCACCGCGCCCACCATGCCCTCTGGAAAGACACAGAACTTCCTGGGATCTCCCGGGCTGAGATCAAGGGGATCCAGAGAGTGGAGTATAACAAACAGGCAATCTAGGAAGCAGCTTGCTAGTGCCAGGGTGAAGCCCTCCAGCAGCACTACACTGAATTTCTTCCTCTTCTTTAAAAATCCACTTCATCAGATGTAGTTTCCTTTATTTGATCACACATTACAGTTGCTTTCAATGTGTTGTGCATCAGTTAAATCCTGAGATGTTTCCTAATGAAGTGGGTAAGTTGTAAGCATTTCAATGAATTCAACCATGAACCTGAAGGTTTTCCTACTTGCATAATCCTGTTTCAGGACCCGACAATTCAGTGTCGACTTAAATCTCGTTTCAACAGCAGTAATCCTCCCAGCGGCACCGTGAAATGCGGGACAGGGGAGAGCTCTGGCTCGGGATAAAAGCAGCGCTGCCGGGAGCACAGCCCCAGCCCACGGTGCTCCTCCAAGGCCAGAGCCAGGCTGCTCCCTCTCTGCAGGGATGACCTGCTGGGCACTGGGAGGGAGGGCTGTGGCCTCGCCCGCTTTGGCTGCTCACCTGGAGAACAGGCTCGTTCCCAGGCATGGGGCACGGGAGCAGCTCCTGGTGGGAAGCACGGGCTCTAAGCAGCACCCGGGGCAGTAGTTCCTAAATAACATCCAGCTGGGCTAACAAGGCTCTGCAGTCCCGACAAAGACACACCAGCATTTCTCCAAAGTCAAAAACCAGATGTGATCGTTCGCTCTTGAATGTAATTTGTTGCTTCCAACAAATTTCAGTGAGCCTTGGCAACAAGGCATCTGTATTTGGAAAAACAGACACTTGGGGTCATCCTGGGAAGGAGACAGGCCTCACAGGCTGCTCCTGATCACTCAGTTAAGACTCGGGACAAACGTCTGAATATTCTTGACATGAGGTTTTCTTATTTTATGACTCTTTACATCTTCCCTGCAAACCAGCTCGGAATGTTACTGATTTTGACTATGCCCAGCAGAGTTCCTGACTGTACAGGAGCCCACGCTGGTTTCTATTATGCACAGCCTTTAAGAAATGACAGTGCAAATGCTGCAGTGCAATGTTTTAATTTCTACTTAATTTCTTTCTACTGAGGCAGAGCTGAAGCTGTAAAATGAGCTGTGAAGGCCGTAGTTTGTTGTAACTCCTCTGTCCAAAGACCTGATAAGATTTCAAAACACCATCTATCTTCCCACAGAGGAACACACGTGCTTTCAATTGTTTGGTTTGCTAATGGACTATTTGCCAGTCTGCCTAACAATTGCCCCATTTTCCCGATGTGTTTGCCACTTTTCCCTTTGCTTCCTCTTCTGGAGCTCAGCCTGCTGGCAGAAGCACGGGCTGGAGAGGAGAAAAATGGCAAATCAGACCTTAGGAATTTGAACATTGTTTATGTTTTCATTTTTTGCCAAGGGTTACTGCTTTACGAGCTTCCTTGGAATCAGCCATGTGTCCATCTGCCTCCCAGCCCTGAGCCTCAGCTCAGCTCTGCACCCAGAGAGTCCTGGCACTGCCCCACGCTCCAGGGATGCCACACAGGGAAATTACCCAAGAATCACCTGCTCAAGTGTTCTGGCTTCCTTCTTTTGCCTTCATTAAAGAAGAATCAGACCCATGATCTGCCATTCTCAACGTGATCAGTGCAACAGGCTTACAGGGTTTTCTTTTCTTTGCATTAAATGAAACAAGGTTCTTACTCTACACCCTTAGGTAAGTGTCACACAAACAGGAACAACCAGTCAAAAAAATCAGTATTTTTTAAAGCAGTGACAAAGTAGAGAGACTTGAACAACTAACAATTAGAAGAAATAAGATGCTCACCACTTTCAGCAATAATAATGATGCTACATTTATATATTTTTAAACCTTCTTGGTAAAAAGTGGCAGTCACTTTTACAGAGTTCAGGTGTTCTATTTTAAAAAAATAAACGCTTCTACATCAGAAGATAAAATACTATCATACTAAGTGCTGGTGGATCTCAGACACGAGGCACCAGAGCTTCAACCTCAGGCATCGTCACTCAAGTGACTTACACTTCTGGTTTCCAGCGTTTTCTTAGAATTGAAAAAAAGAGAAAAGCAGAGAAATGTGGACGTTTAAGACTTTCCAGCTGTTGAAGAGAGAGTAGAAAAAGCTTTTACACTTCATTGGGACATCCTGCTTGAACATGAAGGAGCCTTAGGGGGAGCATAACTTAAGAGACCAGAAGCTGACTTGGAAGCTGGTGCACGTTATCTCCAAAGCCACGGGGTGTGACTCGCGCTCCCCACGGCCACCCAAGTCACTGGAGCTCACATCAGCTGGAAGCAGCAGGTTTGGGAACACAGCAGCCCCCACCCTGCAGAGAGCCGGCGTGGGGCTGCGCTGGGACAGCGGGGCAGTGCTGGGACAGGGCTGGGACAAACGGGGAGAGAGCTGGGACAGCATGGGGAGAGAGCTGGGACAGAATGGGGACAGAACGGGGAGAGAGCTGGGACAGAACGGGGAGAGAGCTGGGACAGCATGGGGACAGAATGGGGAGAGAGCTGGGACAGAATGGGGACAGAACGGGGAGAGAGCTGGGACAGCATGGGGAGAGAGCTGGGACAGCATGGGGACAGAATGGGGAGAGAGCCCTGGGGACAGAACGGGGAGAGAGCCCTGGGGACAGCACTGGGAACAGCCCAGGGCCCAGGCAGGCCCCTCCTGCTGTGTGACACTTTCCCCAGCGCAGGGCCGGCAGTGGCCGGGGTGTGCTCAAGCTCCCACGAGATTTGCATTGGACATCCATCTCGCCATTGTTCAGACATCTTTATCTCAGCTTTCAGGAAACACGGATGACTCATCTATCGGAACATCTGACGAGGCTAACGTAATTTCAAAAACGAGTTCTACTTCGCCTTATTTTTCCAAGGAAAAAAAATTAAGAAAAATGTTTCAAAATTACGGTAAAAATCAAATTTCTGTTGCAAACCAGTTTCCTGATATAGGAACTTGAGCTTATTTTTGCTGTAGACAGTCTAACAGGCTTTTAGGCATCCAAATTTAGGAAAAAAATCCTACGGCATTTAAACAAGGCAGAGCCAGAGCTGGAGCTGACTCAGCCGCTCCAGCGCATAATTTGAATACACTACATAATCATTCTTGGTTTAAAATTATCCTCCTAATATCTAAGGGCCAGATTATCCCACACACGTTCATCTTGATTCATGCGCTCCCCTAGGCTGGCCTTGCAGGTTTCATTAGCACTAATTAGGCAGCAGGATGATAACATCTCGCTGGGGCTGTCCCAGCCCTGACCTCCTGCAGCACCCCAGAGGTCACAGCCAGGGCCTGGCTCCTTTTGCTCCCCACGCTCCAATTAACACGGGCAGGCTGCTGTGCTGCTCACAGGCCAGGAGGAGCTGCCAGGTGCCCCCCAGGACGTGTTCCCAACCAGAGCCAGTGCCCAGAGCCCAGTGCCACGGCTCCACACGGCACAGCGGGCAGCCTCGGCAGGCAGCACTGCTCTCCTTGCTCCAGCCCTACGCAGAGTTTGCGCCTTCATTTCGCAGGAAGGGGAAACAATAATTTGTTTTAAAAAACAGTGCTTTACCCAAGGTGCAAGTTTCCCTCCTGGCACCTGTTTTTGCCTCCTCCGGCAGGGCGGGCAGTGGCTGGGGCTGCGGCGGCTGCGCTCTGCCCCGTGCCCGCAGAGGACAGCCGGGCCAGAGGCCAAGGGCGCTGCACTGCACTGCACAGGGTCCCCGCCGAGGAGCTGCTCTGCCTGATTATCGCCTAAATATAGCAGAGCACACAGGCCATCTCTGGCTGGGAGCGGGCCTGCCCGGGGGCTGCGGCTCTGCAGCACTCTCACCTGCCTGACGTCAGCTCCCACAGCAGTCACTCACTCCTGTCCTGGCGTGGCACATCACAGCATCACCCAGCGGGCTGGGCTGGAGCGACCGTAAAGGTCACCTCATTCCAACTCCTGCCAAGATGCAGGAGTTTGTAGAGAAAAATTCAGTGACTAAGTATCTGTCTTATGTCCAGGAGATAATGCTAGAATAGCTGCCTAATTAATACTAATATTATATACATTAATAAGAAATCAATTATTTTAACATTAAGGTCAATTTTTCAGCGTACTGCTATTTTAGTAAAGAACAAGGACATTACATCCATATTGAATTACTGAAAAATTAAAAATTACTTTTGAGTGTCCTAACCAAAAACCTTTTTTAATCTGTACTAAAGTATTGACTGACCTTATAAGGTCCAGACAGAGCTGGTGCAGCATTTCCCTAAATTGCTTTTGCAGAACCTCTGAAGTTTGGGATATTGCAGACAAGGTAACTAATGACTAGAGCTGGTTGAGCTCAGCACACACCAAAACTGACACTGAGCTGAAACAAAACCAAAACCGAGCAATGGCTTCAGCAATGGGGATTGGACTGGAAACTCCCCGAAGGGGCATATTCCATTTCCTGTTTACCCAAGGTATTCTCATACATGGTACAGCTACTAAACTAAGCACCCCTGCCCAGGGGCTGGGGAGCTGCTGGCAGCCACGGGCCCACGCCGGGACACCGCGGGTCCTGCCCCAGCTCCCCGGAGCCTCTCCAGCACACAGCAGCTCAGCCTGGCAAACCTTTCAGCAGGAGCACAAGTAAACAGCTCTGGTCAGCAGTGTATTTTTAAACGGCAGATTCTTTCCCAGCTCGGCCCCTGCGCTGACTCCACAGGGCAGCAGCACACTCACTCCTCTGCTCCGAGGAGCCGCAGCAACGCTGTAACGTTACCCACGGTTATCACCCACGGACCTTGCAGTGCTTCGCAAAGGTCAGCCTCAGTTCCTGCGTTAAAAAGGAAGCGAAGAGCCCTGCTGACGGCAGCACAGGGCCATTCACGCTGCCGGGGCTGGGGAAACCAGGCCAGGCCCCGCTGCTTCCCCCCGTACACCGACACCAGCTCACGCTGCCACCCGGCTCCAGCACCGCCAGCACCCCGGCCAGCAGGCAGATTTTAAGGGAGATTTTAAGGCCCTTCCAGCGGGCACTGACATCATGTCCGGCTCGCTCTGGTGGCCGGGTTCCAGCCTCTGCCCACGTCCCCGCGCCGAGAAGCGCAAGGCCAGCGGGGTCAGGCGGCGGTGGCCAGACACGCGTTGCTGGGAAACCAACCCGGGGACACTGCGGGTGCTGCTGCACCAGCAAACCCATCGTGGCTGTCCCAGCCCCTCACTCAGGAGCAGGTCAGGGGCTCTGGGGCCAGGCCTGTGCCCGGGCTGCACTGCCATCCCCACAGTGACACCGTGCAGCCACGCCACGTCCTCGAGGTGACACCGCGGGGCTGGGACTCCCCATGGCAGTGGCAGCCCTGGCTCTGCTCCCACCTCCAGCACATGCTTCACGCACAAAAACATCTTATTTCCACATTTTAAAATTAATACCCTGCATGCACTGTAATTGCTGTATTAAAATATAAATTGAACAACACAGAAACAAATCCTTTCAGTATCTGCAAGCATAGCCATGGCTGGGGGTGATGGAGCAGGCATTTCAGGCCTGAGAGCACTGTAAACCTTTACCCCATGCCCTGACCAGAGCCAAGACACATTTTGAAGCTCGGGATGTTGAGGATTTAGAAAGACCAGCTGTAAGGCACTTCCTGCCCCGGCTGGGCCGTGACCTGCAGGAGCTGCTCCAGCTCCAACTCCCTCCTGAGCACGGCTGCACAGCAGCCAGCTCCACTCACTGGGACCAGGAAGACAAAATCACACTGTAGAAGAAACTGACAGACCAATTTCTGCTTCCCAAGTTTTGATTCTTTTCATGACTCCAGTGGATTAATCCTGCACTGTTTATGGTATGAGTATTTCACATGTTAGGTTATTTAAACCATGAAAAAACAAGGGAAGGAGCTGGGACCCGCACACTCAACACCTATCCCTGACATGACAGCTACAGTGAAACAACAGCCCTATATTTATGGTGCCTAGCTGGGATGTGCCTCCTGAAAACCCTCTAGGCTCCTGCCATGCTTGTACGTCCAGAGGCACCTTGGCTCCCGCTAAGTGCTGTCCTTCCCTTAAGCAAGTGCACTTGGGAAAAAGATGGGATACCCACACCAGTGCCAACCACAGAAGGGCAAGCAGGGTGCTCACAGACACCTGAATAAGCCAGGGAGGAAAACACTCTTCTAAGGTTCACCATCAGCTGTCCAGAGACACCAATAACCCGCTGGTAGTTACGAGATGGAAACAAATCCTCATATTGCTTACGTGGTTTGTGCTATTAAAAACAAAGAATCCTCACAGTGACTTTGCTGTTTCTACGTGAAGTGCCCTTTATTCCAGCTACAGGCAGGGAATAATTTGGAGGCGAAGAATGAGTCCCTGTAGCCACACTGGAGGATTTGAGCCCTGCCAGACGTATTTTCCCTTCATTCCCTATATCCTTCCCCTTCCCCTGAGGAAAGCAGCAACACAAATTGACAAGCATCAATAAAATAAAAGCAGCAAAACACCCCACCGCTGGCAGCCAGCACTCGCTCCTGTTCAGCTGCAGGATTTCTCTGGCTACAACTGCTTCTTTCATTAACAACATATCCTTGAAAATAATGTAATATTTACTCACTTTCAATGAGTCAAAGCAGGCGATTACGCGTCCGTTTTCAACTTGGCAGCTTTTCGATGGGTGTGCAAATTTACATTCCGTGTCTGGTCGTGAGCAAGTCCCCCTTTGGAACTCCCTACACACCTCCAGCGTTAGCCATTTTGTGTCCCGGATCGGTGTGACGCTAACAGCCATCTTTAGACTTTACAGGTAGTTAAAATTTCCAATAAAAACGGGAAAACGAGTATCTGAACTGATAAACTGGAAATGATGAAAGTGCCACCTCCAGAACACTTTTTTTCCCCCCGCTCCCTAATTTAAAATAAGTACGTGTAAAACCGGGTGGCTGCAATCTCGAGGAAGAGCTGTGTCACCGGAGTTCAGAGCGTGGCACCGAAAGCGGGCTCGGGGGAAGGCCGGGGCCGCCAGCCAGGTGCGGGAGCGTGGCCGGGACTAGCCCCGCACGCTCAGCATCCCGTCCCGAGGGCGGCCGCCGCAAGCATG
>VXBS01001150.1:58388-70976 GCA_013400255.1 Sitta europaea | reverse complement strand
CCGCCGAGCCGCTCGGGACCGGCGCCGCCCCGTCGGCCCGCCCGGCGTGCGGACAGAGCCGAGACACGCTGAGCCCGGAGCGCTCTGCCCGGGTTTCCCCAGCTCTGCCACCTGGGTACAAATCTCGTATAATGAACTACGGCTCCCGTGCCCACCGGAGGATCTCGGCCCGGAGGACGGAGCAGAGGGACCCTCGTGGCACCGCCTGGGACACGCTGACAACAACCACGGGCATTCTGCCAGCACGGCAACCCCACCAGCATCCTCCGCCTGCGCTGAGGGCAAGACTGTTCCCATGCCCGTCTTTCCAAAGATGCTGCTTTATCATCTTCCCGTTTCCCACCACCCTCCAATGCAGGTCACTGACACAGCCTCCAGAATCACACCCTGGGAAGCGATGCTGTCAGCGTGGATGCAAATCAACAGATGAGAAAAGGCTACAGTCTTCTTCTGGGGACATAGCGATCAGAACAACCAACTCCAGGGGAAGGAAAACACACCTAACAGAGCTAATGAGATTACAACAGGCACCGTGGGTTCTTTGCCAGGACACTTGAAATCATGCCACATTTTTAATCCCTGCTAGCGAGAGACAAACAGCTACATAATTACTTGCAAGCACAAGTTAACACCTAAGTGTCTTTGTGGTAAACACAGATACTCATTTGCTTCAACTGCCTGAAACTCTAAAGTTTGGGGTCATCCTGCACCAGCAGTCACTACTCCTCAGTGCTTGGGATATTGAATTAGGCCTTGAAAACTTGTTCTGTAACAAGTGTCCAGGCAAACCAGTTTGGTTCTTGCACTTGTGCCACGCGTCCCAGCCATCACAGATTAGCACCAGGAGATCTGAAAGCAGAGAATGTGCTGCTGGGGCCATGTGCCAGCAGCTCCCCAGACCCACCAGGCACCCCTGCAGCCTCCTGCAGGACTGCCAGCACATCGGGGCACCTCTGCAAGCCTGAGCACATCTCCCAACACTCAGTCCAGTGCACAGACACCAGCTGGATCTGCATCCTCCCACCATCACTCCTGCGCTGCACAAAATGACTCCTGTGATTTTGTTAGGAACATTTGTCCCCTGTGAGACCCTAGGACAGGGTGCTGCCAATGCCAGCAAGAAGAGCTCTACCACAAAGCTGGGGAACAGCTCTAAGCAGGGGTTTCTCCTGTTCATCAGCTTGGTAACCAATCCATAGCAAGTATTGATTTTTCCAAACACCAAGAAGAGTTAGAACAGCAAATTGATGCATTTTATATGCTAAAGCAAATGCAAGTTAAAGGCCACCATTTCCAAACAAGATATTTCATTCTCATTACACAAGTAGTCACCCTTAACAAGAAATGAAAGCGAGCATGAAGGCAGCACCCAAAATGAAAACAGATGAAAGTTAGTTTTTGTGCTCACATGTACTGACAGGAGAAATATTCCTGGTAAGACTCCCCGAACTATGTTTTATTCCCAGGTTTGTAATAAGTTTTCTGTTAGGATTTGGACAATCACCCACCTGGAGAGAAATCCTGCTCCTGCTGAGGTCAGTGATACACTTGTGACTGCACTAACTGAGCCTGAATTCCACCCTTCCTTCTTCAGGCTGTCAGCCACAAAAAGAAAAGTATTACTCCATGGAGCTGATGCCTGGAAGGTAAATCTTTGGAACACAAAGAAATACTATATGTATATTCTGTATGAACAGTTGCTTGAAGAAAAAGTGTTTTGTCATAGTTTGTTGTCTACATGAAAAGAGCCAGAAATGTCAGCTTTAAAAATAGCCTTTGAGCAGAAATAAAGCCTGACGTCATACCAGAGATTTATCTTCAATATCTCCACTAAATAAAGGAAGATATTAGCATAGAATTATCTTTTTTTATCTACATAAACTATTTCCTCGTCATTTTGAAATTCTCTTGTGATACTCAGTCCCTAAGGAGTCCTCAGTAAGCTTCACATGCTAGGAGATACACTGTCTGCAAAACCCAGCTGACACCTGTGATGGCTCCTTTGGGCCCTCACTGATAAAATGGGAATGACTGCAACAGATCCAGAGGGAGAACCACAGGGACAGCACAGGAAAAGCATTGAACTTTTTACTTTTCATTTAATTAAAACCGATTTAGGGGTTGACAATTTCTAGACCCCACCTAGCAGAGCAGTCAGTACTAAAGACTCTTGTGATCCACAGGTGGGTTTTAAAGTTCACCTTTTGAAACTTGGAAGCATTGCTACTCGTCTTGGGAATATGGCAACATTGATTTGGCCAAAGCAGAACCTTGCCTTCACTGAGTATCAGGACACAAGGACTGAAAGCAAATTAAAAAGTGATTCTCAGAAGAGACAGAAGAGAAAAATAACACTGAGAAGTCATTCCTTAGAAGGGTAACAGAGATGACTTAGTTGTCTCCTGAGCTGGGTCAATGAAAATGATTAAGAAACAGCCTCACAAATCAATAGAAGGGTTATCTGGAAATGTCCAAGAAAGTGAATCTGACACAGGAGAGACTCCCATTACTTCCCCTTATTGCTATAAAGAAATGTACAGACAGATTAATGATGCATTTTTCCTCCCCATTGCAGTCTTTGACACAAAAATAATCTCCCTGCCCTGAGATGCTCCCGAAGAGCCACTGTTTTCACTGCTCCTGTATCTGGGTTTGCTGGACACCCCTGTTTTCTCTATCTCAATTCACACACATCTCTGAAAGGAAGATGCAGAAAGCCAGCCAGGCAAAAAGCCCAACACTGAAGGAGAAGATGGCAGGGAAGAATGCTATTTTTATGCTTAGAGAAAGTGGAAGCTGAAAACACCAGTCTCACTGACATGAGAACTGTCAGCAAGAACAGATAATTACACAACGTGAATTCATCCTCATGACAATGACTCTAATGAGATAGGAAATGGAATAAAATCAATATTCTATTTACACTGACAGGGCAGCCTCAAAGCTCGAAATTGCCAAATGGCTGTCTTTTAAATCAAGGAACACAAAATTACTGACTTCTTACAGTATTTTCAAAACACCTCTGCCAAACTCAAAGTTTACAAATAACATATCTCAATACAAAATTTGGAAGAGATACAGCAATTACTCCATGGCACAACTAAGGGATATAATTACAGCACTGTCACAAAATTAAGCTGAAACAATCAGCTAATTAACGTCTTGTCACGTAACAGTATAGGATTGGATAAAGGACAATATTCTTTAGTAAACTGCAGCTGAAGATCCCAATTGTCTCACACTCTGGGCTGCACCCGCAGCTCCCATAGGACAGCACGGAACAGCAAGAGTGTTCCTCTTTCAATTTGGTACTTCTGTACATTCAGGAACAAACGGGAGTGCAAAGGCAGCAGCAGAGAGCAGCCAGCTCTAGAGCAGGACTGCCAGGTACTGTACCCTGGGCTGGACTTCACAGCTCCCCAGCCTGGGGACTTGGAGCCTGGTAAAACTACAAGCACATGCTAGCTTTGAACTACTAAGTGCCACACCAGATTTGTAAAAAAACTGCCAACAACTCCTTCTATGACCCAGATATTTTGCATGATATACATAGTTTTAGTACTACTACTACTACTAGTAGTGTTTTAAAGGGTTTTTTTATGTACTGTTTTAGCTCTGACAGACTTGCCTGGTGCAACCTCCCACTGACTTCAGTGGCTCCTCGGCACATCCCCATCAGATGTGGTTTTATCTTGAGTCTATTTCACAGTTTCTGAAACTGTTTTAGCAGAACCACCTAACTGTGACATTCCATCTGAATTCAACACACCCAAGTACACTGGGTTCATGAAAACTTGATAAATAATGGAAAAAGAGGCAGCATGTTGTACACTAGGTGCCCCAACCACATGCACAGACCAGGTACTGCTCCAAGATTTCCACCCCTCATCAAACTGAACCAATTCCACCAGCAGCGCATGGGCACTGACGTACAAATCCCACAGCCCAATCCTCTCTTACTTTAGATTACAGTAATGCTATTTTCAAGTCAGAAAGCTACCCTGCAAATTCCATAAACCCTCTTTCCTTTAAAGAGCAGACAGTTACGGATTAACTGCTCTTGCTGTAATTTAAAAAAAAAAATTAAGTCAAGAAACATGCCTGTTGATTTTTTTTTAATATCAATCTCTTTTACAAAATTTGAGACTTCAGGGACACACAGGATTCACAGTTTGACAGCATTAGCTGGATGTGTATTTATGAACAAGAACAGGCACAGGGCAGTCCCTGTCTCTGGACATGGCACACAAGCTGTTACTCTGCTCTTGCAACTTTCAGTCAGGGACACAAAATGGGGAAGGACTACTCTGCCTTTAATTCACTTTTCATCAATTTATGTATTACAAAGCACTTACATATCCATCCCTACCCACCACTGAAGTCACAAACACTGTTTCTGGTAATGAAAACACACTCACACTGTAATTCCTTTACAACAACATTCACATAATGTATTTTAGAACTGAGAAGTTCTGTAGTATCCTGGCATAGGGGAATTCCAACCATAAAATAAGTGACATGGCCAAAGCAAGCCTAAAAAGTTGTTTATCTTTAAAAATAACAGTAATCCAGTGATTTGAGTTGAAATTCAGGAAGCAAGAAACTGAATTGAAAGAAACAAAACCTGCTTTATTAAAATCAGTTTTATTTTCTTGTTCTAATAGCAATTTTAAACAAGTTGTTTCTATACAAAGGCATTTGAGAGGCCATACTAAATCAACTGTGCACCCTTCCAAAAACTACAAGCTATTTATTAATCCAACTCTTGCACATTTTGTTTGATTAACTGCAAATGTACACAAGCCAAGCAAGGCAGGAGAGCAGCAAGATGACCCAGGGCAGTGGGGTCAGCCCAGGACCAGGCCCCCCAACGCTGGCATCTCCCTGGGGCAGCACAGGGTGCATGAAGGCACCAGTGCACCTGTCAAACCCTCCCTGCTCTGCACCATGGACGGGTGACTGGTGCTCTCTATGGTGCCTGTCTCACTGGGAGTGAGTGCTGGGTGCTGCCCTCAAGAACAGCCACAAGGCAAACCCCAGGAAGACTCCCACAGCCCAGATTCAAAGCTGGCAGGCACCTGCAGCAGTAGCAAAGAGGCAGAAACTGTCCCACAGTGACAGGTGATTTCTAGCTGCACATGTGTGGAGGAATTTATATAAAACATGATACTTAGCATCATCCATAATAAGAATCCCTACAGAAAAAAGGCCATGTCCATGACTCAGCAAGGGAAGGAAGTGCTTCCCTCTGACACCAAATTCAGCTGATGCTGGTGGTTTCAGGGAGAAGTGACCCAGAGGAGCTGTCACTGCTGAGGAGCAGCAGACACCAGGCTCCCCATGGCTCTGCTGCCTGGACACCTCCCACACTGCAAGGGAACACAGACCAGAGCCTTCTTACTGCTCAGGTTGGCACTTCCCTTCCTTAGGCATGTGGCCCTGGGGCAAAGGGTGGCTTCTCCTTCCCCAGAGACAGCTGGATAAAGCACTGGGGGAAAGGAGTCCTGAGAGACCACTGCAGACAGCACCTGTGGCTCAGGACATACACACGATCACTACTAACACCAGTAATTTGTTAATAGTAGCACTTCCTCCAGGCAATAAGCTCCTCCCCTGGCCTCACTAACTCACCCCTAGCTGGGCCACCCCTCCCACGATTGCCCATAGCAAAAACTCCAGATTTCAAAGTTCTTACCTGTCCACATGACAACCACTTTGTTAGGACAATGATTTTGAGTCTGGATGCAGCCACCACCTCCCTGCACACATCAAATTAACAAGCAAGATTAAATCTGAACCTAATTACCAGGAACACAACAGGCCATTCATGTCACCTGCTCCACGCTGGTGTGTCACCCTGCTCCCGGGGACAATGGCAGCAGCGCCCCCGGCCCCGAGGACACCCGGACCACAGTGGGGCACGATTCCATGGGGACAGCTCGCTGTACACTCCCAGCCAGGCCCATCGGAGCTATGGCAATTATGGATTGCTTCATCTTGCATCTGACTCGAGGGCAACCCAAACGGGACACGAGTCCAGCTGATGAGGAACTCGTTACACCGAGTGCTGCCTGCAGCAGCTCCCAGGCTGCTCACCCCAGCTCAGCCATGGCGAGCTGTGGCAATGCAGGCACAGTCCCACGCTGCTGCCCAGGGACCAGAGAGGCACCGGGAGCGAGGGGCAGCAGAGCTCAGAGCACTCCAGCGCCCTGGCTCTGCAGCACGGCCCCCGAGAGTGCCACAGCCCGAAAGCAGCAGCAGAGAGGCAGCACTGCCGTGCTGGGGACACCGGGGCAGGGAGGCACTGCCAGCTCAGCGCCACGACAGCGCTGCCCCACTCGGGCACCAGGAATCACACGGCAAGGACGGGCCTGGAAAACACTCCAGCATCTGCTGTGAGACAGGAGACACAGCTGACCGCATTTGCATTCACAGCTGCCTGTTTCCCAGGGAATCTCAGACCCAAAATAGAGCACTTCTGATGCTTTGATTCATTCTGGCCTTACATCTAATTTATGTTTATAATCACATCCTTTCAGAATAATAAAAACTTGTACAACTTCTTAGAAAATACAACTAATCTATATAATCTATTTCATTACTTACGTAAGAATCTAAACCACAGAGAATGGGATTTTTAACTCTCTCTACTCTGTCACCATCTGAGGTATCAGAGATGACTATTATACACTACATACAAAATGATTTTTCCATGCACAACAAAACCAAACCAGGTTAGGAGACGTTTCCCTTGACAGAACAGTGATCCCTACATAACAGTGCTCAGCAGCACAGAAACATACACTGATGTGATTAATTTTGGATCGTGACCAATCTCATGCAAACTAAACAAATACACGTGTCTTCAGACACCAAGCAAAAGCTCCAAATTAGTCACTGGCATTAAAAATAAGTAATAAAAACTGCATGACTTTTATTTTAGGAAAAAAGTGGAAAATATCTTTGAGACAAGTTTTTAATCGATATTTCCTTTAGTACATTGTTACACTTGTTCATTTTGAATCGTGGTACGCAGCTAACAATAACCAGAATTGCCTCTAACAGCCCCTGATCAGAAGAGCCTCTGGGGCACACGGGCTCAGCCAGCAGAGCCTCCAGCACACAGGGGACAAGTCACAACAGGGCTCCTGAGCTGGGCTGGTCCCTGCACGTGTGACAGCAGTGGGGCCATTGACTCTGGCCCATAGTATTCTCACACGGAGTACTCCATCCTCTGCCTGGGTTCCCCTCAATGTGTCCCCTTGCCATTAACATAACTAAATGCAATGAAGGAATTCTGGCAAAACCTCAAAAGGTTACTGTTTTCCTCGTATTTTCCCTCCTACCTCTAAAAGCCATTTTAAAACACCAATAATGAGAGTTTAAATTTCTACTCTCACACAAAAAACATGGGATATTTGGAAAACAGCTTCTGAAATTATTTAAGGAAACCTAGCTTTTATAAAGATGGTGATAAAAGACAGAATGCTCTGAAGTTGTAGAAAACAAACCAAATCCAAAGCAATAATTTTGTCAGTCATGCAGAAAAATGAGTAAAAGAAACTCAAATGCTTGTATTTCTGTTCCACCATTACCCATATTTAATTAGAAGAACTGAACAGAGCTCTGTCTACTTTTCGCAGCAAAAATCACATCATTAAAGATTTATTTATTGAATATATTTTCACATAAATACAGGAGCTCAATAAAATGTTGATAAGCAGCAAACAAGATATCTGCCCAGGGACTTCCTTCCCAGCAGCCTGCAAAGCTCAGCACCACAGCAAGCACCCGCACTGCAAAACAACATTTTTAACTGCTACACATCAAAAAGCCGAAAAACACACAATTACATTATCAGGACCACGGACTCACTACCTTTGATTTTTCACTGCTTGAAAGAGGGCTCAAAGTCCACTGAAGTTGTGCCTACACTTGGAGCACGGAAGCACTCCCATATAAAATCACAGGTAAAGAGTACCAGACTTCACCGAAAACCAGAGGTGACCACACAAAGCCAAGAGTGCTGCCCAGGCACTAATAAACTCTCCCACACGCTGGAATCAACATTCTGCCGTTCGGGTTTCATTCCCAGCTCCAGAGAGTCACGGGAGACAAAAGGGAGAGTTTCTTTCTCGCCGAGCGCCCTGCCTGTGTGTCAGTGCGTGCGGCTGCCCTCCTCCCAGGGCAGCAGAGCCCGGGCAGCGGCGAGGCAGAGGAAGGGCGGGGGGCCCTGCCCAGCACCTGGCAGCACAGCCTGCGCACACCCGACACCTCCTCTCTATGGCCAAGGCAGGCCCGCTGCCGTGCCTGGGGCTTGGCAACGCGCTCGGAAAAGCTGACAGGCGTGCCGGGCGCAGCGTGCCCCGCAGCCCGCCGCCGCTTCCAAGGCTCCAGAGCCCGGGAACATCCCGAGCCGACCGACACAGCTCTCCCCACGCGCTCCCCCGGCAGCGCACTCACGTTTAAAGGCAAAGCCGATCTCCTCGAGCGCTGGTAGTGTCACTGCAGTGCAGACAACGCCACTGCAGCGCCACGGCTCCGGCAGCCTGGGGAGCACATCCCATGGGGGCTCCATCCCTGCCCCGCAGCACGGTCCGGGCCCGCACCGCACAGCGCGCCCGGGGCCCCGCAGCACCGAGCGCGCCGCTTCGGATTGCTCTCCCTTTTTTAGAAGGAAAAAANGGCCCGCTCCTGCGGCTGCCAGCCAGCGCTCCGTGCTGCAGAACGGCAGCAAGGGCGCTGCAAAGGCTGCCCGCGCCCCGCACACACCACCCGTGCCTCCTGTGCGGGCTCTGCACACCCGAACCCGCAGCCACCCAAGTCAGGACACGCTATTTGTAATGTTTTCAACATTTCGCTTTTCTCTGCAAATAATACCTGCTCCAAGTTCAAGTCCAAGGCATATTTTGCCTTGCCAGATGATCTGCGACCGTCTCATGACTTATTACATTGTTATCGCTGCTAAGCTGAGCAAACAGGGCTGCTAAGTCTATTAATCTTCTGAAACACGAAGTCTGAAACTGTAGAAACAAAACATCTCAGTACACGATACATAAAATGTGCTATAGAGAGATAAGGGGGGAATTCAGTGCACGCTCTGTTAAGTTTTTTCAGTGCCACTGCAAGCAAGACTGGCGCACTTTTGCAAGAGCCGACTCTGGATGTAACACCAACAAGTTACATAAGGGAAAAGAAATTCCTTTTACAAGAGCAGCCTGCCTCAGGGCGGACAGCGAGGTACACTTCCCACAGGAAAACCTGGACACCCTGCAGACGCTGGCACTGTCACCTGTACACTCACAAGAGGCACCGATAAAAGGAGCCCAGCCAGGCTAACCACGGCAGGCTGTGCAGGAGCTCTGCTCAAAACACGAAAGGCCTGGGCATATTTCAACCTCTCTAGAAATTACTGCTCTTTATTCTGCAGAAATTCGCTCCATTCAGCTACTCATATATAGCTTGCATATTTATGCACCAAAATATTTTTCTGAGAAAACAAGTATTTGGCCTGTTTGCCCAAAGCAAGGGCCCCACGAGCATGCAGGAGCCATACATTTTATCACAGTGCTCAGACCAGGGCAGCTCCAGGAGGTACTGGGGCTGTGGGAGGACAGACAGACCCAAGCTGAGCTGGCCCATGCCCCAGGCTGGGCTAATGCTGGCCATGCCCTTGCCTTATGGGAATTACAATCTGGCTACACAAAACTCAGGCCCAGCTGCATTTTCCTCAGGCCTGGCTGCCTCAGTTCTCCTGTACAACCTATAGATCAAACCAAAATCAACTCAAACTGCAGGATTTTGCACCCTTGTGACAAGAGTGCTGTCACCTTACACACTGCTGCTGCCCTTACTAATTTGTACCAACAGCAATTTTACCTCCAAAAATTCAAGCTTAATCAAGCTGAATTGTGAGAACTCAAGTTAGATTTTATTGAAGATAGATTATACCTATTGCAAATTTTTTTTTCTTCCCAACTACTTAAAATAAAGGTATTTTGGATAAAAATATTCTTCTATAACAATTACCTGCACACAATCTGAAACATGGACTATTTCACAGGGTAGGAGTTGACAGAAAGCAGACATTTAACAAAATTAATTGACCCCTTAGGAAAAGCAATTCTTCTGAGAGATAGTGGGATTTCACCCTGAGGTCAGCACACATCAAACCCAGCCCCCAAACTGCCCAGTGAGCATAGGAAACATCACATCTGCCAGCCTGCCCCAGCTCAGGGGGCTGCTGTCACGCTCCTGTCGCTGCCTCTGAAGCTGTTGATGAGTTCAGAGTCAGAACAGCAGAACTTACTGCTGGTTTTGGATGCACACATCCGGGAAAACCAACATTTGCCACTGGGTTTTTTCTCTGAGCAAAGTCCTGACCAGGACATTCCCCCTGCACAGACTGCTGAAGGGAGAGTGGGCCCAGCATCCTCACAGGACCACACAAAGCCCTCACCTCGCAGCTCCGTACATTAACTGTGTTCTCTTATCTTAGGATGTACTGAAGTTTCACCACAACTACAACACGGTTTTAACAGCCCCTTCTCTTTCCTTGTTAATTGCTGGGAACTCTCTTTGACACTAATGGGATTGCAATTGCACATATTCACGGCAGAGCAGGCTCCAAATGTCACCGAGGACATTCAGACATATTTACAGGTTTATCCTTTTGGTAAATAACTGTGGAGTAGGAGGAAAGAAACGTTGTTTACTTTGCTGCATAACTTGGGAAACTAAGTTTACAGTATACTACTGTTAATAAAATTAAATTAAAAAATAATAATCATAGGCAACTGCTCTAATCCCTAAGGCACACAATCAGTGGAGACCACCAGCCATGTAAGGGAAAGGCGAGTCCCCTGCGCAGGGCTGGGCACATCAGGACACACTGAAGTGTAGGAATTCCCAGGGAAGCAATTGAACTTTGCCAGATCCTCCCTCTCCCTTCCCTCCGGACAGGAGTAGTAGCAGGAATTTGCTGATAAACTCATACTTGCAAAATTCATCCTCGGCATGAATATAAATCATAGAGAATGGCAACAGAACTTCTCCTGCAGTTTTACCTTAACAAGCTGGCCTTAGCTAACATTCTAACTTGTTTACAGCATTCCCATTGAAAATATGCCTAAGGAAAACACCTATTAAGCCTTTGAATATAACAGTTACCACAAGGCCTTTTACAACCCAACACGCATGACTTCCTCACTGTCAGAAAATGATGCCTGCAGATTATCCACCAGCTCCTGAGCAAGAATCCTGAGCAGAAATCATCCACTATTTAGGAATCAAGAGGTGCTAAGGCTCATCCCCTAATTACAAGCATCCCTGTGTCACTACCACCTCCCCACCAACGCTGAATAAAACAAGTACTCAAAGGAAATAAAAACAGAGAGGGAAGCCTCTGACTTAACCTGAGCTGGCCATCAGATCTTCATCTACGACACACATGTAAGAACCTTCCTGTGGCCACGAAAACCCTCCCGGGACAGCAAGGCTGAAACCATGCAGCTTTTACAGCCTGCCTGCTCCGGGCAGCCAAACCCCAGCGTGTGCCCCAGCTGTCTGCTGGCTCCCATCTCCATCTCCTGGGCTTCACCGCTGTGCTCCAGCCTCCAGCACAGGCGGCACAAGGACAGGGACGTCAGAGCAGCACCCGATGCAGCGGGACACGGCCGGGACACCGCACCAAGGCCAGGGAATGGGGCATTCACCTGCCCTGCACTGACCCTCGGAGCACACCCTGCAGCACAGATTCTGCCCAGGGGGAACCAGGCTGGAGGCTGCGTGGGATACAGCCGAACCAGCCATTACCCTCGCCTGCTTTCAGCCCAGAGCACAGAGACTCCTGACGCCTCTGGTTCCTGCAGTGGCACATCCCAACCTTCCACACGCAGCAGTCCTGTCACCATTGCAGCGAACACAGAGCTGCCAAGCCTTTCATGTCTTTCTCTTTTATCTACTTTAAATTATCATAATATTGTTCTATGCCAGTGGGCCTGCCCAGGGTCAGTGTCACATGCAGCCAGCCCGAGGGGAGCCTGCAACCTCTCCTCAGCTCTCACCCCAAACTTCCCCTGCAGCAACAAGTGCCATCGGTTAATTATTCATTATGCAAATAATTTCCCTGTCACTTTGGAATGTGTTGTCGTTTCATTAGAACCCTTTCTCCAAAGTGACAAAAAAAGACATAACCTAGTTATGTTATTCACCGTTACTATTCATTACTCCCATCCCTCTTCCCCATTACATCTCCTCCCTGAACCTGCTCTCCCGCACTTCATTATCTCTGTCACCCGCGTCCTCCTTCTCCCTTGCTCTGGGGCACATATTCCCCACCTCAAAAAAATCACCAAAAGAAATTATTTCTTTCTAAGAGAAACAATCACATATTTTTCCAAGACAACCATTTTACACAAACACCCCTGCATTTTTCTCTTCCACTATACCAACGTCTTAACAAACTGACTTGTTTGCACCTGCAAACCAGAGTTCCGAATTCAAGAACTTTCTCTAAAAAGAACACACAAAGCTCTCTTTCCGTCACGCTACGGCGGCAGCGCCGGGGCCAAGGCCGAGCGGGGAGCG
>VXBS01001150.1:37197-50394 GCA_013400255.1 Sitta europaea | reverse complement strand
CTGCGGGGACCGGGCTGCGGGGATGGGGCCGCGGGGATGGGGCTGCGGGGACCCAGCCTGTCCCCCCGCCGGTCCCTCCTCGTGCCTGGCGCTGCTCGCCACAGCGAGCGCAGCCCCTGCAGGGCCGGAGCAGGAGGGATGGGAGCTCCCGGTGCCGAGGAACGGCCTCGAGCACTCAGACCAAGAGTCCCGGTGAGCGGGGGCTGCTCTGCGGGGCACAGCCTGGCCAGGAGCCCGTGAGCACATTCCAGCCCTGGCGGGTCCCCGGCTCAGGGCAGGGCTGGGATGTGAGGGAGGACGGGCCCAGCCATCCCAGCGGAGTGAGGAAGAGGATGCACAGGTGGTGCGGGACAGCCTAGACTCTTCAGTCCCTGCCTAGGAGAAATCATTGCCGTTTTGTCACTTTGTTGAAGGGATGCCTAAAGGTTTCCTCCAGCCTTGCAAACACTCAGTTCAATCTATCTTTCTGTCTCTTCAGGAAACCACAGTCCCCAATTCCACCAGAGGACACTGCTAATTCACACGGTATACTGAGACCTACTTTCAGACACGTCATCTGCTGTGAGACACCCTCCAAACAAGCATTTTATAGCACGTTTTCCCAGCCTGAGGAATTAACCAACACACATAAAGTATTCTGGGGAGGGTATTGTGTTCGCAGCATACGAGAGGCCACGTCACTTCACTGGAATAACTCCTCTGGCTGACAGCCCTCGTGTGGATGCACCAGCCCCATCCTGTCATGCCCAAAGCAAAATAATCAGAATAAAAATACAGGAAGATGACAGGAGTGTTGCTTCTGTCTTGCTCTCATCAAGGCCATGTCAAAAAAGAAAATTTCAGGGTTTTCTTCTGTAATTGCACACTGCTCAAGAACTGCAAACAGGAGGACAGACCCGCAGTGAGCCAGAGCACAGTGACGAGCACAGTGATGAGCACAGACCCCAGAGTCAGACAGAGGACAGGCAGAACACACCACCCACCTCACTGACACCAGCAACTCCCATGAGCTGCTTTTCTGTGACAACACTGCTCGTGCAACAGCCATTTGTTTGTCAGTGTCCAGGCTCCTGGCCCGACTCCACAACGTGACAGGCCACGGACAGAAAAGCAGAGCAGTGCTTGCCCAGTACAGACCAGTTGGTGCACTGGGCATACTGGGATGTAGGGTGACATCCCCAGAGCCAGGGTTAATGATCAGCTCATTCTGTAAACACCAGCTGGATTCTCTAACTCACTGTTCAAAGTTGCACTCTCTCTAATTAAGTAGTGTCTATAGCTACATGTCATAAAAATCAGATTGCAAATAACTAATCATTAGGTCATGTTTTAATTGGGTATTTTAGTGAGAAAGGCCTCCTTTGTCTCTTGTGCTTTTGAAAAGGATATAAAGAAAAATATGAAAGATACTATTACAGAAGGAGAGAAAAATAAATAAGAGGTGGCACATCCAGACAGTGAGTCCACTCAAGAGATTTACAGTCTGCATGTTACAGGCATGAAGCAGAAACCTGCTTTAAAAATAACATTCAAGGAGCCCAAGGAATCAAAATCAAGCCTCTCATGCTAAGAAATACTGTTGGAGAAACTTACATTCAATGCTATCAGTTCAACAGGCTGAACCACTGCAATGTTAGCCAGCAGCTTTAGGAAAAACTGATTTCTCTGATATAATTCAATATAGGAATAAAGTAGCTAAAAGTGACCATTTAACTCTGCTTATTTTTATCTTTATCTGTGTAAAGCAATACTGGCTGCTACATAGACTGGTCTGAAAAGCATCTGAGGAGGTAAGCAGGCTTATTCTTCCTCACACAGGCAGCAGGTCTGGAAAAGCTGCTTTCATAAACGTAGCAAAAGTCACACCAAACCCCATTGAACCTTGTATGTCACAGTAAGCAGAGGAACTGTTAATGAGAACAGGAAAATTGTAACTAAACATTAATTCCTCTCTACTTATTTTGGTACAAGGTCAATTCTGATGTTATTTCTTCCCTTGCCAAGTTACACCAAACACTCTGCCCAAAGGTGTTGCAGGCAGGAGAAAACAAAGATTGAATTAATCTCTGATGGGAACAGGAAAAGTCATTTTGGGATGCTTTGAGTTACTGCTGAAATCCTTCTAGGAAATAACAGAAATCAAAGCAGAGGAGGGAACATCTGCTCATCAACTCCAGCTCAGGATGGGGCTGAAGGTCCTGAGGGGAGGCAGGGATGAGGCTGGGACAGGCACTCCTGAAACACAACCAAACCCTGAATTCAAAGGGATTTTATGGAAACCAAGCCATCTAAAGCATCCTGTGGCACTTCTCTACATGAAGCAAAATGAACAGCATGAAGCTGCTCTACCATTTTGTAACGATTGCCCTGAAATACACAACAACTAATTAAAAGGAAATAAGAAAAAAACACCCTGAAAGACAAATGGGCACTGAACATAATTTGCTCCCAGATCAGGGAAAGGTTATTTCTCTCTGACAGAACTATAGACACAAACCTCAGAGAAGACAGAATTTCTTAGGGTGATCGATAGCTAAAGCATTCCATGCAAAAAAATTGGGTTGAAATACAAAGACACTAGAATATCCCCATACACCATAAAGAAAAATAAACATTAGGGCGATAAAGTACTTCCTCTCCTGTCAAAATATATTGCTAGATATAAAACCATGGCAATTGAACCTCATACATGAGGTTTTTAAGTTTGGGCCTCTGTAGAAACGTGCTCTAACAGGATGGTGATTGTTTTCCCTGGCTGCTGCTCAGCCTGGAGAGCCCCCAGCCATTGTGTGCCTGCAGGAGGAGGATTTCCGCTAGTAAACCTGCCAGGGGAGCACGACCAGGCATCCCAGGAGCTGCATTTCCTTAGGAGAATGGAAAACCCCTCGAGTGCCAGGAGCTGTTCAATAACAAAGATGTGAAGTAACATCGTGCTTGTTTTGAGGCTCTCCTCAGGCTGATCAGGGGAAAGGAGACTCTGGGACTGTTAAAAGAAAAAAGGGAAAGTCCAAATTACTTTTAAGCCTGCCATTCCAAGGATGGAGGGGGCCCGTTGGAGCAGTTCACACATGCCCAGTGCTTGCCAGATCAGCTGGAGACAGAAGTGCTGTGTCCTGGGGCAGCTCCAGGCTGGGGCCCTGGCTTCCAGCTGCTCCTGGCACCTCCATTTACAGGGCATGTTCCCGAGGAGTTTCACTTGTGACCCAGCTCCAAGGACTAGCTTTTCCATCTGCTTCTCAGTCACTACACCTGCAGAAGCCACGGGCCCTGCTGCCCCTGCCACCCTTCACCAGCTCCTGCCCTGGCACAGGGCACTCCCCCTCACATTGCTGCAGGAACACTGAGCACACATTTCCCTTGCTAGATAAACCAAACTGGGTCACTGGATTTCTCTACAGTAACTCCTGACTCCATCTGCCTGTCCCACACATGCACATGCTCCTCTCCAGCAGAACCCAGAGTGCCACGCTCAGCAGCAACTTTTTCTGCTGTAACTTATTTAGTTATAAAAGAGACTCTTGAGAACTGTCACCTCATTCTTACCTGTTCAGCTTGCTCCTTCCCTGTGCGCCCGTGGCACCCTCCAGCACAGCACAGGGGCAGCACAGGACCCTTGAGCAGGCAGGGAAGCAGCACCACGGCTCCTGTGTAACCCTTTGGCCCCACATCCTGCCTGCTGGAGCTCCTGGGGCAGGCGGGATCCACCCCCTCCTCTGGCTCCTCCTGCTGCTCCAGCCCCTCACCTGGGCAGTGGACACTCCCCAGCCCCTGCCCAGCACTGCATCACTGCCTGGGTGGGCTAACAGCTCCCCCAGGATTTCCCCCAGGGTGTTTGGAAAGCTGGGCTGTCCTAGGATTAGTCCCCACCTTTCCCATCAGAAAGAAGGAACTGGGCCAACAGCAAGTGGGCTGTGTCTGCCTCTGAACAGCAATCACCAAGCAGAGCAGGTCCCTGGGAAGAAAAAGAATTCCTAAGACCGAGCCTTGGTACAGCTGAGAGCACAGAATTTATTTGAAAAGGCAGCAGGCGAGCTGCTGGATTGCTTTATTTATCAAATAATTTAATTATTTCATCTGGACGGTTATTTGTGAGACCTTCCATCCTGTGACTCTTATGTGGCTGTGTCAGGAAGTGAGGCAAGAGAGCAAGAATGAACTAAGCAGCAGTTAAATGTTCCACTTCACTTATGTGGGTCAAGATCTCGATAAGACACAGCAAACTGAAAGGAAGATGAGTCTTGGAGGCACCGTGCTCTGACACGAGATCCCTGCAGGGCTCTGCCCCAGCAGTTTGTGTGCTCAGGCCAGGCCCGAGGCTGCTGATCCAAAAGCTGCTTGGAGCACACAGGGGAAGCTGTGGGTGTTCCCATGGGTGCTGCTGCTGCCCAGAGAGCTCGGGGGCTGCAGAGCTGAGCCCCCTCCCCAGCCAGAGGGGAGCCCTGGGCTGGGGCACAGGCTGCCCAGAGGGGGAAGCTCCTCCTGGGCTCCAGGATGAATATCTTTAGCTTAAATATTTTTAGAAAGTGAAAACCAAATTGAAACCAAGCAGAAGTCAGCCTCATTACTGCCAACATGAGCAGTTAAACGCTGAGCTGCCAGTGTGGCAGTGGCACAGTGCAGCCAGGACAGCTCTGCTGGTGCCAGCTCATCCCCTGGGAGTCCAGGGCTGGCCAGCAGCCCCCACTCCACAGCAGTGCTGAGCCCCTGTGGCAGCCTGAGCGGGCACTGCTGCTCTTCTGGAGACACGTTCTTAGAAATCTTTATTAAAGTAACGCCGAGCAGGAGCTGCTGTGGCACAGGGCACTGCAGAGAGCTGGGGGCAAGGAGCACAGGCACCTGAGCCCAGAGCAGCTCTGCCTGGGCAGTGGCGGGCCACAAGGTGATGGGAACAAAGGCAAAGCCGGGAAATTCCCTCTAAATGTCAGGAAAAACATTGCAGGACATTTTACACATTCCAAGCTGCAGAGGACCTGAGGCTTGGTCGGGTTTGGAATGAATAAGAAACAGATCCATGTGTTTTCTCATGGGTGTGGAGCTGGCTGTGAACTCCCTCCAAAGGCAGCTCCTGCAGCCCGCAGCTCTAGAGGAGAGTGAGAGCAGCCCTGGCCCGTGCTTGCCCGGGCCAGTGGCCCCGGGCTGGGCTGGGCAGAGCCCAGGGCAGCCGCAGCCCCTCGCCCTGCCCTCATCACCCTTCCCAGGAACAGCTATTTTTAGGTCACTTACCGCCACTAAAACACACTTGGACTGTTTTCAGGCTGACTCACAGCTGAATTCCTGGTCTGGAGGCGTTTTCAGTCCACACCCAAAATAAGGGAAGACAAAACAAAATGAAACCAAAAACCCGTGTCTGAAGCAGAACCCAGGCCGTGTCCAGCTGTGCCCGTGCCTGCAGCCCAAGGGTGGCTCTGCCTGGGGCAGCCTGCACCCACAACCCACAGCCCATCACCTGTACCCACACCTGCACCCACCTTAGCCCAGCTCAGGTAGTGCTTGGAGCTTTATTAATTTGAATTTTCCCATGTACTACTCAGGAGTAGAAGAATTAAGTGGAGAGGCACTTGTATGTGAAGCTCGAACTTAGTGATTTTTATTCTATATTATCACATTTTAATTGCAAGACCAGCAGCACCACAGTAAATTGTGTAATGATCAGGAGTTCCACTTGTTGGTTTAGGGAAATGGAAGTCATGGAGACTTTAGAGATTGCCACTGAAGCCAAGGTACAAGCCAGGGCTGTCTCAGAAGGGGGAAGGGGCAGAGCCCAGCAGGTCTTGGAGTCCCTGTGAGGTGCCTGGGCTCAGGCAGGAGCTCCCCAGCTGGAGAGAGCCTGCCTTGACCGGGGCAGGGCACAGGAGGCCCGGCAGATCCCTGTGCTGGAACCAGGTGATAGGATGCTGGGAGCTGTGTTCAGCACTGGGATCCCAGGACACAGGACAACACTGTGTCAAGGCACCATGTGACATGGACCAAGGCAGAGCTGAGGTCTCATGGATACTCCAGAGAGCAGCAAATAAAGTAAAACAACACGGAGGAGATCTTTTCTGTTTTTTAAAGCAGTTTATTACCTGGGGGCTGGTAGAGCACCCGCAGAGCAAAGCACATTGCAGTGACTGGCACATCAGAGAGCAGAGCCCAGGCTGAGCCGGGTGAGACCCGACGGGTGCCCTGTGCCAGGGAGCAGCGAGTCCCTGGGCAGGGCTGGGGCAGGGGCTGCCCACACCCACCCTGCCCTCCCTCCCAGCTGCCCCGGGCCAGCCCAAGCCCACGTGAGCTCATCATTCCATCGATCTTTCCCGTCCATTTGAGGTCGGGTCAGACCATTGGAGAGTAACTTGTGCTGCTGATCGATCCTGCAGGGAGCAGGCAGGGACTGGCTCCTCATTAGCTCCTGGTTCATTAGTAGAACTGCTAATGAAGCTTGAACTCCGAGGTCTAAATTCTGCTTCAGGCTATAGATTCCACGGGCACTTACAGACAGTTCTGTTGCAGACAGGTAACTGCACACCCTGACAAGTGGCTGTGTGGGTGCCTGGCTGGGCTGCTGAAGGCACCTTTTGTCCCAGCCCAGGCCCACGCTGTGGCACACAAAGCAGCTGTCTGAGAGCAGTGTTCTCCCTCCAAGAGCTGTCTGGATGGCCTGTTGATTGCAGTGTTAGTGGGCCGAGGGGTATCCCAGGCCAAGGGCAGGGTCCCGGTGGAGCAGGGCACCCCTCCTGGTTTGCTGGAGGCAGCACAGCTGAAGTCTCCTGTGCAATAAGGTAACAGGTGCATTTAGAGGAACACAATCAGCTCATACCTATTCTATTGCATAAATAAAGTTATCCAGAAAAAATGGCACATTGCTGAATGTTCTCCCTAAGAGAGTCTCCTCCCAGACCTCTCCCACTACAAGGGGCCTCCTGCCTCATTCACTTCCCAGTGCTTGTCAGCCTGCCCAAGAGCCGTCTTGTTTTGGCCATCAGCATCTCCCTGAAGTGGTCACCCATCAGGAAATAAAACACAGGATTAATGGCACTGTTTAGAAAGGCAAAGGGTCTCGTGATGATGTAAATGGTGCTGATGATTCCCTGCGTGCACTCGGAGACGTTCAGGGCCGGCATTCGCGACGCGAGCCGGACGTTGCGCATGACGTGGTAGGGAGTGAAGAGCAGGGAGAAGATCACCACGGTGAGGGTCACCAGGAACAGGGGCTTCTCCAGGGTCAGGGCAGAACTGATTTGCTCACTCCTGGTCTTAAGAAAACGAGCCATCTTCACGTAGAAGCAGCACATGGTCAGCAGGGGAATGAGGAAACCGCAGACTGTCAGGAACATGCTGTAGATGAGGCTCCTCACGGGGTCTCCGGAGCTCGCGTAATCCAGGCACTTGTAATCGTTGGTGGGGGATACAGGCTCCAGGAAATACACCAGTGGCAGCAGCTCCAGGATCACCCCAATCCATATGGCAACAGACACCATAACAGCCGTGTTCCTCTTCTGCAGGACGTGGCCCCTGAAGGGGTGTCTTATGAGCATGTACCGGTCAGCGCTGACAGCCGTGAGGAACAGGATGCTGCTGTACAGGTTGGCATGCAGCAGGAATCTGTTGCTGTGGCACAGGATGTCATTCTTTGTCCAGTGATCTTGGGAGTAGCTGTTCACCAGGATTGGCAGAGTGCACAGAAATAACAAATCTGATATGGATAAATTGAACAGGTAGATGTTGCTGCTTTTCCATTTTTTCAGGCAGAAAATATAGCCAAACACTACAATGGTGTTTCCAATGGCACCTAAAATGAATTCAAGGCTGTACATGGTGGAGAGATAATACTTTTCTAGTACTCTGTTCTGAAAACAGTCACTGGTCTTGTTCACAGCCTGGAAAATCAAAAGGAAAAAAATAAACACCAAACCCGAGTAAAAGATCACTGTGCAGTTCTTGTTCTATCATTGCTGTACTCAGTGAATGCAGCCTGCTATTTCCTTCCAGCCTACAGGGTAAGTAGATATGTGACCTCAAATGTCTCTCACACACAGGACTGGTATTTGCAGACACTGATCAGAGTCATGGAACAAGATGAAAAACTCGCGTGAGCACAGACCTGTGTGAGGACCCTGAAGTGGGAGCATCACCTGAATGAAGGCATCAGTCACAACGTGCCAGCAGCCACTTGGCCAAGCCCAGGGCAGTGCCAGGGGCCAGGAAAGTGAAACCAGCCCGTGGGTGCCCTGTCAGCGCCTCGTGGAGTCATCTGCCCTGTTACCCAACGCCGGTCCTCCCTCGGCTCGGAGGCAGAGGCTTGCTGACAAGGCTGGGAGGGGTGAACACATCAGCACTGCTTGGAACTCATTAGGGAGCCAGGAAAGATGTGTTTGTTAAATTAACCCAGCTGTCAATCGAGCACTGTGTGCACTGTGCTGGTAACTGGGTACCAGAATTACAGGGGATGGAGCACATCTCCTGTGCACTCTGCCAAAGCTTTCTTTGAAGCTGCATCACATACGGGCTTGCTTTCTTTCTAAAGGCTGGTTTAAAAAAGCTTTCAGCTACAGGGAAGGAAAGAGCAGGATCTCAAGTGTTTACTCCTCTCCCTCCTCAGCAAAGCCACCTGTCCCTGCCACAGGACACAGACAGTTTTTGGTGAGAGCCTTGGATAAAGTGTCAGCAAACAACTGGAAAGCAGGGAAAACCAAAAGCCAGAAACTGGGATATAGATCAAAACTGAACTCAAGCTAAGGTTAAGCATTTCCAAAAGTCTTTTGGGGTCAAGAATTTGTTCACAGGTCTCTGCCCTCAAAGCAGCGTATTTCATTTTGAAGGGAGATCATGAGGCATAAGAAAAACTTCATAAAGCTATTTCCATCAAGTCCTGTACTTACTCTGTGCTCCCCAGCAGACAGAAATGCTACAGGAGGGTGCTTGCTCTGCTCACACCCTCACACCTCACCTGCTGCGCCCCATCTGCTCAGCTCTTGAGGAGAAACTCAACGCCTTAGTGAGAATCTAAATCTAGAAAGCACATCACGGACATTAGCACCTTAAATAGCGATAATAATTCAGAGTTCAGCATGGACAGACACATTAATTTAGCAATTAGGAAAAGGCTGATGGATCACTTTTAAAGTAAGAAGGTAAAGCAGGTAGAAGGCCACTCAGAAATGGGCTTGGTAGAGGGGCAGAGAGGTTGCCCAGCACTGGAGCCCTTACCATGCTGGGCTGCGGCGCTGCGGTCCCGCAGAGCTGTGGGATCCCGGGTGCCGCCGCCGCCTTTGTGCCCGATTCAATCATTAACGAGCCAAGGCGAAGGCGGGATCTGTCTGGCTGGGCTGCCGAGGTGCAAACAGCACTTCCCCTTCGCAGGAACCCGCCGGGAAACCAGCCGGGCACCCGCTGCTCCCCTCCCCTGCCCGGCGGGGCCGGCAGGAGGGCAGGGCCGCTGCCCAGAGGAGCGCTTGCTGTTCGTGCACTGGAGCATCACCACTCCAAAGCTCGCTGCTTTACTCAGCATTGCTACACGAATTATTGGCAAAGATAGGAATAATGCAGAATGACCAAACCCCACAGTGACTAATTCCTCTGCCATGAGCAGGGACACTGCCACTAGACCAGGCTGCTTCTAGCTCCATTCAACCTGGCCTTGGACATCCTCAGGTGTGGGGCAGTCACAGCTGCTCCATCCTTTCCCCCCTCCCATTTATTGTGATGTACTTCACAGTTAGCAAATATTAACCCTATTAGTACATATAAAAAGCTATTGTAGCTTTTCTCTGTGGACAAGGCCAATAAATTAGCTGATATTCAGGCATTACCGACGCTGAATTAAAATTTCCCCCAAGGCTAATAACCAATACTGGCTTCTCATTTACCAGATTTTAAATATCTTGTTCATTCAAGCAACTGCTGTTGCACTGAAGGATAAAATAGGGCTGAACAAATGGAGCATTTCTTCCTTCCTGCTGCAGTAACTCCTCAGAAAACTGGTGAGGGAGCAAGAACTGCTCCTTAATGCCATTTCAGTAGGTTTAGATTGGTCCCTGCTTTACAGCTCTGTGACTATTGCATCAGTTGATTGTCCTTGTAAGCAGTTTTCTAACCCTTAGTTATTTTGAGGGTGTCCCAGTCTGGACTGTAATTCCATGGCCTTTCAGCAGCCCTGTCCATGAGAAGTGCCTGAGCTGGGGGTCTCAGCAGCAGAGCTGAGGCTCACTGGCTGCTGGAGCCTCTGGAGCCTGGCACTGCTCACCTGCCCGCAGCTCCTGGTGCTCCTGGCACGGCAGGCTGAGTCCTGCTGGCCTCTGCTGGGGGGTCCCAGCCGGGCTGCAGCCAAGGCCAGCCTGAGGCACCCAAGGAGCCCCAGGAGCTCCCTGGGGAGCCCTGTGACACTGAGCACTGGGAGCTTACTGGGGAGCCCTGTGACACTGAGCACTGGGAGCTCCCTGGGGAGCCCTGTGACACTGAGCACTGGGAGCTCACTGGGGAGCCCTGTGACACTGAGCACTGGGAGCTCCCTGGGGAGCCCTGTGACACTGAGCACTGGGGGCTCACTGGGGAGCCCTGTGACACTGAGCACTGGGGGATTGCTGGGGAGCCCTGTGACAGCAGCACTGGGACCCTCCCTGAGCCCCTCATGGGAACCAGGGCCCAGCTGAGCACGCCGGGAACAGCTCAACCAACACTGCCAACAACACCAGAAACCCACGAGCATTGTCTGGTGTTAGGGTTTGGGGGTTTGGTGGTGGTTTGTTGGGGATTTTTTGGTCTCTTTAACCAGTGTGGTACTTCAACGAAAAGTTAAGGATTCTTAAGAAATGGGTGATGGGGAGGCCTGGATTGGTGGGGATACTTTGAGGATGCTTCGTTTCCTCCTTGACTCACTTGCAAGCACGAACCCCATTCTCTCCATGCAGCTTGCACTGCAGCCTGTGGGACGAGAGTCTGTGATCAGCCTCCCTGTGCTTGGGCACCCTTGGAGGGTCTGATTGCTGCCCCCACAGCTGGTCCAGGCGGGTTGTGAGCCCCACCACAGTAAGGCTGAGCTTTGCCCTTGACTGTCAAACACCAACTCCCATCCTCTCTTCCAGGGAAGGCTTTTGGAGACGTACCAAAGCCTCCCCTCGTGGTGGTTTGTCTTGTTTTCTGGGGTGGATAAATGGGTCACTTACTGCAGCTCCAGCCTCTCCTGCCAGCAACATCAATAGTGCAGCTTTCACTGCCTTATTTTGTGCCTCACCAGGCATTTCCAATCCCAAAAGTCTATTTTAGGAACCTAAACAAAAACATACAGTCCAATCAATCAGGAGTCCATATTTAGGTGCTGGTGCTTAAAAGCCATTTACTTCTGGTTCCAAGAGAGTCCTATAAAAACACGCAAGGGAAGGTTGGCAATTTTTGGCTGGCATTGTTTCTTAGAACATAAATTTTTCTTCTGCCTTACAGTGTCCCTGGCAGAGCTGATGCCTGAGCCACGATGGAGGAAACACCGTGTTGGTGGCAGCGTGGACAGGGAGGTGGCCCAGGTTTGCTCCAGCTGGGCTGGCACAGGCACCTCCAGCACCCCTGAAGGGAGGCAAAGCCAACTGACCCCAACACTCCAGCCCAGTGCTGCTCTGTCAGCACCATCCCAGTGCTGCAGGGCAGGAGAATGGCCAAAGCCAGCCTGGGTCACAGCAGGGCAACCTGCTGAGGGAGGTGATGTGGGCACGCCCCCTCCAAATCAAAACCACAACCATCCTCCCGAAGCAGTCCCTTAAGCAAAGTTGTCTTCCTGGAAACCCCAACTGAGCTCATTCCATTAGCATTTACAACCCAGAAATGCCCATCCCAGGGAACATTCTTGCAGACATGACCCTAAAACCGTACAGAAAACCAGACCAGAGGCATTACTGAGCAAAACTCCAAAGCCCAACTTCCTCAGGAACGCCAAGAGGCCACTAATTAATTCCAAATGTGGGAGGAATAGAACTGCAGTGGAACTGCCTGTGCCAGCAGACAGGAGCCCAGCCTGTGGGTGAGCACTGCAGGGACACCCCGGAGTAACCCCCAAACACCCAGGGCCTGAGCACAGGTGTGCCCCCAGAGGGTGTGCAAAGGTGCAGAGAGAGGGTGCTCAGGCACTGCTGCCTCCCTCCTGGACAGCCCCAGCCCAGCAGCTGCCCATCCACGCCGACAGTGAGCGCTGGGCTGGAGCCTGGGCTGCCTGCAGCAGCCACCCTTCGGCTGCAGCACACCTGCCACTGCTTCCCCGTGAGTGGGACACCTGAGCCACAACACACACTGCACTGGAATAAAAACAAATTTAATGTTTATAGTCGACTTAGTAAAGACGGAAAACAGCAATCATCCCGTATGCATTCCGTCTGAACGGGCCGCACCCACTCAGGAAAAATAACCCAGAATTAGTGAAGATTCAGTACCTCTTATGCAAAAGAAAAGCAGGATACATGGAGTACCTGCTCAGTGTTTGATTTGCTTAAACCAACAGCCAACCCCTGCACTCATGCTTCAGTCAAATTTTTAGGGTTTATATTTAACACACGAAATATTTACACAGAGGTTATTTGTTCCACACAGCCAGCTGAACCATGTTTCTTTTTTGAGCCTATAGAGCTACCAAGCTAATTCTACTTTTAAGAAATCATATGTAAAATCTGATAAACAATTTTAAGGACAATTAGAACACCTAATACATGACTTAACAGATAAGTAGAGCAAAGACCATGCAGCAGTGTTATCGTAAGGCTGGGACCTCCAGAGTTTCCTTTTTCCAGTGAATATCCAGTGCTGGTTTGTTTCACTATTTCCTGCTAGTTCAAGGATTAAAGAAAGGAAGTGGGAGTAAGATACACGCTTTAAAGAAAACCCAAAAAACCAACCCACAACAAAAAAAGACCCAAATAAACAAAACCCCCGAAATAAACGAACAAAGCCCAAAACAGTTGCACAATTTTTCAGCCATCCCACTGGGTTCCCAGGTGCTTCCCTGAGGCTGTGCAGGGCAGGAGCAGTGTCCCCAGCCCAGCCTGCAATGGGCAGGTCCCTCCTGCAGCCCCTCGGTGCCCGCAGTCCCCGGCAGCAGAAGGGCCCTGCTGGCACTGCCCCGCAGCCAAAGGGGCCGGGGAAAGCGGCCCTGGCACGGCTCTGAGCCCGCAGAGAGCCCCGGGCACGGCGCTGAGCCCGCAGAGAGCGGGACCCGGGCACGGCCCTGTGCCCGCAGAGAGC
>VXBS01001150.1:3219-27981 GCA_013400255.1 Sitta europaea | reverse complement strand
TGCCCGTCCCGCGGGGAGCGGAGCTGCAGACCCCGGCGGCTGCGGGGCACCGGAGCCACCAGCGCCGCCCGCGCCCGCCTTCTGACAAGTACGTTGCAACCTTGTAGGAAAAAGCAAAAATTACTTATTCTGCCCTTTAATGCCTCTGATGGACACCCACTGAGCCGTCAGCACAGTCAGAGCAGCACGGGGCTGGAAATACCCCTGGAGTCTGGGAACTGCTTTTGGGCTGATATCCACAAGCCGGTGGCAGATTTCATCCCATTTCACTAAGCTGCACTTATTTCTGCTCCCTTTCTTCATTATTAGTATCTAATAATGCTTTTTAATGCTACTCACAAGACTGAAAACTGTCCTCTTTCTATGAAATGAAGGGATGGCATTCATAAGAAGTTTTATACAAGAGAATTTGGGTACTGCTTTTTCATCTGTTGCTTATTACCAAATTGCAAGTTGTATAAATGGAAACAAATGTCTTATTTGACAATATGCTCATACCCTGAACTGAAAAAAGCAATTCTCTGAAACCTTAGCAAGCACATGCAGCATTTCTGAACACAAGACAAAGCAGCAGCTCCAGAAACACACTGTGTTCATGAAGGCTTTAAAGCAGCCAATAAAACATCTTCCAACTCTGCCTGAAAAGAACATTATTATCAGGATAAGGTAACAGGGGTTTTCAAATAAATCAGTGTTTTGCTTTGATGCTTTCAAGCTGAAATCTTGTTTTCAAACATGCAGCTTTTTACTGCTTGGCAGGAAGGCAGCTACACTTTTGCTGCTCACTCTTTCTGTTCCAAGTGGAGCAACAGGCTCAGAGCTGCTCCCTGGGTGTGCAAGAGCACCTTGCTCTGAGCCAGCACCTGCTTTGGAGCAGACCAGGACAGAAACCCCTCACTGGGCACACACTCCCAACCACCTCCAATGATCTTCTCTTCCACATTAAAGTTTGTGGTTCAAAGTAATTTAAGAAACTCGAATTTATAACAAAGATTTAATCTAGCTCACATCTCCCAATGCCAGCTTCTCAATGTCCATCTAGTTCTAGTTGTCATAGAGTTTCCCATTTTTACAAAAATAAGCACAATTCCTGGACTCTGGATCCAGCAGCAGCTTGCTGAGTTAGATTTGCCATCCTGGGGGAACAGATAAGGCAGAGAAGGAACCTGAGGGACAATCAGCAGGAATCTTACACATAGTTAAGGCAGTAAATTTGGAAAAATAATTGATAAAATTGAAGCCCAAGGCAGTCACTTGGGAAGGGGAATAGCCAGCTGAAAGACCAGGAAAGAGACCACTTGGGAAATGTTTGCAGCAAGAGGGGGGCTGGATTTGTTTACTCAAACATGTCTCTGGCTTTGTGATTGCACATGTGCATGCAAGCAGGAGCACGTGCTGAGGGCTGAATTCTGAAATTAGTGACACTTTGGGATTGCAGAGTCCCCAGGCACGCCGAGGATGAGACACAGGAGGGGCATTATCCAAACCAGAGATGCACAGCTTCTCCAGCTGAGCTGCAATGGCACTGGGGGGATTAAGCTGCTGCTAAAGCAACAGAGCTCCAAAATGGAATTGCAACAGCAACTGAGAAAAAGCATGATGGAGTGCAGGATTTCATTACTTTTGCTGTTTGTCCTGCAAATGAGCACTTTGAGATGTTTTTGAAGAGTCCTGTACAGCTCTGTACAGAGCTCCATGTGCTCTGGGGTGCAGGGCAGCAGCTCTCCCCACTGCTCCAGGGCAGCCCCGTTACTCCTGGCTGTACCTGAGGCCAGGCAGCAATTCCAGGTGTGTTCCTGAGAGCACAGGCTGCCAACTGAGGAGGGCAGCTCCTCAGGTCCCAGGGATCAGGAGGGCTCTCCAGTCTGAGACCAGTGCCTGGCCTGGGATTGTCAGCTGTGGGGCTGCTGCAGACACAGCCTGTGCTGGAACAGCCCAGCTCCTCCCCAGCCCTGGGGGAAGGCAGCCCCTGCACAGCTCCCTGTTCTCTCACTGCCCCCACACCTTTCTACAAAATTAGGAAAAATGAAAGCAAGGATGGGGACTCCCATGTGCTGGGTAGACTCTGACATTGCTGCTAAGCAGATGAAGCCACAGGACTAGCAGAAAGCAGCCATTTACACTGGATCTAATATTCAATAAACCAGGATCTAATGTTTAGTAAACCAAACATGCAGCAGTGTTGGGACTCCCTCTGACAAGCAGATAATGACACGACTTGTGCAGAATGAGTACAGTGTCCAGGGAAAGTGTGGGCTCCTGGGACACAGCCAGCCCCTCAGGTGTGTCCATGTTTCCCCCTCCACAGCTCTCTCTTACCCGCTTTCTCCCAGCAGGATTGGTGCCCCCCTGCCTGCAGGGCCCTGCCAAAGGCTCTCCCTTGCATAAGCAGGTCCTGCTGCACAAAACAAAGAGCCAACTGCTGCCCAGACCTCATTTCTACAAAGCTGTTTCTTTCATTTTGTAAGCAGAAAATCTTGACTTTCTTAATTTGTTCCTTTTGTGAATAGGAGAGGGAAAGGAAACAACCAGGAGTAATTCTCACCAGCTGCTGGAAACACCAACACAAAAGACCCCAGGGACATTTCTTTATGCAAGAGGAGGTTTGGCCAAAGTGCCACGGATACTTGGCCCGTGTAGTTGTAAGAGAAAGGTTAAGCTAAAAGCAGGTACCCATCCCCTGAGGCCATCCCTGCAGCAGTGCCAGCAGGATGCATTTAAACTGCTCCTATTCCCACTGCAAAAGTGGGGGCTCAGCCAGGGTGAGTTCCACATAAAATCACCTCACTGCTCCCCAGAGATCCTAATGCTCTGGAGAAACAGGTGCCATCCCTTTGTGCCAGGAGAAGGTCCATTCTGTGACAGCACTCAGGACATGGCCACTGTGCAGCCATGGGAGTGCTCTGAGGGTCCTGGGTGGTTTCCCTGCCTGGTTCAGCAGCAGCTCTGTGCCATGAGGCTGTGTCCTGCTGCCTGCTGCCACCCTACAGTGAGAATTTCAAAGAGCTCCAGCAGCAGCCACGTGTCCAATGCAGCTCACATGTGCAGTGCAGTCAGAGCTGGCAAGCCTGCAGGTTCCATCTTGTTTCCACAATCATAGTGAAAAGCTAGTTCCACTAAATGCATTTTTGAGGGCAGCCTCACACTTACATTCTAGTTCTCATTCTCTCAGTGTGTGACAAAATCTGTCATTTGGGTAAAACCCAGCATCAATCCTCATTTGGGGACACATTTTCTTCCCCTGCTTCTGTTTCTCACACCCATTCTCAGCCAGGCTCAGACATTCTGGGCCAGAGTTGTCCCAGCATCTGTGGCCAGGCTGGAGCTGGAAACCTCAGGGAGATCCCAGGGCTGTGGAGCCTCAGGGAGGTCCCAGGGCTTTCAATCCACCAAAGTCGTACAAAACCAGAAGAAAATATGGCAGAAAATATTTGATTGATGTTAAAATTGAAACTGTTTAAAACCAAAGCAGAAAGTCCATGGCTTCAGTAGATCCACTGTGAGGGGGGAAACCCCTCTGTGTACCAGAGTCCTGTCCTTACACTCTCCCCTTACCTGGAACAGGTGAGCAACACATCTGTGTTCAATGCAGAGTTTGTTCTTCACTCTCAGTGAGGTCTCAGAATGGACACACAGGGTTTGGCCTCACAGGAATGCTGAGAAATGTTGCAATGTCAAATACTTCTAATAAGCATCAAGGACACGAATTTGTAACAACTGATTGTTAGCACTTATTAACTGAAGGCTCCTGACAGAGACTTTTGTTAAGCTTTGAGGCACTGCAGTGCCCAGGTTGCAGAGCTGCTGCAGGACCCTGCCCAGGCTCCAGCAGAAGACTCAAGATCTCCAGCTGCAGCTGGTGTTTCCCCTGCCAGGAGCCTGTGGCCAGCTGGGGTCAGCCCCTTTGCCCAGGCACAAGTGACAGACAGGGGGAAACGGCCTCAGGCTGCCCTGAAGAGGCTCAGGCTGGACACCAGGGAGAATTTCTTCATGGAATGGGCTGTTAAACTTTGGCAGGGAGGTGGTGGAGTCTCCATCCCCACAGGTGTTCAAGGAAAGGCTGGATGTGGCACTCAGTGCCCTGGGCTGGGTGACAAGGTGGGGACTGGTCAAGGATTGCACTTTATGATCTCAGAGTTATTGTCCAGCCTCAGTGATCCTGTGATTCTGAGGTAACTGAAGTGAAACAACCAAGTCCCTGAGACTCCTCACTGCTGCAGCTCAGGTTTCCCCATTTTGCAGAGCAAGTCCCAGTGCTCCCACTGGGTGATTTGAAGTGAAAACCCTCTGCAATTATAACTCACTAAAACCTTTAAAAACCCATTTCTGTCTTTAATAATAATAGTGCAAGCTAAGCAAATAGTTCTCAAACCACTTCTCTAAATATTAAATCAGCTAGTTCTCAAACCACTTCTCTAAATATTAAATCAGCTCCAAGACCGTGTTTTGCCTGTGGGAAGGTGAAGGCAGGGATGGGAAGTGACTCACGGCTTTGCACAGTCCGAGGGACAAAGGCAAGCCTGGCTGCTGTGCCTGCAGACTCCCTGGCAAGCCTCTGCTGTGGCCCCATCCCTTTCCAAAGCACTTTGGAAAGTGCATCTCATCATTCTCTCCCGTGTAAAACAATTAGAAAGCTGCAAGAGAACCCACAGCCTTTGCCAATAACCAACAGAGTGGAGGAAAACAGTTAGAATATTAACAGGACTGATATTCCTGTGGGGGTTTGACCAATCTTTGGCCAGAGGGGTTGACCAAAACTCGACAGAAACAGCCTCAGAACGAGGATGGCATCAGGTTAAAAACCCACAGCCCTTGCCTTTTAAATTTTAAAAAGTTAAAACTTTTAAACTTTAAAATTGCCTTTTAAAGCAATGCTCAGCTGGTGTTCCCTGTCCCAGCCCCTGGTGCCCTTCCTGTGGCACTCACCTGAGCCACGGGCGCAGGTAAAGCAGAAAACTGAGCCCACCCCCCGTTACCCCTGGAGCTGCGAGCCCCCTGGGGCGGGCAGGGGGCTCTGGGGGCGGGGGCGCTGCCCCAGCGGGGAGGAGCCCCCCGTGCCAGCCCCCACGGGAGAGGGGCTGCCTCCCCCCGAGGCACGGAGCTGCCGGGGTGGCTCCAGCAGGGCTGAACCCAACGTGGAGCAACCCCGAGGGACGCAGGTAACGCACTGAATTCCAAAATAAAAGCACCTCTGCCCGCAGTTTTGCTAGCTCTAATAAAACACATTTTTACAACGAAAAGGATATTTTTAAAATTAAAAAAATCGTTACAGAAAACTTATCTTCTACAAAACAGAAAAAACAACTTCAGGAGGAGGTTCACTTCAAGCCACAAAGAGGCAAATATAAAATTATCAATGTCTGTATTTGAGTGGAAACTCTGAGTTCCTGAGAAATTTCATTCCTGCTGTAATCCTGCTCCAAGCAGGAACTTTCACTGTCAGCCCTGCTGTAATCCTGCCACAACCAGAAACTTTTATGGTTTTTCCATGGACTGCATTCTTTCTGGCTAGAAACAAATTCTGGCTTTATTCTAGAAACAAATTCTCCCGGAGCCACTTTATCCCAGGGGTGTTCCAAGGCAGTGTGGCACCCCAGGAGCAGGCTGGCCACGAATGGCAGCAGCCTCAGAGCAAACACAGCCCCATTCCCCGTGCAGGGCAGGGACTGGCTCCTCTGGGAGCAGCCCAGCTCCCTAAGGAGGGGAGCACACCCCCAGCAGACCAGGAGCCCCAGGCCCTGGTGTCTGACCCTTCCCCAGCACCTGTGGGACCCCTCAGCAAGGCCAGCACCTCCCTTTGCCAGATTTTCACAAGCCAGAAACGAGAGCTGGATCCCAGCCAGCTGCCCAAGCCAAGGAAATTGCTATCTCTGGGAATGAGCCCTTGAGTTAGACACTATTCTGGCTTGTCCTGGTCTTCAAATAAAAGGATTTCAAAAGCTACACCTGGAAATGTATCACAGGCTCCTAACGACACTGATGAACAATCCAAACACAACCTGCTGCTGCAGGTGGAAAGGCTCCCTCCTTCCATCCTCTCCCAGCAGCTCAGGAAGGAAAAACTTCTTGGGATCCTCTGGGCTTTGTCTCCACAGTGCAAGGGGAGGGCAGTGGGGCTGGACAGAGCCCCAGGAGATGCCCATGCAAAGGGCACCTGATGCTCACTGGCATTCCAGAATGCTGCCCGTGACCTCAGGAAGGAACTACAGCAAAAAACTCCCAGGAAATGTCAAAGAAAAACCAGGATAGCATGTGATGTTCAAGGAGCTAGAGAGGAGGAAACACCAATGTATTGAACTGCTCAGTGCAGTGGCTTAACAACTGTGAAAGTGTTACATCCAGCATTCCTTGACTCCCTGCTGGCTGCTGTTTCCATGCAGTGTTTTGGTTTTAACACAAAATTACAGCTCATAATACTGGTGAAGAGCAAAACAGCAAAGAACAGTGTGTACATCCAGAAGGACAGAGAAAATCTCCACATCCCCTGTCAGGCCAGGCCAGAAGGGAAATGAGGGCCAGCACCCCCTCTGTAATGAAGGTAAAACGTTCCCTCTGTGCAGGACCAGAGCTGCTGCCCACACGGCCTGGGGGAAGAGGTTTTGGTGCAGACCCCTGTGAGCCCTGTGCCGTGCCAGGCTGCCCTGGCAGCCAGAGCTGTGCACACTCAGGCACCCGAGCACCCTGCCCAGGGAAGGGGGTTGTGCTGGGGTTTGTGTTTTCCCACCACTGCTGCTGCTGAAAGCACTTGTCACTGAGGTGACTGCTGCTCTCACAGCCATAGAGATGAATTTTATTGTCTCTTTAAGACATGGAATAAAATTGTAAAAACTGCTGCACGCACACTGCTGTGCTGGGGCTTGAGCTACAACGGTTGCTTATCTCAGTATCAGGATGAACGAGTCACACTGGCTCAGTACTGCACTGCAGGACCTGCAGGACAGGTTCTGGCCCCAAGTTTGTTTTGCCCTGCTTATTACAGACATGTGCCACTGATATCAGTACTTCTCATGCCTCAAAAAATCATTTATCCATAAGACATGAGAGGGTTTTGTCTCTGAGCACTTCTGCCCACCATGAATTTCAGTGCCACTCTGACAACCTGGTTGCCATTCCAGGCTCATGGGGACACCAGGCCAGTGGGGTGAAGCCCTTGTGCAGATGTGGGAGGTGGCAGCTGTGGGAACTCCTACAGGAAAGCTGCATCCCCCCAGCCAGGAGAAACCAGAGGAGCAGAGCTGTGTGACAGGGGTGCAGGAGCTCTGTAAGGCCCCTCCAGCTGAGCAGTGCTGATGGCATTTGCTAGATATGTTTAGTTTCATTTGTACCCTCAAATATATCCAGACACATTCAGCCTCTCGGGCCAGCAAGCACTCACACAAACATCTGAACTGGGGAAAAAATACTGGAGTGCTGGCAGAAAGTGAGCCAAATGTGTTTGTCAGAGGCACTTGGATTTGCAAAATCCAGCCCTATACAGCCAACTCAGTCTTTGGAAATCAGTGGGAGTTTACCCATGTCATCACTGGATCAGAATTTGGCCCCTCATCCCTGCTTACCACGACCTAGAAATTCAATCCAGCTCATACACAACCAACCAGGTATTTTCTACACGTAGTCACAAGGGAAAGCTTGCCAGCAGGAGCAAAGTAAGCCCTGTGTCACTCTTAGCTTGGGTCATACTTGAAGCAGCAGTACCAGGGAAAGGGAAAAGCCAGCAGGAGACCTTCCACAGAATGCCAGGTAGAGCAGAGGCTCAGCACAGGAGAGTGTCAGAGGGTACAGGAACAAAGGAAACCCCAGCTCTGTATTTGTACACAACTCTCCAAAGCATCTGCACTCGAAAGATTTGAGCTACGTGGCTTCTCTGCCAGATGTTTTTTGTTCCTCTAACCTCAGAGGGAGCAGAGTGCCCTCCTGGGTCAGGGCAGCCCACGGGAACCCACCTGCCTGGGAGGCAGCCTGGGCTCACAGCCTGGCACAACCTGGGCTCAGAGCCTGGCAGAGCCTGGCACAGCCTGGGCTCACAGCCTGGCACAGCCTGGCACAGCCTGGGCTCACAGCCTGGGCTCAGAGCCTGGCACAGCTCAGCACAGCCTGGGCTCACAGCCTGGCACAGCCTGGCACAGCCTGGGCTCACAGCCTGGGCTCCCTGGCACAGCTCAGCACAGCCCAGGCTCACAGCCCAGCACAGCCTGGGCTCACAACTTGGCACAGCCCAGGCTCACAGCCTGGCACAGCCTGGGCTCACAGCCTGGGCTCAGAGCCTGGGCTCACAGCCTGGCACAGCCTGGGCTCACAGCCTGGCACAGCCCGGCACAGCCTGGCACAGCCTGGGCTCAGAGCCTGGGCTCAGAGCCTGGCACAGCTCAGCACAGCCTGGCACAGCCTGGCACAGCCTGGGCTCACAGCCTGGCACAGCCTGGGCTCACAGACTGGGTTCAGAGCCTGGCACAGCCTGGGCTCACAGCTCAGCACAGCCTGGGCTCAGAGCCTGGCACAGCCTGGCACAGCCAGGCACAGCCTGGGCTCAGAACCTGGCACAGCTCAGCACAGTCTGGCACAGCCTGGGCTCAGAGCCTGGCACAGCCCGGGCTCAGAGCCTGGGCTCAGAGCCTGGCACAGCTCAGCACAGCCTGGCACAGCTCAGCACAGCCTGGCACAGCCTGGCACAGCCTGGCACAGCCCGGGCTCAGAGCCTGGCACAGCCCTGCAGCCCCGGATCCCCCCATTCCCCTCCCCAGAGGCATTCCCCCCTGCCCAGGTGCCCTGGCCAGGCCCTGCTGGAAGGGCAAAGCCCAGCCCCAGGAGCACCCTCAGGCAGGGGCCAGCAGCTGCAGGGGGGGCAGAAGGGACCCCCCGTCCGCCCAGGGGTGCAGGGCCAGCAGGCTGACCCCCCCTGAGGGCTGGGGTCTGCAGCAGCTCCCCCCTTGGCCCTGATGCCCCTCCTGCCCTGGACCCAGGCTGCAGGAATTGCAGCTCCCAGTGGGACTCTCACAGGTCGGTGGTGTGCTCTGGGACTGACACAAGGAATAAACAGGAGTCAAACGTTATTTTCACTTATATGCCATGCCACCACACGATCAGTGGGGCACAGAGCTGCCAGTTTTGCCCAACACCCACGATGTTAACCTCAGGACTGTAACACCCTCCTGGGGAAGTCACTTTGGACCTCACATTGTCAGCAAAACCAGAACAAAGCCAAAGGCTTTCTGCTAAACACACAGGACATAAAACAAACCAGAGGCCAAGAGCATGTGAATTTACAGCTAAGTACTCCCAGGCAGCAACTCTGGTCTTGGCTAATTTGAACATCAGAAAATGTTTTTCCAGGAAGGACTCAGAAATGAGCTGAGTCTTTTAGAAAAGGAAAACAGCCAAGCTGTCCTTTTTCATTCTTGTAGTGAAAAAGGAATTCTGAAAGTCCTTTTCTAGAAAAGGAAAGACCACATTTAGTTCAAATGCTGGAAAATCATTAATTTGCCCAGGTACAGCTTTGGGTTCTTCCACCTACTGGCACTGACCAGGAAACCTCCCTTCCTCAGCTGCTCTGAGGGGCACAGCCTGGGCTGGAAGAGGGAGAGAGGTCAGTACAGCTTTGAGGCTGCTGCCACCAAATGCTTCCATCACTGCATCCTCTGCTATGAAACAAAGCAAAAAACGTGCATAATGTTTGCAATTGAATGTTTGCAAGTTCAGATAAAAATCTTCTGTGATTAAGTACATTTACTGCAAATAAATCCAGTGTTTAGAGTTGTTTTCCAAGTGCTTTGTACATAAACAAAGCTTTATTAACATTCTGGCAGAGGTTTAAAAACTGTTTAATTGCACAAGTCCCCGCTGGCCCAGGGCTGGCAGGGACAATTGAGCAGGACAAACCAGCTGGACTTGGAGCTAGAGCAGCTCCTGGCCACGGGGCTCCAGCTCCCAGCTCCAGCACCAGCCCAGGTCACAGCACCTTGCAGAGCTGAGCTTCCTTGGCAAATCACTTCTGCACACATCCTGACAAGCACCTCCAGCCCTGAGGCAGCACTAAGAAAAAGTGTTATTTTCTCTTCAGCTCAAAAAATGCTGGAAAACAGGAAATTGAGGCAAATGTTGTAGAAATAAGAACAACATTGTTGAGGTTTGTGAACAGAGCTGCTGAACGTGTGGCTCAAGAACTGCTGAAAGAATTAAGGACACATTCCTTTCAGCTTGATTCAACAATTTTCTTTACGTAAAAAATGCAGCATTAAGCTGACTGTTGTGGAAAACTCACCAGTTTTTAGCAGAGACTTGCCAGCTTTAAACAGAAAGCTCCCAGCCTGCATTCACAACTTGCCCAAGAGCAGCATTAAAGTCTTTATTGATCTGATTGTTTCCTGCTGCTGGATTGAACCATTCAAAACCAGAGTCACTGCCATGTCCTGAGGAGAGGAAAGGTCTCTTGTGCAGCAGTGATGTGTTGTACCCACAGCCTCTCTAAAATCTGTGATTTTCCTAGTGCAGCAGCAGAAGTCAGTCATGCTTTTGGGTTTGCCCTGTATTCAATTAAAGACTCAGTGAGACAGTCAAAGCTGGAGATTCCTAATGCAGCACATTCAATTTCCAGATGCAAGCCAAGGAATAAACAGAAGAGAACATTTATTTTAGTGACTCTCAAGCTGCTTCCAAGTGCTCTCTATCCCACATCCCTCACAGGATAAATAAAGCCAGATCATGCTGGGCTGGATGAAGGGATCCCAAATCCCAGAGCCTGACTCCTCACAGAGGATCCCTGCTTGCCCAGGTGTCCCAGGGGACCCTGAGCATCCCTGCCCCAGGAAAGGCCAGGCAGCTGAGGAGCTCCCCCAGCCCTGCACCAGGGTCTGTCCCAGCACACTGCCCCTTCCCTGGGCTCCCCAAAATGATGGAGTTGGCATTGAGTTATGCCAACAACAACAGGGAGGCAAGAAAATGGAGTAAGATGTAGGCAAATAAATGGAGGTTTACTGTATTTTGATATGTATGAAATCATCAGATTTCTTGACTTTCAGCAGAGCAGCTGGATATTCCAGAGGAGGCTTTTATGGCAGAAAAGGGTGTTTTGGAATAGTCTGCTGCATTCATCCCTGGAGAGGTTTTTACATTCAGAAATGGAAAGGACATTCGATCTGACCGACAAACCAACACACAGCAAGGCCTGAAACACATTTGTTTTGGCTTTCCAAAGCAAGTGGAACACGAGAGCAGCCCCCCAGGGAAGCAGCAGGGCTCTCTCCAGCCCCTTCCTGCTGCACCCCCCGACACAAAGCTCTGGTTTCACCCAGCACTGCTGAAGGTGCCAGCCTCCCCCGGGCCCGGGCCAGCAGGAGGGGCCAGCAGAGCTGCCCAAAGGATGGAATTCCCTCCCCTCAGCCCAGAGACACCTCTCGTGGAGCCAGAGCCCAGGGCAGGGGGAGAGCTGCCCTGCTCCACACCTGACAGTGCCAGGGCAAGCACCACAGACACTCCCCAGGCAAATAAATGCTGTTACAAATGGACATCTATAAACTTCTCTGGTTTCCTGGAATTGCAGGGGAATTCACTTCACTGATAAAAACAAGTTCATAGGAACCTCTGGGCCCAGGGGACCTGGATCTGTGCCATTACCAGTACATCCACAGCTTAGGGCTGCCACACCAAGATAAAGCTCAAAACGTCCTAGAAATGCCTTCAGTGACATAATGAATTCAAAATTACCCCTTTCCTTGCAGTCAGTAAGCCAGTAGCACAGCCTCTACCAGCACCTTCCCTGGGTTTATTGGGAATGCCACAGGTGGTGATTCCAGGTCAGCAGAGCTGCTCCTGTCCACCCACATCACCCAGGGCACTCCTGGAGGGACATGAGGCACCAATTGAGTCACCTGCTACAGGGAACTTCTCAACATGCTTCAGCAGGCTTCAGACATTTTTTAGCCTTACACTTAAAAACATCACTTTTAAAAACTCTGAGTCACATTGTTACTGTGTGTGACAGCTCAGGCTGCACAAGTATGAGGTTAAACACAACCTGGACAACCAGCCTGCAGCACACAGAGAAACGAACTGCACAGTGTTACTCAGTGCTGGAGCATAATTAGCCAACACAGGCTTCAGGAACTGCATCTGGAGATGCTTGTGAAGTGGTTTTTCTAGATCTCGATTCTGCCTGTGGTGATCCGCTGTAAACCATAACACAAATAAACTTATTAAATCTAATAAGTGACAGCACAGCTTTAGTATGGTTTGTGTTGAACCACCCCACATCCCCTGCTCAAAGCAGAGCAGTTCATGAGCATTTAATTTGCCATAGGACACAGCCACTACCAGAGCTCTGGAAGGCCAACAGCAGCCCCTGTGAGCCAGTAAAGAAGCCATAGGAAAATATTGTTAAGACAAAAGTAGCAGAAGAGACAGTGGGAGATCATTATCCAGCTATAACCTCATTGTTTCAATTAGGAGAATTACAATTTTTAAAGGATTTTTAATTATAAATTCTCAACTACTTGAAAGTGGTGGAGAATTCCTCTGCTGAGCACACAAATGGAGAAAAAGGAGAACAAGACAAGTCTGAATGCTCCACTTTCCACTTTTTAATCCACATCACACTTGCACATGCCTTCTCCTCCCAAACAATTCTTCACATGCTATTCCAGGGAAAAGTTACACCATCACTTAGAGCCAAAGGCTTTTAAATGGCCCAGCAGTGATCGCCCCCTCTGCCTTCATCAGCTCAGCAGTGCCAGTTCTCCACAAACCCAGCAGTGCTGCAGCTGGCACACACAGCCCCAGAACACACACATGTACTTGTTGCTGGCATAGCTATAGCAGGAAAGTCTTCTAACACGAGTTAAACTTACTCAGGAGGGGGTAGTCCAAATCTGTGTGACCACCATGGCAAGTTCAGTTAGTAAACTACACTGACTGGGTAAAACCCTCTCTCACTCCCTGTGCTGCCAGCATGAAGACCCCAGGGCAGCATCCAGGCTTCCTCACCTGCAGAACAGACATCTCTGCTTCCCTTCTCCCCCAGTCCAGCCCAGCAGAGCTCTCAGTTCCTGGTCTTGACCTTGACTTTTAAAGACTCACACAGTAATTCCTACATTCACAAGGCTTCTCCCCCCCTGCCATTGCTGGTTTTCAATCACAAGCCTCAAAACAGGGACCCAGTCACAGAGAGAACCCTTGCCCCAGGCAAGCAGGCCTGACCCTGTGCCTGCCTTAAATAGTGCCAGGGTTTTGTGCCTGGCAGCAGCACCCTGCACCTCACCCTTCTGGCACCTGCAGAGGGTGCAGCTCCTGGCTGGGCAGAGCTGCTGACAAACTGAGGGCAGCACCCACCAGCTGGGCAGGGGAAAGGCTGCAGCTGGCACCTGGACTCTGCTTTGAAATTCTTCATTTAATGGTCACTGGGAAATAAAACATAATGCAGAAACTCACTCTGACCTTGACTTGGGAATAAACAGCCGTGCCTCAGCCCCTCCCCAGGGGTGTCTGTTGGCTGCTTTGGGTGAGCCTGGGGGTTGGTTAGTGTTTTTGTTGGGGGTTCTGTTGGTTTTCTCAGCAATTCAAAAGCTGAATTTCAGACCAGTGTGCAGGGCTATCATCAGCAGATGACAAATTGTTATTCCAGGACAGGCAAAATTTGTGCAGCAAAGTTCAGCTTTTGGTTTGCTTAAAGCTGGCTGGGGGTGTTCAGGTTCTTGTTAATGAACTGCAGAACATTTTCCTTTAACTACAGTGTCAGGTCTATAGGTTATGGGGGCTATAGGTTGTAAGCTTGCTGCCTTATCCTGTGGGTGTAAATCCAAGATGTATAGTGGCCATCAAGAAACAGGAACATGCCTGATTAATGACCCTCACAAAACAACTGCAGAGAGCCAGACAGAGACCTCCACAATATGGCTGAGTGCTGCCTTTGCAATTCAAACCGTGAAAAAACCACTCCAGCTGATGTTTAAGTGTTGAAAACACCCAGCCTGCACCTGCAGAAGTGTTCTGGCAGGAGTGCCTGGGGTGGTTTGCAGGTGCCTCTCTGGCCTGACAGGAGATTAAAGACATCCTTGGGAGCTCAGGAGCCAGGGATGGAGCATGTCATTGCAGATCAAGCGTGGCATTACCCTGGCTGAGGAGCTGCTCCAGTAATGAGGAGAGCAGATCCTCCTCAGGCACACCCAGGGTTGGACAGGCTTCTCCTCTGAGCTGGGGGCACAGGCAGCCCCTCCCTTCAGGCCCACCTCGAACAACTGCCCGTGCCAAAGAGAAAGGTGTCACAGCTTTCCAGACAAGGAAGTACAGATGTTTCTCCACTCAAAGGGCTCTGGTCATGCTGGGATGAGTTGCACCAGCAGGAGCTCTTGCTGTGGCTGCCCACACTGGGGATGATTTACAGAGCCCCAGGTCATCTGTGCTGGATGGAGCTGGAGAGCAGCAGCCTCGGGGGGTCCCTGGCCCTTCACACCTGGTGTGGACATCAACAGCAGCCCATGCCACCCAGGAGAGGATGGACTGCCTCCAGCCCAGCAGGAGCCTGGAGCACAGAGCTGCAGGGCTCTGCTGGGGACAGGAGGGGACAGGCAGGCAGCCAAGGCCCCTTCACCACACACATTCCTCTGATGTGCTCCTTGGGTCCCTGGAGTGCAGCACTGAGTTCCCAAAATCAACATCTGCACAAATTCACCAGCAGCTCCAAACACTGCCCAGGCTTCCAGAACCAGCTGCTGCTCTGCTGGGAGCGTGTCCAGCTCATTACAGTGGGACTGAAATGTCTGCCTGTGGTCTTGAGCCACAGGAGAGTTGTACCTAAGTGTGTTATTTTGAAAATCCCCAACAAGGCCCTCGGAGGGTCATGTCATCCTTTTCAAGGCATCCAGCAACCCACCGAGGCATTGAGAGAATTTGGCCAGGAGGAAGCTGTGAAGGGAAAGAACATGAAAACATTTTGCAAAGGGCCTTTAAGGAGAATTGGCACTATGTAGAGAGGAGAGAGAGCATGAGGAGGGATGCACTGAGGCAGAGTGGGAATGCTGTGCTGCAGGAGCAGAGGCACCTGCAGTGCTGGCCTGAGAAACAGCCAGGACTGCATCACAAGGGAACAGTGGTTTGAGGGAGGGACCAGGCAATGGCTGCAATGGAAGAACAAATTAAAAACCACACATCATCAAACAAAACCCAGACACATAATTCAGGCACCTAATTAAGATAAGAATTGCATGAAGAAACCCTTTTGCTGACACTGATGCATGGAACATCTCAGGGTGGTGTTCTCCAAAGCTGTGTCCTGCCTCCTTAATATAATTTCTATTGACTCCTGTAAGTATAGAGATCATCAACTATTTCTGTCAAGATCCCAGGCCTGTGGATCAGCCCCACCAGAATTTTCTTGAAGGAAGCTGAAGATCACCTGAAGATCAGAGCTTCACACAACAACCCCTGATGGGCATGAACTGCATCCAGATTCCCCGTGCTGGGCACTGGGGTGTGCTGGGCACTGTGCTGGGCACTGTGCTGGGCACTGGGCTGGGCACTGGGCTGGGCACTGGGGTGTGCTGGGCACTGTGCTGGGCACTGGCTGTGCTGGGCACTGTGCTGGGCACTGGGCTGGGCACTGGGTGTGCTGGGCACTGTGCTGGGCACTGGGCCAGCTGCTCCAGAGCAGGGTGTGAGGCTGGGGGTGTGACAGACCATGGGGGGCTGTGCCCTCGTGCCACCTCAGGTATTTTTGCACCCCTGTGTCAACCTGCCCATGGTGACCTGCCCACTCTCACCTGCCCATTCTCACCTGCCCACTCTCACCTGCTCACTTTCCCCTGCCCACTCTCCTCTGCCCACTCTCCCCTGCCCACTCTCACCTGCCCGTGCCCCAGGAGCACACAAACCACACGGACAAGCTGTGCAGCCTCTCTGCCTTCCCTCCTGGCTTAGTCAAAGCCGGGTTATTCCACAGTTATTCCACGTTAGTGAACTGCTGGAAAATGAGCTGAAATTGTGCTCCAGTTTTGATACGTACAACCTGCTGTGCAGATCCAGTTCCCAAACACTTCCTTCACTCAGCTTTCCTCTTCCCAGCACCCCTGAGCTCACACTCAGTCCCACTTTCTTGCCAAAATATAGTTTCACCTAACAAAAAGCTCCCTTCATTCTCCCTAGTAATGAATTCCAGCTAAACCAATGTCTTAAAGTCAGACATGGGCCAGAATTGCCAGCAAAGCAGCGAGCTCAGCACGGGTTTGTACAACCATTGTGTTCTCCATAAGGCTGCCCTGGGAAATCCCAGCCACATTATGATAAAATATTCCACATGTTCCTCAGCCACCTTCCGGAGGGAGAACTTTGTATCTCTTGTAATTTAATGCTCTGCCTCTCAGAAGTGAGAGCTGCAGCTTAATGTCAACAGACAGCATATCCTGAGATGAAAACCTTGTTCTTAAAATACTTACAAGGTCCACGTACATCTAAAATATTTGGTTTTATTTTAATGCAGATTTTCAGATGCATGATTTTGGAAAACGTTCTCAGAAGTAACTTCAGTTCCTTGTCTATCATGTCTACAAGTTATGGAGACTTGTACAAATAATTTTAAAATGTCTTTTACCCCATGTTTAAACTCACAGAAACACAGCACTGGAATGTGTCACTCCAGAAGTCTTGACCTCAGGCATCCAGAAGAAAAAATTTGATGAACTGAAAGAAAGCAATTGATGCTGTGCTTTTCAGACAGTAATTAAGATGGAGAAAAAGCCCCTAAGAGCCCCCTCACCCTCTCAAGCCCTCAGGGGAACAGAATTCAGCGTGAGCTGCAAGATTTTCCCTGTTCTCAGGGCAGCACCTAAAAATGCCACCTCAGGATTTAGAGCAGGGCTCAGCTGAGGGCTTGTTCTTTTTTCTGAGACCCAAAGTGCCCATCACAGGAGCGGGTCAGTGTTTCTTGGCCCCAGCTCCCGTGCTGAATCACGGGGAGACCATCCATGTTCCACTGAGGCAACCCCTGAGATAAAACAAACACCAGCCAGTGAATCCCACCAGCGAAGTTCTAACTGGCTTGCACAGAACACCCCATCCCTGACAACCCTCCTGAGCTCACATTTGATTTTGAACTCGCCTGAACAATTTTAGAACCTTTAAAAAATGTATTTGAGGCTTCATCTTGTCTTTAAAGTTTTATATATCCTTTACATCTGCAGTCGAGCTCCTAGAAGGAGGTTTGCCCTCAAATGACACCCTTCCCAGCAGAAAGGGGCTGTCGGTCGGGTTCGTGGCTGTTACAGCCGCTCTGAGCCGAAAGGAAGGACCCGGGGCACTGACAGGCGCCTCTGCGACCAGAGGAGTCTCGTCCTCCAAAACCGAGCTGAAGTGTCCCCGCCGGCTTTGGGAGGGCTCAAGCACGAACCCCCGGCAGCAATCGCTCCTTGCGGGGAGCAGCAGAGCCCCGGGGGATGCGGGGCTCCCGTGCGGGGCTCCCGTGTAGAGCTCCCGGGCAGGGTTCCCGTGCAGGATTCCCGGGCAGGTTCCCGTGCAGGGTTCCTGTGCAGGGTTCCCGTTCCCGTGCAGGGTTCCCGTTCCCGTGCAGGGTTCCCGTTCCCGTGCAGGGTTCCCGTTCCCGTGCAGGGTTCCCGTTCCCGTGCAGGGTTCCCGTGCAGGATTCCCGGGCNAGCTCCCGGGCAGGGTTCCCGTGCAGGATTCCCGGGCAGGTTCCCGTGCAGGGTTCCTGTGCAGGGTTCCTGTTCCCGTGCAGGGTTCCCGTGCAGGATTCCCGGGCAGGTTCCCGTGCAGGGTTCCTGTTCCTGTGCAGGTTCCCATGCAGGATTCCCGTGCAGGTTCCCGTGCAGGGTTCCCGTGCAGGATTCCCGGGCAGGTTCCCGTGCAGGGTTCCTGTGCAGGGTTCCCGTTCCCGTGCAGGGTTNGGCAGCATCCCCCGGAGGCCGGGTCGGCGCCGGGTCTGTCCCTTCCACCGGGGTGGAAGGCGCGGGTGGGGCCGCGCAGGTGGGAACGTGCGGCCGGTCCCGGGGAGACGCCGAGGGTTTGTGCGAGGGATGCGAAATGAGTTAATTTTGCTTGGAATAGTTCCTGGCGGGGAAGGAGCTGACGTGTGGAGACGCCTCCGGGGGATGAGCCGCCGGCGGAGCCGGGAACGCTCCGCACAACCGGGCCAGGTCCGCGGCTGGGATCCACGGCGGGCACCGGCGGCAGCTCCCCGGCTGCTCCCTGCGGAATTCCAGCTTTTCCCGAGAGCGACAGCTCCTGGCACACCGCGCCGGACAGGGGCACAGAGGGCAGCTGTCAAATGACAACGCTTTAGGGCATGACACGGCCCCGGCGCTGAGGGAAACCCGAGAGTTTGGGGGCTGGCTCGTGGGCGGGTTTATCTTTCAAGTTAAGAACTCTTTTTTGCTTATGGCTTAAAGCGGAGCGGCTCAGCTCGGCTGGCGCTGTAAGTGCCCGAGTGTTCTGTTTCCCCTGCAGGACCTGGGGGATGGCAGCGTAGGATCCCCGCAGGATGGGCGCCCCGCGCAGGGAACGGCCCCGCTGGCTCGGGACCCTCCTGGCCGCCTGCCTGGCCACCCTCCCGGCCATCAGCGCCTGTCCCCGGCCCTGCGCCTGCCACGGCTCCGCCGAGCTCCACTGCACCTTCCGCTACTTCAGCGCCGTGCCCCCGCGCATCCCGCCGGACGTGCAGCGCATCAACCTGGGGTACGTGCAATGTCGGACCGCTTGCCTTGCAGCGCTTTGCACAGCCATAATTAACCTCCCGGATTTAGGTAAGTCTGTAGGGTTAAACGTTCTGCAGTGCTCAGCAGTGGCTGCAGCCACAGCCAGCAAAGCCTGAGACCACCCACAGTAAGGAGAAATTCTGGAGATCTAGCACAGGGCACATGAGAACTTCTGAAAGTTTTGAACTTAACTTTCCTTTATATTAGCTGAACATGTGTCTGTAGCATGGAACCTGGAAGAAGTCTGAAATAGATTTCTCTCCAGGAAAGCATAGTTCAGAGCTTTCCAGTGGGCTGTAAAAGGAGCACATGTATTAAAATCTCCAGAGACATTGCTGTGATGTAACACCAGGGTCGGGGGTTAGATCCCCATATTTCATTCACTTGAGGGCTGGACTCGATGATCCTTCTGGGTCCCTTCCAACTCAGCCAGTTCTGTGTTTCTGTCACTTAGAATGTCCCACAGCATTAGGGTCTCTGCTTTCATCTGTCGAGTTCAAGGCAAATTTCACTTGTCTGGCCATATCAGCCTTCGTGGTGGTTCCATTCTCTGTGTGGTTAAAGGAGCAGGGAAGAGATCATACCCAGGCTTGTCGGTCCCTTCATGCCATTTCCAGCAAGTGTCCTGTCTCTTAAACCAAACAATGAAACCCATCAGCAATATTTGTCTGATCTGTGTGTCCCTTTTGGTACACTTAACCTTTGAACCGTCCAGATGTGTCTGCAGAAAACATACAAGGAACTTTTCATTGAAGTGGTAGTGAAGTGAGCCCAGACAGATGCGTTTCATGCTGGCTGTCACTCGCCCCATCCACTGGGAATTCACCATCAGAACATGTTACCACCTTTTGTGCTAGCATGAAGGAATGACTTAGTTTCCTCTTGGCAAGGGGAAGTGCTGATACTTTTAGTTCCCAAAGAGTGGTTCTCTTGCTTTGGGTTGGTGGATTTAAAAGGTGTGAGTTGGGGCTGACTAAACCCATCCCATACAGCTACAACAGCCTGAGGAAACTCAGCCCCACGGACTTTGCTGGCCTGGAGAAACTGGAGCTACTGATGCTGCACAGCAATGAGATCAGCACCCTCCCTGAGAGGGTGTTCAGTGATTTACGTTCACTACAGGTAAGAACTAAATGACCCAATGTTACTTTTTGTCGTTACAACTTTCAGTGGTACTGGTAAGCAGCCACAGAGCAGCCTGCTGCAGCATTTCAGTTTCCTGTTTCTTACCTTATTCATGTGAAAGTCTACCACCTTCAAAATCCAGTATCCTAAAGGGAAATGTCTTTCCATCCCAGGTAGGCACTCAGGTTCAGGGTAAAGAGGTGACAAACACATTGGCAGATATCTCTCAGCTGTATCTTAGCAGGCAACTGCAGTCAGAACTCTCTACAGAGGAGAAAGATTGCAAAGCTCCAACTACTGTGTCTGGAAAAGGAAACCTGTCATTATTAATTTGTTAGTCACTCTGGGGCTTTTTGAGGATTGTTTTCCATTGAGATTTCCCTTTCCCTTCAGTACACTCCTGTCCCTTTCTAGCCTTTTCAAAAAAAAGGCCAAACTGTGCAGAAACAACACACTGCATATAAACACTTCAGTTCTCTAAAGAAACTCCAGCTCCCTGGTGCTCCTGGTCTGGTGAAGATTTGTCACTGCACAGAGCAACCTTCAGCAGGATTTATTGGGGCTCCTATCATTTTAACATGGAATAATATTGTGCATTTGTTACTTTTTCATGAACAGGTCTTAAAAATGAGTTACAACAAGGTCAGAGTGCTCCAGCAGGATGTGTTTTATGGCCTGAACAGCCTGGTACGGCTGCATATGGACCACAATCAAATTGAATTTGTGAATCCCAACGTTTTCTATGGACTCACCTCCTTGAGGCTGGTCCACCTGGATGGAAATTTACTGCAGCAGCTGCATCCAGACACCTTTGTCACCTTGCACTACAGTCAGATATTCAGAATATCCTTCCTGAAGCACATCTCTCTGTCTGACAATATGCTGACATCACTTCCACAAGAAATGTTTTCCTACATGTCAGAGCTGGAGAGCATTTACCTCCATGGAAACCCCTGGTCCTGTGACTGCAGCCTGCAGGGGTTTGCACAGTGGGCACAGGAGAGACCAGGTGAGCTGAAGGCTTTGTTTATGCTCTTTAATCCTGCTGTAGCATCTTACTCTTCCTGATACAGGTAATTGTCCTTTATTCATCTATTTATTCTCCCAGAAAAAAACTGGAAGATAGGATTGTTGTAGGTGTGTATAATCAGGATAAAGAGATTAATACCACTCCGTTTTCTGGATTAAATGAATCGAGTGCAGCTTTCCTAAATGGAGAATTTTCCTTGGCCAGTCCAAAGCTTCTGTGCACCAGGAGAATCCACAGGGAACAAGCTAACTTTTATGGATTTGGCAAGAGCAAGGGCCACACTGCACTCGATTATTTAAAAAGAAAATAAGGAACTCAAGGGACTCCAGGACTTTCTCTGCTGCTGCCATTCACATATCACTCCAAGCTTTGGTTTTATTTTATTCAAAAGAACCACTTGTTAGTAACTATATGTAATTTTTAATACTAAAACTTGTAGCACAGAACCTTACTGAAGTTTTCTTCCCTTCAGATGTTATAAAGTGCAGAAAAGAGAGAAGTTCCAGTGTCCAGCAATGCCCAGTCTGTGCTAGTCCCAAAAATCACAATGGGAAAAGTTTAGTGGATCTTCCTCCTGCATCTTTCACCTGCACTAAGCCAGTGATCCATGACTCCCTGAAATCCAGAAACCTCACGGTGCCAGAGGATGGGGATTTCAGTTTCGTGTCTCCCAAGGACTTGGTAGCTCCCATAGGATCTGTGGTCTTCAATATGACTGACCAAGCAGGAAATCGTGGCAACCTGGTTTGCAGTGTGCAGAAACCTAAAGAAATGTCTCCCATCTCATTAGACAAAACCGGCCACAGCACAGTGCTCAACACCTCGTTGTCAGCATTGCTGGTGTGTGGTATCGATTACAGACACATCCAGCAGCTGTGGAGCATCCTGGCACTGTACAGCAATTCCCCTTTGAAACTGGAGCGAACCGTGCCGACAGCCGGCGTGCCTTTTGTCAGCTACAGATACAAGCAGCTCGCCAGTGAGAGAGATGAACTTTTCACGGGTATCGAGGCTGAGCTGCGGGCTGAGCCCGCCTGGCTGATGCAGAGCCAGGTGTCCCTGCAGCTGGACAGGACAGCCACCACGCTCAGCACGCTGCACATCCACTACTCCAGCCACGCCCGGGTCACTCTGCCCGGCGATGACAAAAGCCAGGCGCGGCACGGCTGGGCCATCATCTCCCGGGACAACAGCACGCACACGGAGCACACTGTGCTGGTGGGGGGCACCGTGGAGCTGGGGTGCCAGGCAGCCGGGGAGCCGCCTCCCGCCCTGCAGTGGCTGCTGGCCGATGGCAGCAAGGTGCGAGCCCCGCACGTCAGCGAGGACGGGCGGGTCGTGGTGCTGGGGAGCGGGGCGCTGGCGCTGCGGGCAGCGGACGTGTTCGACTCGGGGCTCTATCACTGCATCAGCGCCAACCACGCCGACGCCGACGCGCTCACCTTCCGAGTCACCGTGCTGGATCCCCACCTGGAGCACAGCAGTGTGAACGGGGCACAGCTGTCGGCGGCCCTCGGCAGCACCCTCCACCTCCCCTGCACATCCACGGCTGCTCCGGACGCTGCCGTGACCTGGGTGTTACCTGAGCACACGATTCTTCGCCAGTCTCTTGGAAACAAACACATTTTTGCCAATGGCACCTTGAGAATACAAGGGGTGACGGAGCGAGATGTGGGCTACTTCCAGTGTGTTGCAGCCAACCGGTACGGTGTCGACCTTTTGGTTTTCCAAGTGCTAGTGAGACAGGAGGAGACTGCTCTGAAGGAAAAGCATGGAGCTCTGGGAGAGTGGGAAGAGGGCTCTGGCAGTGAGCTGCTGCGCCCTGCTGCAGCACGGAGACATCCCTCAGCCACTGCAGCTCCCCCGAGGGCTCACGGGGAGCCTGCTGCTGCAGGCAGCCGGGGCACACCGAGCCCACGTCGGAGGAACAGCCCCGGCAGGATGCCTCACCGGCCCCACGGAGACAGAGCAGGCAGGCGGTTCAGGGCACACAGGAGGCAGTTTGTTTCCTCAGGCAGGAGAGTTGATCCACAGCGCTGGGCAGCCTTGCTGGAGAAAACAAAGAGGAACTTGGCAGTGACAGACAAACGAGGAGTGGTGACAACAGAACCACCCATTCAAGTCCATAAGCTCTCAGAGGTACCCGAGGATGAGGAGGAGACATCTGGTGATCTCTTAACTCCAGAGGAAGAATTCATGATACCAGCAACAGAGAGGTCCCCTGTACCTGCTCTGGGGAGAACAACAGAACTCACAATCCCTGCAGGGCCCGAGGAGACCGTGAATCCCACTCCTGCCTGGAGCATCTCCCTCCTGCTCACAGAGCCATTAACTCCCCCACCCTCACCTCCTCCACACTCTGTGACACCTGCCAGCAAAGGGCCACAAACTCTTCCAAAACCTACAGATGCATGGGAAAGATCCAATTTGAGTCAAATATCAGCAAATGGTGTAAAACAACCAACTGTACCAAGTGGAACATCCACACTCTTCCCTGCTGGGCAAAAGTCAGTATATTCTGGGGAAAGTTATAACCAGCATCTAAAGTCTGCATCCATGACACCCACGACAGAAGCTACAGGCACCAGCAAGGCTGTAACTCCCCAAAACACAGCAGACAAATTGCACATTTTTACTGAGTCTGTTGACAATGTTTCCACCAAAACAGATCACCAGGTCCCTGTGGCCACAGTCAATGCACCAAGCTCTGAATTTGGCCCCATTTATTTTCATAGTACTCAGAAAGGAGGAACCCCTAATCCAACACTGACCTCGACTTTCACTACTCATCAGCAAATTCGAGTTGTCCAGGATGTTCCAACTGATCCACCCCAGCTCCAGCAGCACTTTGGGAGACGAAGGAAAGTTTCTGGTCGGAGACGAGTTGTTAGACCAGGACGTATCCCAAGTATGAAAGAGCACTGGTACAATTTTAGGAGGTCAGGGTCTGCCAGAGGAAGTACAGCTGTGGCTACAGGTGTTCAACTGAACATTAGCTATGTACCAAATGTACCAACCTTAAATAACTTCAGCAGTTCCATCAATCCATTTAGCCCAGAAGCACCACACTCTTCCCCCTCCACCATGAATATGCCCTTGGAGCATCCCGTGGGTACCCATCAAAATTCTGCATTCCTCAGGGAAGAGGAAAAGAAACGTGGTGCAAGGCAGAAAGCTGCTCCCACAGTCGTGCCTGTTACTGCAAAGGACACTGCCACTACTGCAACCAGAGGACTGGGGGTCATGGGCTTGAAGCCAACAGTTACACTTGCTATTACTCCTCAAACTGACACCAGAGCCACCAAAAGTAAAATACTCAGAGTGGGAGGAAGGAGGGGTCAGAGGAGGAAGAGGCCTCCTAAACCCCCTGTCCCACAGCGTGTGGGTGCAGCCCCCAGCACTGCAGCCACCCCTGCAGCCAGCACAGCCACCCCCACGGGGACAGCTCTCATGTCACCTGCTGTGCCCCCGAGCCGTGCCCCCACAGAACCCCTCCCTGGGAGCACCAGTGCGGGCTCCAGGACCAAAACACCAGCCCCGGGGGTCCCTGCCAGCCCCGAGGCACCCCAGCAGGGGCCCACGGCAGCTACACAGGCGTCAGCAGCCCCGGGCACCTGGAGGAACACCCAGCCAGCAACAACACTGCCTGGCAGTACTCAGAGCACCTGGACTGCTCAGAGCCCCACCGTGGCACTCCAGACCACACCAGTCACACAGAGGAACATCCAGCTGGCCATGAAACCAGCTGCTGGTCCTGCCCAGACCCCCACCCTGGGCCTCCAGACCTCCCCAGGGCTGGACGAGCCCCCTGGTGCCACGAGCACCCGGCCTGCTGCAGTCAGTGCCTCGTCAGGGCCAGCACCTGCTCAGCACATCCGAGCCACTGCCGCGGCAGGAGACAGACCCCGCCTGGAAGCG
>VXBS01001149.1:195855-210108 GCA_013400255.1 Sitta europaea | reverse complement strand
TGGCGGCAGAGCGGCGCGGATTACCGCTGCATCCCCGCACACACCCGCACGCAGCGCGTCCCCATGGCCTGTCCGCAGCAGGAGACTCGGACTTACAAATTCCGAGCGGCCACGTCCTGCAAGTGCAAGCGCTACACTCGCCACCACAACCAGTCCGAGCTCAAGGAGTTCGGCAAGGACGGCGCCCGGCCCCAGCCCGGCCAGAAGCCGCAGGCCCGGAGCGCCCGGCGCGGGCGGCAGGAGCTGGGGAACGCGTACTAGGGGAGCACCGGCGGCACGGACTGGCAGCCCGGGATTCTTCTGAACCATCAAAAGGCACTCAGAGGCCACGGCATGATGTTCTGACTGCAGCAGGTTCCAATCCCTTCTGCCGCGCTGGGTCAAAGGCTCACAGAGGCAAAAATCGGTGCGATTGTTGCACTTCTGGTCTGGGAGGAGGAGGAGGAGGAGGAGGAGGAGGAGGAGCGAGCCGGAGGTGCCCGGGGACCCCGCGGGGGTTTCGGTGTGTCGCAGTCCGAGCAGAGGAGAGTGGAGCTGCCGTGCTGCCAGACAGGCTGTGCTGGCAGGCAGCCCACGCCGCTGGGGTGCGAGAGCAATGCCATCCCTGTGGCCGGCAGCCATCCCTCTCCGCCCGCAGGGAGCTCCGGCACAGCCAGCGCTCCCCGAGCCGGGCAGCAGGGACTTCCAGCTCTGGTGAACGAAGCCAAATTGTCGGGAAATTATCACACTCTCAGGCGGCCTCATGCACCAGGGTTCCTCTCAAACACAGAAATCAAAATACGGCATTAAGTGTTCTCCAAACAGAAGTAAAAGTGTGATGAGTCCATTTCGTATCTTAGTGGAAAGGTTATGGGGTCGGCAAATTCAAAACTGAGATTTGGCAGCTAAAACCGTATTGATTTAGGAACACTGCTTTGTTTTAGGGACAATTCAACAAATCCTCCTAAGTGGAGCAGATTTATGAAAAAGATGCTCCTCTCAAACCAGGTAACCTCACTGATGTTTGTCCTGGAAACAGCTAACATTATACAGAGTTAAATAGAAGATACTGATTATTCCTTATTTCCTAGAACATTTTTGACTTTAATATCAGCTCAGATATGTCCATTTACATTTTCTATTCTGTAGAGTTTGGATTATCTGGCCACACACTCTGTAGCACTCAAACTGTGCAAACCAAGCTCTGTGAGTAAGGTGGTGGTTCTGCATTAAAAGTGAGCCTCTGCTAAGCCATGAATTCCTCTAGAAAACTCTTTAGGATATGCAGCTTTGGTAAGTCTTTAGTTTGGCAGCAAGTTTCTTTTACTTAGCTTCTCAACACTCAGACTGATGTTTGTGGTTTTACATTAAAGAATATTGTTAGAAAGTGAATTGTCACATCCTGTATACATCCTGTAGAGTTTATGCTGAAATAATATAAACTGTGGAAATTTGCAATGTTGATAGATTTTTCAGTTATTTTATGTGGGACCAGAACCTAGAGGGAAAAGGTGTCATTTCAGAGAGTGAATTATGTATTTATTTTTTTTCCAGAAATTATTTATGCAATGTTTTAACTTGTAGAGAACGAGAAGTAATACTGCTTTAAAAATATTAGTCTGTTATTTTTAATTTTAAACACATTGTTAATAAAGTAGAAACAATGATTAATTATAGAAAGACTCATTGATTTTCAGCCACAGCATAAAGCTGATTTCCTGCAAAGCCAGGGATTTACAAAACAGTCAGGGTGTCAAGTCCAGTTTTTGTGATCAAAAGGGTTGAGATCCTTGATTCTAACAACCTGCACATCCCTAAAGAAACTCCATCCTGGAGCTCCTTGCTCTGGTTCAGGATGTTTCTCATGGAAACTCTTCCTGGGCTCATAAGCAGCTCAGGATTATTTCTGTATTCTCATTTCTGCTTCCCCTGGACATTTCCTGATTCCTATGTTCACAACCAGAGAAAGCCACAAAATAAAACAACAAATCTGTGAACTGCCAACCAGGAGTTCTTGATTGAAATCTGATTGCTTCAGGTTTCTTTTATTGAAAAAAAAAAAAAAACCAAAGTGTGGAATCCCCTTGCAAGTGCTGCTCAGCAACAGTTAAAATTTTTTATAATTTGGTGTTGTAGACCTATGCTCATTTTCAATTTAGTCTTTAAGAAACACTTTCCAATGAAGCCAGAGAAAACTGAGCTTGGGCTGCACACAGCATGCAGATCTTCCAATTTAGATGTAAAGATGAGCAGCTTTTTTCCAGACAACCAATATATAAATTGTCCTTTCCTTACTATGACTCGACACATCCTATAAAACCCCAAAACAAACCATTGTCACAACTGCAACAACATTTTCCAGACTTCTCTTTGATTTCATGGATTTGGGGCTTGATTTTCAGTATGAGCTCCTGCAAGCCCTGCTGAGGTGAGAGAAGCAGCTCAGCTCTCTGGAAAGCTGCTCCACAATCTCTCAAAGGTCTGAAGCCAACGAAACATTGGTTTTAAATATTAATTGTGCTTATTAAAGCTCTTATAAAAGAGATTTGCTCCACTTCCCCTCAGCCTTCCTCCTGCTTTCAGGCAGTTCAGAAGCATCAGGTCTGCCCCAGGTGCACCAGTCATGTCTCTCCCACATATTTCACCCAGAAGAAATCTTCTTACCCCCAAAATCAATCATACAGTTCTTCCCTCCCAAAAAGTGCCAGTGTTCCCAGCTGTTAAACTGCCACTCAGAATCTTGCCTTTTCCAGGCTCACAAGGATTCATTCTTTGCAAGTTATAAAAGCTTTTACAAGGATCCCAGAGGGTGAAGAGTCCTGGGGCAATTTTTCCTGCTGTGTTTCCTCTCAACACCCATCCTGTGTGCAGTGACTCCTCATTTCACCCATTTAATCTGTTTTACCACAGGTTAAAGGGGGCTGAGATGAGCAGGCTGCAGATGGGATTGGTCTGCTCCCAGCAGCACTTCTGCCATTTATGTTATCAGGAGAGGAATAGGAAACAGTGTTTTGCTAACAGCTGGAAAAATCAAAACAAAGGATGTTTTAGAGGTAGACTGCCACATTCTCCTCTACCCCCACATCCATGTGGGATCTTTTCAGACAGAGAATTTGGGATTGTTTATTCGTTTATTTATTTATTTTTGCAATCACCCTCTATTTTTTTTAACCTCTAATACAGGTGTGCATAATCTGAGAGGAGACAGCATCCCTAACTGTGGGTTTGAGAAAGTGTCTGTAGGAAATCTGAGTTTCTCCTCTACACAAAATTCTATCCTTTCAGTTCTTTCAAAGAATGGACACTGACCTGCTGTGTGCTCCTTCTACAAAAGCATTAGACAGTTTTCTTTTGGAACTGTCAATTCTTCAAATGAGAGTGAGTGTCCTTGTGGTCATTTTTGCAATAAAATACCACAAGTGTGCAATGTTTGGGTGCTGCTGAGGTACAGGCAGTGCCAGGTCACTGCCACTGAACTGAACAATGCCATAATGAGAAATCCTCACAAAAGCAATCAAGCCATTTTTTTCAGACAGAATTCAAGATTTCTCCAAAATCTCTTTTTTTCCTTCTGCTTTTCCCCCCCATTTTTATTTCCAACAATTTGTTTAGACTGTGGCACATCCTCTGCAATACACTCACTGCCTTAAAACACTCACTGTGCTTACTTAATTTCTTTTTTTCTGGCAAAAATACAACTCTGCCATTATTCAGTGAAAATTAAACTTACCAGCAGAGGAAGGACCCTGCTGGTATCCACAAGGCCCCAGGGATTTTGCACAAGGTTCATTTTTAAAATAGAAATAGCACAATAAAGAGCCTAACTTTATCCAGTGAGGTCCTGGGCCCAGAGAACATCCCATGTGTGCCCTGCTGGTGTGGTTGAGAAAGTCAGCATTGTGAAATGGGGAAGGAATAAACATGTATTTTTTTAGCCATATGACATCAACTTATAATTAGCTTGTTTCACTCAAATTAGTGCAGCATATGGGCACACAGAACAACTTTTCTATAATAAACAGCCTCAAAAGCCTTAAATTATCATATAACATATTTATATGTAGCTGGAGTTGGGATTGAACATGCTGTGCAGCTGTAACCTGAAATTTGATAAAGTGGAACTCCCCTTGACAGGCTAGTAATGGAAGCCCACTCCTAAAATAACTCAGCATTTAAAATAAAGCCAGCACAAACTGCAGAACCTGCAGCACATGCAGCCAAATCCTTGAGTTGCACAGAGCAGTGCAGCTGCTCCCCTTGCAGCCCCAGAGCCATCAAATCCAGCTCCAAGTTTTTCCAAGGGATTGACATTTCTCTTGCCAGAATTGTGGAAACAGTTTTTAACACTGGATATTGGAGAGTCAAGCAGAAGAGTCCCATGGACAAGGCTCAGGATGCCTGGATGCCATTTCATTGAATTAATTGGGAATATGGGGCTTTGCTGTATTATTTTTTAAATATTATTCACCAAAATGAATTTTACTCTGGGTAGAGTATAACAAACACAGTGTGTCTCAAGACCAGAGGGAAGTAATGCTGATTCTTCTGTCTCTGTTACCTATTTCTGAAGTTGTATCCTGAACTGAATATTTCTTTAAATCACAAAAGCTTTCACTGTTCTTCTATGAGAAAAAGTGCTTACTCTTTTTTTTTTAACTTTAAAAAAGAGAATAATAAAAACTAATCAGTAAGACCTGACCAGAGGTAAAACTCATCAGCACATGCCCTGCTAATTCTGAAGTGAGAGTATGACAAGCACAAAGAGAGCCTTTAAAAGAGCTCACCTTTACCACATGTCAGTGTACAGATAAATTGAACATTTCCAGGGATGCCACAGTTTCTCTGGGCAGCCTGTCCCAGTGCCTCAGCACCCTCACAGCCTCGGGGGTTGCTCTGGTCAGGAAGACCCTGAGATACNCCTGGCTGGAGCTGGGATCAGCCAGGACTGTCAGACACAGCCTGGGTTCTGACAGAGCAGTAAAGAATTTCTTCCCAAAATCTGACCCTCCAAACCCACTGCCCCTCAGTGCATGCCCAGAGCCCTGCCCAGGTTTCACATGTTTAGGTGTTGAAGGCTGCTCTGAGTTTTCTGGAGCACAAACATCCACTGTAGCCCTCCCAGGAGAGGCAGTGCGTGATGGGAATAATTTCTTTTTGCCCCACTTAGATTCCAGCTGATGCCAGTGGCCCTGCCATGCCACTCAGGAACTGGCACTTCAGGTGGAAATTGTGAATTTTTGCACGAACTTGAGAACACATTGGTCTGTCCTTGGGGTCCAGAAGGATAAACCCATAATTTTCACCTCAAAGGGGAGCAGCCCCAAGTCCTCAACTGAGTTACAAATCCAAAATCCTGCATCTCCCCACTGGAGGAGTGATCCCACACCAGGCACTTCGGAGAATCAACCCTAAGGCTGAAGCTTTCTAGGCCAAGGCTTTCCAGGCAATTTAAATATACTCTCAAACCCAGGAATAACAGGGTATTTATTTCATGGTTATCAAACCCCTAAATTAAACAGGCATCATTATCACTCCACCAACAATTTAATGTTTGCAGCATGAGGTTATTTCAATTAAGAAAACAGCTCAGCCTAAATAAATAAGTGATGTCATTCTTCATTCAGACCTCCAGATTCTTTGGTGTAAAAAATTCCCTTAGGAGAGGTTTTGGGACACGGTGGCTCCTCTGAGACTATTTACAACTCTCAATTTCTCTAATCTCTTCTTCCTTCCTTCCTCCTGCCTGTTTCCTTCCCTTTCACTATAAACTGGCCAGTGTTTAACTCTAATGCTTCCAGTCTGCCCAACATGCTTTTAGAATTGGCTGGTTGTTGTTTTGTTGGGGTTTTTTTATAACCAGAAATAAGGCTTAATTTAAGGTAATTACTTTCCCATTTGGAGAGTTTTGCTATTTGCAGGGCCTTATTTTTTTCCCTAGTCAAATTAGCAGGAGTAGTTAGTTTTAAAAGTGATAGTTTTCTCCTAAAATTGTTCTTCAGATTAAGGGCAGCGCTCAAAACCAGAAACTTCTCACTCATGTTCAAATTCTGCATGTCTAGAAACAAAAGTAGTGCTATCAAAAAATTATTGTGGGGAGGAACAGGATAAACAGTGACATAGAATTCCAGTGAAAATATGTGTGTATTTTAGCCTGATGAGCAATTAGTATGGACTTCCAAATAAATTAATCTTTAAATCAGAGGTGTCCAGAGTTCTCCTAGGAATCAAACATGAGCCCACTGAAAAGATACTTTTCTCTAGAACTGTTTTTTTTTTTTCAGTAGCATTTCTAATGTAGCATTGAGAACTCCCAGTCAGTCAGGAGGAGTGAATTTGCACTTGCAGTGGAACAACAGGACTCTGTGGGATGGAAAGTGTTAATAAATGCAAATATTCAGTGGAGCATTGTCCACTGACAGGAGCAAGTGAATAGGAAATCCTCAGTGGGAAAACTGGCATCATGTCAGAACCAAGCCTCACACCCTCAGACAGATCCCCTTCTTTTATTTGGAGTGCTGTCTGTCTAACCTGTGAGGATTTTCACAGGTTTTTCATTATTTTGGGGGTCTGGGACCTCAGAGGGGCCACTGGATGTGTGCAGCTGCTTTGTAGCTGTCTGAGCTGGCAGTTTGCATGGGAGCAACAGACTCAGCCCACATCCAATTTACTTTTAAGCTGCACAGCCCTCAAATCTGTAATTCTGGTTTGGGCAGCAGTGCCATCACCCTGCATTTACTGAAAAACACCATTATTATTTTGAAGTATGTGTTACATATAGACATGCCAAGGGACCTTGAATTTACTTGTATTTCTCTGCAAACACTGGAAATATAAATGATAATATATATTTAGAGTGCAGATAGAATGACAAGGGCCAAAGGGTATTCATGCAAATATTTTTTATGGGTGGTCTTTGGGGAAATGACAGTTATGGCAAAATTTATTTGGACCTGGATCTTCAGGGAGACCTCACACACAAGTCTGGTGAAAGGCTGGTCAATAAACTTAAGAAACCCCAAAACAAACCCTTTAAGTAAGAAGAAAGTCATGCCCAAGAGATAATTGCAACTGATATGGGTTTCTGTGGAGCTGTACTGATTTTTGACATTTGGATCCTGAGACAGCATTTAAAGGACAATCACCCAGATTGCATTTTTGCAGTTTAAAAAAAAAGATCTACAGATGAAAGGCCAAAAAAGCCACACTGATCAGCAGAACAAACACAGCTAGCAGCAATAACAGAAGGATAATTCACACCTGCAGCCCATGGCAGTTTAAAATTAACTAATTTTCAAAAATTTCCCTCTGAGTTACTGGACTCCAAGCAGTACATACATAAAGGATATAAACATGAAAGAAATAAATGGAAGTAGAACAGGATAAATAAATTGCAATTGTGTGGCAATGTATTTGCTAAGGAAGAAAAGTAGCTGGAATATTGGCAAGGCAAATCAGAAAAGCTGAAATGGGGTCTGAGTTACTAAGCCCATTTTGTTTGACTGACCAAAGCCTTGAGTCCTGTGCATGCTTGGTGTTTTGTGTCCTAAATTACAATATCTGGCAAGAAAAAAAAAATTGGGTTTTGTCTTTGATCCTCAGTTAAAGCAGACTGAGAAAATCCCCTGATAATTAGTTAATAGCTCATGGGGCTAAAATTGTTGTTGTAGCACAATCTGTGGGAACAACACAGGAGAAACATTTCCTGCAGAAAGAATGCTGAAGTTTAATTACTGCACATCACATGAGGGAGAATTTCAATTTTTAGGGCCCTGTGTTCAGGCAGTTACTAGGTAGCCAGCTTGTAGTGGAATATTGATGCTTTATTCTAATCTCTGCTGTGCCAGAGAACAGTGCAGGGGTCTCATTCTCATGATGGGGCAGGAGGAATGCTGCACATTTCTCAGGTCTGATCATCATGTACATTGCTCTGCCAGGCAGTTTAATTAATAACTGTCGACATCTTGTCATTTATCATTACCCAAACAGGAGCAAAGGACCCTTCCATGGGCATGCTGTACAAATAAATTAAAGTTGGCTCCCCCAGTCTCACGGGTTTGCTGCTGTCACTCACTCGTGTTGTCCTTCCTGCAGTTCAAAAATTGCATCTTGCCTTGCTCCCAGGGCTGGGCAGATGTTTATTTATGTCCTGTAAATCAAGCAGCAATGTTGCTGGGGAGAATTAAATTATTGAGTTCACCAGAAAACATTTACCACTGGATTTTAAATGTATGACAGGGAAGACTGTTCCATGAGCAAGGAAATGTGGAAATACCACAGGCAGATAATGATGTCAAAATCAGCTTTTTCACTGATTTCAAATGTCATCAGAACAATATCTTGTTTTCATGTCACAAAGCTGAACACTAACTAGCTCAGTTTAAGGAAATTGCTCATCTTTCTTTGGAATCACATGCAGCACAGAGGAACACTCAGAATGGCTCTGGGTACTGTGGGAGATTTTGTTTCCAATAGTCAAACCTGAAAAAACTTTCTCTCTGTGAATGATTTGATTCTTAATAGCAATTTGCAGGAAAAAAACAATTCCAACTGAAATGAGAGAGGAAGTGTGATAGGCACACTTCCAAACACAATCCATTCTTGGTAAATAAAAACAAAAAGTTTATTAGGTGTACTCTATCATCAGGGACACAGCATGCCAGGGACTGCACACAGGGAAACAGGAACCTCACAGATTTTGTCATTTAAGTTTTAAAAAACTCCCCAAACTGAAGTCCATTTACTCTGTGCAATGCCCTGAACTGTGAGAAATGTTAATTTGTGACTGCAGGCAGAGGTCCCTGTGCCTGCCCAAGACAAAGATGGGGCATCTCTGCTCCCTGGCAGGGCAGAGGGGATGGGCTCTGCAGGGGCTGCCAGGGGTGCTGGTGCCTCTAAAGAATCACAAACTGCAGCTCTCTGGGGTTTTGCTAAAGCCACCAGGAGGGTTCAGGCCACACCTGCATGATAAAGCAGGTGAGAACATGGTGGTGTCACTGTGATGCTCAGGGGACACAGCAGCACACAGAGCAGGGTTCAGGAGAGAAGAAGAGAAGAACTCCCCAGTTTATTGTTGACTCTGCATCTCTCAGTTTCTGGGCAGTGAGCAGAGATTGGACAGAGAAGTTCCCACCTCTCCATCCCCACTGCTCACTTGAGCAGTCCATCAGGTGATAGCTTTTACAAAGGAATGCAAAAATGATCCTTGTTTATCTTACAGTTCATGAGAACTGGCTCCATCACACCCAAACAAACCAGAACATTGATTTTCAGGGACAGCAGTGTCCTGTGCCCTGACCCCACACCCAGGAGAGCTCCTGCTCTGGGGCATGTGCCTCTCTCAAACCTCACACCAACCCCTCAGGAAGACAAGAGATGCTCAAACACCAGCACAGAGACGAGTGCACACAAGGAAACCCTGGCCCAGAGCTGGGGAGATGCTCTGCTCTATAACCTGCCAGGGCCAAAGAGCAGCAGGGTGAGGTGGGGCAAGGACAGAGGCAGAGCCAAGGCTCAGCTGTCAGAGAGCTGAGCTGGGACAGCACTCTGCTCATGGCAGGGGTGGTAACCCTGGCCCCTTCTGGCTGCAGTAAATTGCCCTGTTTGGCTGGAGCCAAGCTGAAATAGCACCTTGGGCATGCCTCAGGAAATGAGCTCAGAACACACGAGGCCTCCAGGTGATAAGTAAGGACCCAACAAATTAATCTCATCATCTGCATTCATCTTTGGATGCTGCTCTGTGCCAGGCCACAGTGTGTGGGCTGCAGCCTATTTTTTTTCATTTGTCTAACTTAAATTGGTAGTTTGAGTTACTATGATACAAATGTTCTATTCTGTGCTGTCTGCAGGGTAGATTGTTCTGACTGAAATAGGAAGAATTATCATGTCATATTTTACAGACATGTGGACAAATGATTGTGAGCCTTCTTTTGTCAACATATCTTGAATTATACATTATTTAAGTCTGGTGAAGGGAACTTATCTCATCCTCAGTCTATTTTCTTTTAATGGCAAGTATTTTTATAAATAATTGTAGCTTAATTATTTATTATGCCATTCAGAATCCACTCACTTCTACAGTCTATCTCTGAATTGCACTCTTCACTTTATTACTTAAGGCCTTTCAGGATCAAAAATCACACAGAAGTGAAATGGAAAAAAAGAGTTGCCTTAGACTCATGATTGGAACTTATGCATGCTTTAAAAAAAAAAAAGGAAAAAAACCCATATTATTTCACATTACTTTATAGAGAACAATCTACCCTTCATTTCAAAGAAATACATTTTTTTTCCAAAATATATCAGTAAATTTTGCTGTACTCTGAATGTTTCAGCAGCAGAAACAACAGAATTCTCACATCTCTCCTTTTTTCCTGGCACACACAGACTCTATTGCAGGTGTAAGGAGGACAAGCAAACCTTTCTTTTTCCTGTATTCTATCTTTCTTGTATCCATTTTAGAGATAGCAAATGGAGGATCTGGGTGTTTTCTCCAAACCTATTATTTATTCTGAAAACCAAATGCTTTAAGGCACATTAGTGTGCAGAGTTTTTAGACTCTTTGATAAATTTATGAATATGTGCTCAAGACACAAAGACCCCACAGATTACTGGGAGAAATAATCCTTTCACAGAATTCTTTTACTGCAATATCACCCCTTAATGATTAATTTCTAATCTTGGGCAAATGATAAAACTCATGACAATAACCAGAGGAGAATATATGTAATATAATTCATTTTCCAGCCCCTTTTCTTCATTCTGCAAACAGTAGCTAACAATGTGTTCAGTAACTCATCCCTGAATGGTGGTTACACCTGACAGATGTACCAAAAGTTAATTTTCAGTTTGTCTCTGCTTTTTAGAAGAGGGGATATTATTTCCCTTGGATGAGATCTAAGGCATGCACAGAAGGGAGTAGAAGTGTTTTTTACTGGTACAAACATGTGACTATTTCTCTTGCAAGACTCTATTACTTTAGTTTCTTCTACCCTTTTTATTTGGTAACAGATTTTTACTCCCCAAAACCACTGAATAATGGTTTATTCTCAAGTAAGAACACCCTGCTGGTACAAGCCCAGGCAAAAGTCTGTGGGATATAACCCAGAAGAAAAAGAAGGATTTTCCTGTGCAGGTTTGTATTGCAGGAAGGATCCTGTCTGAAACACCCTAAGGAGAAACAGCAGCAGAGAGCAAATTCCACAAGAGGAAGACCCTGGGCAGCATTAGCTCTGCTGGAAACAGAGGAGATTGGAAAATACACATTCTCTGTCATAATTCATGCCAAACACCAAGCTCCCAGTTATCTGGAGGCCCAGGACTGAGAAAATGTCTTTGGGGAGAGGAAATTCTTATTCCTGCAAACACAGATCTAAAGTTGCTCAAGGTATGAGAACTTACAAATCAAAGATTATTTTTTTTCTTTTGCTTCTGTGGTTAAAAGAAGCTGAACACTTTACACTAGGAACAATTCTTCATGTCCTAAAGGAGATTCAATATGTTCATGTATATTTGGATGGCTAAACAAATTGAAGCATAAAATGTTCCCTATTTCTGCACAGTGGCTGAGGCAAAGCTGCTACCTTAAATGTTAAAAAATAAATTAAAGTGAGCCTTAAAATCTATCCACACTAGAATTTAGTCCATGATCCCCTACTGATGCTACATAAACCCAGCTGATTTATAGATGGCCTTCCAATGCTAATGTGATGATGAGGGGGGATAGTTATTCCAGCTCTGAAAGGCCAAAGCCCTGTGGCACAGAATTCTACATTTTGACTGTGAGGCCAGAGACAAATGCATTTTTGCAAGGAAAGAGGAGAGAAGAGGTCAGAAGCCAATTTATTCATTAGCCTGCACAAGAGCATAACACTTTGAAATTGCCACTGAAACAACGATTGCAGCTATGGGGACTGGAATTGAAATATTAGGAAAAGGAGCTTATTTTCTAATTCTCTGGGCAAGGGGAGAATTCAGGTTCAGCTTATGCCTGCCACCCTTTTGTTTACAGTTCTGTTTGCTGAGACACCCTGCACCAGCCTGGTGCTGTCTGGCTTGGTCCCCACGGGGGTCACTGTGACCTCTCAGCCTGGTGAATCCCCAGGTTGGTCCAGGGGTCCCACACTGCATCCCCTGCACTCTTCCTCCTGCTGGGAGGGCACCAGAGCCTGGGGGCAAACCCTTCTCTTGAGTGGCCACACAGCCACTTTGGCTTCAGCAAAAATTCCTCTCTTCAAACCCTAATTACTGTGCTGGCACAGCAGCCTTGAGTGGTTTTTCTAATTGTTTGTATTTATTTGCAAAGTCTCTACTGCACAGGGTCCTGTGATAAATATAATTCCACTCATGGCTAATTCGATGCTTTTTTGGGGGTAGAAGGGAGAGTAATTTCATGGTAAACCATAATTACTGGCACAAGAAGCACCTTAATTGCCAATCCAATCTGAGGGAGTAGCTGAGGCTCCAATCAGCCTAATTAGAATTCTACTTGTTCATAATAAATAAGTGGTAATTACTAATTGGGCCTAGCCTACAGTATTCTAAAAGTGTGAGTTTAATGCCAGTTTGTGTTTAATTTTGGCCCTTTCCCACTTGCCCTGGACTGGCAGCCCAGCACAGAGCTGAACAGAGAATTCTGATGCCTTGGATTCTTCTCTGGCTCTTGGCTTCTACTGGCAGGACAGACACCTTGATAATGCAATTTTTCACTGTGCAGTGCTGAGCTCTCAGTGTCTAATCCAGCTGTAGGTGTAACACAGACACCTCCAGCTATATGGTGGAAAAGGGGGGAAATCCTTTTAGTTTCAGGTCCCTGCTCCTCACCTTTTCTGGTGAAACCACGCTCATTCACATGTTAAAAATCTTATGTTTTGATTTGGGTCATTCATGGCTAGAAACCATGATTGCTGCCAAATAAAAAGAGGAATATCATTGCAATATACTGATAGCTTGGCTCCAGCTGTTTATCTAACATCCATTATCTAAAATCCATTTTCTATGGATTTAATCACAAGTATAAATCAGCTCCTGCCTGAAAGGAGGCTGCACCAGAGCCAGGACAGCAGGACCTAAACTGCACCCAAGGAGGTCTAGGCTGGACAAGAGGCAGAATTTCTGCACAGAAAGGGTGATTAGACCTTGGGAGGTGATGGAGTCTCCATCCCTGGATGTGTTTAAAGGAAATCCCTCAGAGCCATGGTCACTTGATGGGCTGGGCTGCACTCAGAGTTCTTTTCCAGCCCCACTGATCCTGTGGTCCTGAAGGATCTCCCACTCTTCCTCCTCATTTCACTGACCTACATAACTGAGATGCTCTTACAACACCAGCAAGCATCACAAAAGTATTTCTTCCATGGTTTTCCCTCTTTTTTCCTGTGAACTCGCCAGCTGGCAGTGGGAATATTTTGTTAGACCTACAAACACATTCCAGCTTGATACATGTGTTCAGCAGATCTGACAATTCAAACATTACAGTAATAAAAATTCAGTCAAAGATTTTTCATTTCCAGTGAACATTAGCAGTCTGCTAATTTTCACAGCTAATGGGGAGCTGCAGAATTGCTAATTAGAGCAGGCACAGCTGCAGCAGCCTCAAAGGGTCCCCTACAAAACCTGGGTAAGAAGCAACTGTGGGAACCAGACAGAAATACTGTGGCACCAAGCTGGTCTTGCAGAGCCCTCTCTAATGGGTAAGAGGGATGTTCACCAGTCAGAGTGAGTGGCCAAAACACAAATATCCCACCCAAACCCCAAAAGTCAGGGTGTTTCAATCTCTCAGTAGCCCCATATCCTCCACAGCTGGCCACAGTTATCACAGACTTTGGAATCTGTAGCTCCTCTTTACCCCATTTTCAGCTTTTTTCCCCCCTTTTTTTTTTTTTTAATTTTGAGTCCTTCAGAAATAAATAGAATTCTTTGAGGGTTTTTTTTGTTTTTTTTTAGATCAGCTTCTGTTCTCATAGCTTCTGGGCAAATACTTCCTTATTTGCTAGAGGGCTTAAGGCCCTGGGAACCCAGCAAGGGGCAAGTGGGGAGCTGCTCACACTCTTTCTTACCAAGCTAAAAATCACTTTTTCTATCAATCAAGCCCTACATGAGGCCTCCTTCAACTTACAGGCTCCTCACCTTTGTGTTATGATCCTGCCAGTCACTGTCATGGCAACCACAGAGACCATTCCAGCTGAGAAAGCTGCTGCTTTTTTGGGGGTAGCCAGTTGCCTGACACTTTAAAAAAGCAAAGCATCCACTAGAAAAATGTTACTTTTTTTTTTTTTTTTT
>VXBS01001149.1:159905-195830 GCA_013400255.1 Sitta europaea | reverse complement strand
TTTTTTTTTTTTTTTTTTTTTTTTTTTTTTTTTAAATGATGCATGGATCTAAAAAGAGCAGCACTTGTAGTACTCAATAAAATGTGCAAAATCAAGTTTTTTTCCTCCATAAACCATAACTGCTGCACCCTGAGTCACAGCAGGAACCGTGGTGCCTCCCTGTCCTTGAGCAACAAACCACAGGAGTGACAGCCACAGTCACCTCCCAGCACAGCATTTTGCTCCTCACACACATTCCCCCCCAAAACAACAACAGCCCAACGAGCAGAGAAAAATTAATGTCTGCCCTGAGAACAACCTGGCAAACACACCAATCATCTGCTGCAGGGACCTGCATTTATACCTGCAAGGTATAAATATAGAACTTTATAGGTTGTAAGCATGAAATAAAGCAGATAGGGAAGAGCCCCAAGGCAAGGACTGCAGCCAGGGAGAGGGGAGCACAAAGAGCAAAGCTGCTCCTGGCCCCAGTCCTGAGCTGGCCCTTGCTCTGCTGCAAAAATGAGGCTCCAAAATTCTCTTTTTGTAGCTCCAACAGCCCAGCACTGACCTTTCCCCCAGCAGAGGAATCCTCTGAGGGCTCCCTGGGCTCCTGGCTGGTTTTCCTTGCATCCCTGCAGCTCTCAGCTGCACCAGGAGGGGTGGGCAGGCAGCTCCTGCCCATGGAGATGTGGAACAGACTATGGAAAATCCATGGAAATTCACCCAGCAGTGGACAGGTGCTGCAATTCAGTGGGGTTTTTAAATTATTTATGTAAACCAAAAGAATAATGGAGGTCCTTGATAAAGCATCTTCATAATTTTACCTATACTATTTTATCTATCTATCTATGTATCTATCTATGTATCTATCTATCTATCTATCTATCTATCTATCTATCTATCTATCTATGTATCTATCTATCTATCTGTCTATCTATCCATCTATCCATCTATTTGTTCATTCATTTATTTATTTATTCATTTATTTCTAACTGGAAGGACAGGAGGGAGAAGGCACCCTTTTATCTATTCTATTATTCCATTATATTATCTATTCTATTATTCCATTATATTATCTATTCTATTATTCCATTGTATTATCTATTCTATTATTTCATTATATTATCTATTTTATTATTTCATTATATTATCTATTCCATTATTTCATTATATTATCTATTCTATTATTTCGTTATATTGTCTATTCTATTATCTAATAGAATATTATCTATTCTATTATTTTATCTATTCTACAACATCTGTTTCTCTAAACCTCAGCCACAACATCCCAGCTTTCTCTTCACCCAGAATTGCAGGCAGACATCTCCACCTCGTGGCATGAAAACAAAGTAACCTTCAAAAAAAAAAAAAATTCTGAATTGCTATTTTATGCAAAGGCAGCAGGCTAGAATGACTCCTGTAAATTATTTTCCAAAGCAAACTGTGCTCGTCAGCAGCACACTTACACAAAAATTCAAGGAGGAAAAGTTTTTATGGAGCATTGGCTACATAGAAACCAAGGAGTTTACAAATGATGGTGAAGGATTATCACACATAAATTGATCTGATGATCTCCTTGTGCATTCTGTACAATTCCTGTACTCAAAGATCCACATCATAAACAGTTTTTTACAGCCTTGTAACCTCTTGGAGGACAGATCACCAGGCCCTGGAGAAAAGCAAATTTGGTTGAAGGCTTTGGCCAGCTCTGCTCTGCTCTGCAGACACATCCTGCATCCCTCAGGGGCTTTATTTACACACAGCTGACACTGCCCAGGTAAATTCACTTTCCACAGCTGCACAACTCACAGTGTCCCAAACCCAGGGAAACTGGAGCAGCGAAATGGGAACTGCAGTTCCACCACATTTAAAATGTACCAACAGAGGGAGATGCTGCACCACAACAATTCATTCCTTCACGGCAGAACTTCCTGGAAAAGAGAATTTTAAGCTGAGCAGGAACGAGCCATTGTTGTTGTGGTTCCGAGGTGTGGTACAGCACAATGTGTTCTGTGGTTTCAGCAGAAAAATCCCTAAAAAATGGCAACAGACTGAACTCTAATTCCTGGACAGGATCACACAGGACACCTCTAATACTGGAATTTATTGATCTCCTCAAAACATTCTGTGACTACATCCCACATAATAATAACTTAATAAATGCTTTTACAATTTGGGGGAGAAAATATAGTTTTCCATTACAGTCATTCACCAGAGGAATGAATGCTGGCTCCTCTAAAACCCTTCACAAAATTTTCATTTAATTGCCTTTAATTTAACTAGCTGCACTGGAGGAGATCACAGAGCACCATGGTAAAGGTTTATTTAAAATTTGCAGAGGCAAAGGGTGTTCTCAAGAGAAATAGTGCAGACCTCTTGGCACTGAAGAAATTTAGAAATGTATCACTTGTCAGATAATCCTACAAATGTATTTATCAGGATCCCCTGAAACATATGGGTTTCTTAATTCAACAAAAGCTCAAAATGAAAATGCTGCATTCTGCTCTGCCTCAAAATAGATGAGCCACACACTGGAGTCTAAGTGTGGATTTGTCAATCCATACCCACAACAAATGGTTTCAAAGGCTGAGGTTCTGCTCCTCCCTGTTCCCTGGGGGTGCCATGATTCCTGTGGCACATTATCTGGTGAAAAGAGCAGAAGAGTTTTGCAATCTGCCAAAAGCTGAGCTAATTTTGTATTTTTTCAAACTATTTTCAAACTATCTGCCAAAAGCTGAGCTAATTTTGTACTTTTTCAAACTATTTTCAAACTATCTGCCAAAAGCTGAGCTAATTTTGTATTTATTCAAACTATAAGATTCAAACTCTTGAACTGTTCCTTTGCTGACCTTACAAAATATTGTAATTTAGATTGAAATTTAAATTTACCAAAAGATTGAATAGAATGTTTCTGCTGCCTGGGACCTTGCTCAGGACATTCAGCTGCCCATGAAACAGCCACAGCAGCATGCACAGCAGAAAGGCAGGAGTCCTCAAAAAAAGATGATTTATCAAAGATTTTGGCAAATGGTCATTTCTGTCTGAAGGATTAATGCTGTACTGAGGCACTCTTTGCTTTTGTGACCTTTCAAGGGAGGGATATTCCTCATCTTCACATGAGCTGGGGCTCAAATCCACAGAAAGGACTTCAAGGGCAGAGACAAGTGAGGAATACAGAAGTTGTGTCCAGGCTTGCCAGCCAAGGTCTTTGCTCCCTCAGCACACAGCTGCTGAAAAAGCACAACATTCTTTGCTTCCTGTAACTGCTAAATTCCAATCAATATTATAATTATTTATTTACATCCATACTCGCTTCTTAATAGTAGAGAGAAACCAAAAGACAATGTTTTAAATGACTTGTTTTAAAAAATCCCAATTAAGTGGGGACAGATCTAAGGTACAAAAAAAACCATGTATGATTCTACCCATCCTATTGTGCCAAATTTCCCATTTTCAATGACAGCAGCACCCATTTTTAATTTTTTTTAGGGTTTCATGTCAATTTTTTTAGGAACAAAACATTGTGCAACATTACAGCAGCTTCCAGCTAGTGTTTTTTCCTTTTAGTATTTCTGCAGACTTAAGCCTGGCCCCCTCTTTCTTCTGCTTTTTCCTTCTACTGCCCTCTGTCCTAAAATAAATTATCATGTAAGTGTCTCTTACACTTCTTGATGTTTCCTCTACCTGAAGCAGGATTTCTTTTTTTTTTTTTTTTTTTTTTTTTTTTTTTTTAAACCCNTTTTTTTTTTTTTTACTACTGTGAAGCCATCAAATTTAATTAATCCCTGAAATATTGACTTAGTGCTAAGGGAAACATTATCATTAAATTAAAAATGCTCATGGTGGTGCTGCCAGCTCCCCAGCTGCAGAGCAAGGCAGACACTGTCTCAGTGAGTGTAGCATGTTTTAGGTAAAAGTCTTTGGGGCCAAAAGCATTATTTACTGACTTAACTTCAGATATTTACTGACTTAACTTCAGATATTTACTGACTTAACTTCAGATCCTCCTCGTACCACTGCAGATTGAGGAGCTGGCTGTTTGGCATCTTCTCTTCAACACAATTTCTCTGACATTACATACAATTTGTGCTTCAAAATTCCAACAATTTGGCTGAATTTAGCTACAGATTGACTGAAAAATTGTTCTTAGAAGTTTGGGGAGAAGAGATAAAGATGTCATACAACTGTGATATCACTGTCACAAAACAGCCACTTCTTGATTTTTTATTTTTTGTTTTAAGAGGAATGTGGACTTCCTCTCTAAATCTCCTCCTTCAAATTATCAAACATCTAATACTGTTTTCCTGCAAATATATATAAAAAAAATAAACTCGACTAATCTGTCATATGGCATGACATCAAAATGCAAGTCAACATTTCAGGGTATTTTGTCCAGTATCTGATGTTGTTTGACAGCACTCTTTAATCACATGGCTCTTTAACTTTTGTTGGTAGATCACTTCTCCTTTCTAGCTACACTGCCTCTATTAGTCTAAGCTTTACACTCCTTCTAGTCTTTTATTCTTCCAGAAAGGCTGAGAAAACCATTGAGATGACTGAGAGATGCAGGGAGCCCATCCCTGTGCTCTGCTTCCCTGAGCTGCCCGGGGCTGTCCCTGCCCTGCCCCAGCTCCCCTGCCTCTGCTGGCTCTGCTCCTGCCCTGGGACACCCCAGAACAGGCAGAAAAAATCCAAATATACATCTCTGCCTCCCAGCCTTCAGCTGAATCCCTGAATTGACAGAGACAAAATTCAAGGATGAGTCTCTGCTTCCCAACCCTCAACTTGATCCCTGAATGGACAGAGAAAAAACTCAGAGATAAATCTCTGTCTCCCAACCTTTAGTTTGATCCCTGAATGGACAGAGAAAAAATTCTATCTCTGCCTCCCAGCTTTCAGCTGGATCCCAGAACAGAGAGATAAAAACCTCAAAGTTAAATCTCTGCCTCCCAACCTTTAGCTTGATCCCGAACTGATACTTAAAATCCTCAAGGATAAATCTCTGCCTCCCAGCCTTCAGCTGAATCCCTGAATTGACAGAGACAAAATTCAAGGATGAGTCTCTGCTTCCCAACCCTCAACTTGATCCCTGAATGGACAGATAAAAAACTCAGAGATAAATCTCTGCCTCCCAACCTTCTGCTCGATCCCTGAATGGACAGAGAAAAAATTCTATCTCTGCCTCCCAGATTTCAGCTGGATCCCAGAACAGGGATAAAAACCTCAAAGATAAATCTCTGCCTCCCAACCCTCAACTGGATCCCAGAATGGGCAGATAAAAAATTCAAATATAAATCTCTGCCTCCCAACTTTCAGCTGGATCCCAGAACAGAGAGATAAAAACCTCAAAGTTAAATCTCTGCCTCCCAACCTTTAGCTTGATCCCGAACTGATACTTAAAATCCTCAAGGATAAATCTCTGCCTCCCAGCCTTCAGCTGAATCCCTGAATTGACAGAGACAAAATTCAAGGATGAGTCTCTGCTTCCCAACCCTCAACTTGATCCCTGAATGGACAGATAAAAAACTCAGAGATAAATCTCTGCCTCCCAACCTTCTGCTCGATCCCTGAATGGACAGAGAAAAAATTCTATCTCTGCCTCCCAGATTTCAGCTGGATCCCAGAACAGGGATAAAAACCTCAAAGATAAATCTCTGCCTCCCAACCCTCAACTGGATCCCAGAATGGGCAGATAAAAAATTCAAATATAAATCTCTGCCTCCCAACTTTCAGCTGGATCCCAGAACAGAGAGATAAAAACCTCAAAGTTAAATCTCTGCCTCCCAACCTTTAGCTTGATCCCGAACTGATACTTAAAATCCTCAAGGATAAATCTCTGTCTCCCAGCCTTCAGCTCAATCCATGAATGGACAGATAAAAAACTCAGAGATAAATCTCTGCCTCCCAACCCTCAGCTGGATCCCTGAATGGGCAGATAAAAAGCTCAAATACACATCTCTGCCTCCCAGCCTCCAGCTGGGTACGGGAGCGCTCCTCACTAACCCCACCTCCACCCATGCCATTTTTCCCATCCATTTTTCCGCGCTGACTGCAGAGCTGTTGACTTTAGGGAGGTTAAAGGTGGCCGAGTCAGCCAACAGATGGGCTCTGGCAGGAGGGGCTGGGCGCTGCTGTTGTTGTTTCAGGAGCGGAGGGTCCGGAGGGAGCAGCGCTGCCCCCGCTGCGGGAGCGACAGCGGCAGCCGGGGACGGAGCCCGGGGCTGCCGGGGCAGAGCCGGCACAGCTCCCTCCTTACCCAGGGAAACCCAGCACAGCCCCCTCCTTACCCAGGGAAACCCAGCACAGCTCCCTTCTTACCCAGGAAACCCAGCACAGCCCCCTTCTTACCCAGGGAAACCCAGCACAGCTCCCTCCTTACCCAGGGAAACCCAGCACAGCTCCCTTCTTACCCAGGGAAACCCAGCACAGCTCCCTCCTTACCCAGGGAAACCCAGCACGGCTCCCTTCTTACCCAGGGAAACCCAGCACAGCTCCCTTCTTACCCAGGGAAACCCAGCACAGCTCCTTCTTACCCAGGGAAACCCAGCACAGCTCCCTCCTTACCCAGGGAAACCCAGCACAGCTCCCTCCTTACCCAGGGAAACCCAGCACGGCTCCCTTCTTACCCAGGGAAACCCAGCACAGCTCCCTTCTTACCCAGGGAAACCCAGCACAGCTCCCTCCTTACCCAGGGAAACCCAGCACAGCTCCCTTCTTACCCAGGGAAACCCAGCACAGCTCCCTCCTTACCCAGGGAAACCCAGCACGGCTCCCTTCTTACCCAGGGAAACCCAGCACGGCTCCCTCCTTACCCAGGAAACCCAGCACAGCCCCCTTCTTACTCAGGAAATCCTAGCACTGCTCCTTTCTTATCCAGGGAAACTTAGCACTGCTCCTTTCCTATCCAGGGAAACCCAGCACAGCTCCCTCCTTACCCAGGAAATCCTAGCACGGCTCCTTTCCCTCCGGCAGAGCCGGCACAGCTCCTGCCCCACCTGGGAAAACCCAGCACAGCTCCTGTCCTACCCAGGAAATCCCAGCACGGCTCCTTTCCCACCAGGGAAAGGTCAGCACAGCTCCCTTTCCCCCTCCACGAAAATCCAGCACATCACCCTTTCTCACTCCAAGAAAACCCAGCACATCTCCTTTACCATCCCAAGAAAATCCAGCACATCTCCTTTCCCCCTCCACGAAAATCCAGCACATCACCCTTTCTCACTCCAAGAAAACCCAGCACATCTCCTTTACCATCCCAAGAAAATCCAGCACATCTCCTTTCCCCCTCCACGAAAATCCAGCACATCACCCTTTCTCACTCCAAGAAAACCCAGCACATCTCCTTTACCATCCCAAGAAAATCCAGCACATCCCCCTTTCCCCTTCCATGAAATCCCAGCACATCTCCTTTTCCCATCCCATGAAATCCCAGCACATCTCCTTTTCCCACCCAAGAAACCCCAGCCCCTCTGGCTGTGCCCCTCTGGCTGTGCCCCTCTGGCTGTGCCCAGCTGCAGCAGGGCAGGCACAGCTCCCTCAGAATTCCCCCAGCAGTTGGATCCAGGAGCCATGTCCAGGATCCCTGCCTGGAGCCCCAGAGCTGCCCCTGACCCAGCTCTGAGGCTGAGGGACAATCCCCCCTTCCTCCATCCCTGCAGGGACAAATGTTTGCTACTTAGATGGATCTCTTTGTAAACTGAAGGCAGACCTGAAAAACAGACTGAGTCTGAATTCACACAAACCCCAAGAAACCCGGGTAAGTGAAGTGTTATACACAACAACACACACACAGAATATAAATTAAATAAATTAAATATTCTGCATCGGCAAAACATTCTGGACTCAGATTCTGCCAAGGCCTGAAACATTTGCAGCATTCACAAATTCATCATAACCTGACCTTTCAAAAAAAAGAGCAGTCTGGGGGTCTTCCTCCTGCCTGTGAGTATGAAATGCTTTTAAATTGCTTACTATTTAATGCAACAGAGCAACAGATTTAAGTGTTTAGGTGAGTTCTTCCTAGAGAATGAATTAGCTATCAGATATTCGGTATTTTGTTTGAAAATTTAGATCCCTGTGATAGAAAGAAATGTTATATTCTTCTTCAGAAGGATCTAAACTAAAATAATTTGATTTCCTGGAAAAGGCCAAGTTCTAAAACCCAACAGATATAACAGGATAAACACATTCCCCACCTCACCCAGATTCCATGAAATTTTACAGTTCTGAGCCATACAAACCCCAAAATACCATATCACAGAGCTCGTGTCTGTTAAACCCCTGTGCTCCTGAGACAACACAAAACCCAGGGCAGTGGTGGGAGAGGGAAAGAGGCACACACAGCCCGGAGCAAGGCTGGGGGAGGACCTGAAACGGCTGCAAGCAGATTCTGGAAACACGAAAGACATAAATTGTCATTAAAAATAGGGAGAACAACCCTGAGAGGAGCAGCAGTAACCCTGGCATTCTCAGCTGCCATGGTTCTGTGAAAAAGGGATTGAGAACAGATTGCCTGTTAATGTCTTTTCAGCTGGGATGGCTCTGGGGTCTAAAAAATCTGCTTTCTGTTAGGAAAAGCTATAAAATGTTCAACAAAAGATGAAAAACATGTCTTTTCATTGGCATAAAATCAGGAGATTTCCTTGCAGGAGGGTGTATTGAAAATTCCCTAGAAAGTAGAATACAGAAAGAATAACTGCCACTGGCAGCAAACTAACTCTCAGCAAATACATGTGTTACAAATCTAACAAAACAAACATCACTCAAAGCCTTGCATGTGTGTACAAGCCAGGTTTGATAATTTTTTTAAACCTTAGTATTGGGCCTTAAATTATATATAATTAGTGAAGTCCTTTCTTACTTCTATTTCCCACGTTAGTACTTGAAATTTGGTGTCTTGAATCCTGGTTTGGGGCTTTTTCTAAACCCAAGACAGAGAATTTGGTGTGTATTGGTGTCTACTGAATCCTGGTTTGGGGCTCTTTCTAAACCCAAGGCGGAGAATTTTGTTAACAGTGCAATAAAAATAACTTCGTAGTGTTACACGGAAACATTAAAGACTTTTTGTGTGTGTGTGCTGCTCTTTCCCTTAAAAAAAAAAAAAAAATACAGACATTGTTTCTTTAAAAGGCTCCATCTGCAAATCCCATTAGATGTGCATCTAAGGTTTCAGATGATTAATAGCTGCCTGCTTTGCTTTGGTTGGAGGGGCTGAGGGTATGTGTGTTAACCCCTCCCTCCCCTCGCTCACATTTCACTTCACAAACTTGTCACTGTCTCCCCAGCACAGCATTTAAAAAGTGTTTCGCTCATGCCCAGCACTCACAAGGCAGCAGCTCAAGGCACTGCCCGCTGACCCCGGGCAGGGCAATGAGGATTCTCAGAGTCCCTGAAGCAGCGAACCCGCAGCAGCATCGGCCCCACGGGCAAGCTGCACAGTAGGGGGGTCTCTTCTGCAAAACCTGGGAGAGTTCCCCTCCTCTGGCGCTGTGGGCGGCTGTGCCAGGCGGGAGCACAGGGCTGCAGCAGATGGAGCCCAGCAGCAGCAGCTGCCTGCGCAGCCCGCAGCCCCCCGCCCTGCTCTGGGGGGGCGGCAGGAGCCCCCACACCGACCTGAGCGCCGCTCCGGGGCTCGGCCACTGCCCAGCTGCACCCTTCTCCTTCCAGCAAAAACACGATTTCGCTGCTTACTCCGATTTCTCAGCCTCCTGCCTGGTGGCAGCTCCGCTCAGCTTCCCGCAGCTGGAGCAGCATCCCCCGGAGCAGCGCCCGGGCTGGCACCGGGCAGCAGCCGCGGCCGGGGGGAGAAATCCATCCCCGGCTGCTGCCGAGCGCCAGGGCAGCTGCCCCAGCCTCGAGAGTGCGGCTGGGGGTGAAGGGGATGAGGCGCCAGCAAAGCCCACAAGTGACTCTGAGAAAAAGCCATCCGAAAGGAAAAAGGAAAGCTCAGGTAGGTGACATGAGCTCAGGGTTGTGGTGGAGGGCAGGAGATGGAAGAGAGCACCTGGTGAGACTGGCAGTTAAGACTGAAAGCTGATGAGCAAAACATTTCATAACACTTGACTGGGGAAACTTCAGACAGTGACAGCACTGTAAGTAAGTGTCTGATTCTTATTCTGGTCTTTGCATTTCGCTCCTGCAGATCTTGGGTACTGAGCCAGGCATTTCACTCAGCAGCACAATGCACATTTGCTGCACTGAACAGGAACCACATGGCATGTACACACAGAACTGTCCTAGGATGTGGAGTTAAACATTCACACCTGCCATTTGTCTGAGCAAAAGAGAATGGCAGAGAGCCAAGATCCTCATCTTGAGCTGCCTGTGGTAGTTGGAAATGTCATACTAGGAATCTGACATCTCAGTTTATGGTAAGGGGTACAAGAGGCAAAGTCTTCCTTTAAATATAAATTCTACTCAGTCTTACTAAATGTTAAGTATTTTAACCTCATAACAGGAGGTACTAAAAGTTTGCCCATCAGTACCATGTCCAGCAATGCAGAAAATGTACATGGTTTTCATGGCATCATCCTAGCTAGCAAAACACATTCTTTCTACAGTGTAAAAACCAATAATTTCATAGTTTTGCAAACTCTAACTTGCTAGTATCTCAGATCCAAATCTGAGAAATATGCATAAAATTGTTTTTTCTTAAGGAAGTCGTTAAAATTTAAGATGCTTATATACATTCAAATGCTACAGCATTCATTTACAAGCTACAGTGTGCTTTTTCCCACAGCCCTGCTACCAAGCGGAGAGTATTTTCCAGTAGCCCTGTTTCACAGGCAGAGAATTCAGTGATAAAAATATTATTGATTGATTTCTAGGTTTTGTAGAATTCAAGTTCAATTATACTGAAAAAGCATGTTTAGGCAAATTTTTCCCAAATGCAAAGAAGTTTAAATAAAATAATAATTTAAAAGGTGGACACTTTTATTAAAACATCAGCTAGTCATAGATAAACAGCAGATTTCAGCTTAGTCACATTACAGGGATATCTTTATCCCTAAAGAGACTGATTCCAAAGCTCATCTCCCTATTTTAAGTAGAACAAATATCCTTTATTCTCTCTTACTAGCACTCTTCACATTCTGTTTTCATTCTTGCTGCTGTCCCCTGCACTCTTGCTTTCAGGGAGCTGTAAGCACTGACATCCCTGGGAGGTCTGGGGTTCCACCTTCCAGTGACCACTGCAGCCCTGGGGAGAGGCAGCTGTTAAATCCAACCCAGCTTTGATCCTGGAAGAGAATCACTCCCTGGGAGAGACACACATCTGCCTCTGGGTCCTAAGCAGCANTCCCTGAACTTCCCTGAATTTCCCTGACCTTCCCTGAACTGAACTTCCCTGAACATCTTCTCCCTGAACTTCCCTGAACTTCCCTTCCCTGAACTTCCTCTCCTTTTTTCTGTTTAAACTGGCAGCACAGTAGGGAAAACCTGCCCGAGGTGATTTGTCCCTTCCCACATTTGCCATTTCTCACATTCTGTTGTCAAAACTGGAGCAGCTGGGCCACATTTGCACTTCTGGAATCTCACAGAGCCCCAAGCCATGGGTGAGCATTCTGTCTCTCAGCAATCCCCTGTGGATGAGAGATTCCAAGCTACACATCCTCCTCTGCTCCCACAAATAGCCACATGTCCATTTTTATTTATTCCCATTGTGTTTTGGAGATGAAACTGGTGAAACTGCCCCTTGGAAAGGGAGTCCTTCCCCCAGGGCTGTGAGGAGCTCACACGTACTTTGTGTTAGGTACTTGTTTATAGTGTATAGTCTGTATTCTCCCTGTGCTGAAGGCACTGGGGGGCTGCTGCACCCTCCAGGGTCTGCCAGGGCAGCAGAGCCCCAGGGGAAGCCCTGCAGCCCAAGGCTCCCAGAGCTGTGGTGAATAACACAGGACATGGACGCTGTGGAATTTCTCCAAAGCTCCTTGGAGAAATGAATCTGACTCCATTTATTCTAGGGATTGTTCCCTTTTTTCTACAGACCACTGTCATTGGTGAACCAAAGACAATTCCTTCACCCACACTGGTCAAACTAGAGGGACATCAAAAGAAAATTCCTCTCGCAGAAAGAATTCCAAACATGAATATCATTACAAAAACAATCCTGATGTTTATGTACTTCTGCTGGGAATGAGTTTCAGCAAGCCAAAACATCATGAAAACAGAGCTTTAGAAACTCCAGGCCTGAAAAACCCAGACTACAGCTCCCAGAAGCTGGAGGCAAAGTTCCCAGCAAGAGATCCACACTTGCAATCCTGCTTCCCACTCAGTCACCCTCGTGAGCCCCTGGGGAACGTGCCAGGGGATGGGAACAAAGGGGATTGTTAAACTGTGGGCAAAAACACGGGGAGAAACTTCTGGAGCTCTGTTCCTGTTCATTCCCCATCTTTATTTGTGGGTTTCTGAAGTAGCAAAACCAGCCTGGGCCAAACCAGACTAATTCCCTCAGAAGGGAGAGCAGCCAGCTGCAGGTGGGGCACGCTGGTCCCTGTGTGCATTAATTAGCAGGAATGAGAGCTGTGCTTGATTTCTCCATTTCTGATGGGCAGAGACAAGAGCAGAGCAGTCACAAAGCCCACAGTCACACCTTACAAAGTTCTTCAGTTTTACTGCTTTGGTCACCAGAATTACACCTGGAGGATGAAGCTGCACACCATGCTCATGTTGTTACCATTTTGCTTGCCATTTCTGTGTACAAATGTTGTGCCAGGACCCACAGAGCTCCATTGCACACTGGTTACACACAAAAATTAAGTAATAATTCTCAGTGTAACAAAACTGCTACTAGCATGTTTAGTTCAGGGAATCTAGCAAGAGGAGCAAGACAGGAAAAAGAGTCAAGGAACTCACAAAACTGACTCCTGAAGCACTGGCAGTTTTGACTTTGCTCACTAAAAGAAATGCATTTTTCTTTGCATTTCTTAGAGCTTTGTTAAGCACCAACTTTATAAACACAAGAGAAAAAAAATAAAGGAAAAGAAAAAGGAAAATCTGAAAAGGGAAAGGATTTTTAAAAATTAAAAAGGGCTGCCACAGTCTCAGGCAAAGTCAGTTTGTGTTTGCTTATTATAACTGGTAGAGCATCACTTTGGCTATGGCTTGAAATTTGGCTTTGAAATACAACTCTTGACTACATTGCAGAAATGTACACAAATAGCAAACAGGTTTTTCAGGACAGCACAATGACAGTGATGAGACTGAGGCCACTCATGTACACAGACCAGCAGATCTGTAGTTTTCATTTAGCAAGGATTAGAAAAAGTTAAAAAAATGGAGTGTTCAAGGTGGGTCTGGGTGAAAAACACAGTTTCTCTGCTTTGCTTGTTTTACTGCCCCACATCCCCAGGCCCTGCACCACAGCTGAGGGTGCTCACTGAGTGATTTTCTCTTCTGTCCTGCACCAGAGCTGGGCACCATGTACTCCCTACATCCTGCTGCTGCATGCTAGATCAGCAGAGGGTGAAAATAGGTATATAAGGAATAAAGGTAAAAACGTGGGGAAGGAAACTCTTTCCATGCAATGGCAGCAAGGAATGAGAGCTGCTGTTCTGTGACTGTGCAGACCCAGGCAATTCTGACAACACTCCCCATCCTGACTGAGCTGTCCCAGCTCTGTGCTCTCCAAACCAAGGCTGGCAGCACCCCTCAGTCATTGCTGAGCTCGAGGGGGCATAAAGCAAATATCCCAGAGCAAATATCCCAGAGCAAATATCCCAAAGCAAATTTCCCAAAGCAAATTTCCCAAAGCAAATATCCCAAAGCAAATTTCCCAAAGCTTCCCCTGAGCGCTTCAAGGAGTGGTTTAGATCTCTGCAACTGCACGTGTGTTCACACACATCAGCATAACCACAAGTTACACAAGTGTGCTTGCCCCTTAGAGAACCAGAACTCGGGCCACAAGGCAGAATGCAGCAGCAGATCTCGGAAGGAAAGGACAGCTTTCACCAAGGAGCAGCTGCGGGAGCTGGAAGCTGAGTTTGCCCACCATAACTACCTGACAAGGCTCAGGAGATACGAGATAGCTGTGAACCTGGATCTCACTGAAAGACAAGTATTTTCCAAACCCTTGTCTCCCCAGCTCCTTCTTCCTCCCCCACAACTTCTCCCTAATGCTAAAAACCAGATCTGTTCCTCAAGGCTCTGCTTTTGCCATGCCATGGAGGTATTTTAAAACAGAGCCTCCACATTCTTTCAAACACCTTCATTACACATTTCTGTAAGTAATAGATTCAATTATGTAATAGATTTAATTATGTTTCTCTAAACTAGAGATAGACTTGGTAATAACTGGTCTCTACTGAGTTCTTGTTTGCCACAAGTGCAGGCAGATATATCAAGATCTCCATATGGAATATGGATATCAGCCTAGACTTTGACTGCCAGGAAATTATTCAAATGAATGTTTGATACATGCATTCTTCCTGGGTCAGGTGGTGTTTTGAGGTGATAAGGAAAGACAGTTATACAAAGTTTTGTGGAGAGAGGTGTTTCTGTTCTCCCATTGTCATCTCAATCCAGGTTTCCTTATCAAGGCTAAGTGGACAGCAGAAGAATTGCATAATTATGTGAGGCAAATTAAAATTCCTGAAGCATTAGATTGGATGGCCTAGATGTTAAAAAGTACATGAGAGGCACTGTGCCTTTTTTGACATGAAGACAGATTCTAGGCAAAGCACTTGAACAACCTTTGAGGGTCTCAGAGGAACATCTATGTTAGAAAGAATTGTTCCAGTCTGTGTTAGAGAGATGGATTAGTCAGACTGCTGAGGCTCTGCTCACTTTTCTTCTAAAATTCCACAACTCATCTGTCTAGCTCTGCTTATACAGATCAGGCTGAGGCAACGAGTAATTATTTCTTTTTCTCACCCAGGTCAAGGTATGGTTTCAAAACAGAAGGATGAAGTGGAAACGTGTTAAAGGTGGGCAGGCAGTGCCCCCACACGAACATGACACAGAGGATGTGGACTCTGCTGCCTCCCCCAGCTCTGAGTAGTGCCTGCAGCAATGGAGAGGAGTTTGGAGAAGGCCATTGATGGGTGCAACTGCTTAGAATCAGCTACACAATGAGGTCACCCTGCCTGCCAGTCCTGTAGCCCACAGTCTTTAATGATGCTTCATGTTCCAGAGGCAATTAAAGAGCACAGGGGTGGAAAAGCCAAAGGAGAGCACGGGTTTGATTTTTGTCTTACTACCACAGATGTGTCTACAGAAAAAAACAACAAACACTGACTATAAAACAGGAGTAATCTTGTCAAGACTCTCAAACATCCAGAAAATCCAGATTGTTAGTCAGCACATGCAGCTGTGTTCTCATCCAGGCTTTCCCTGGCCACACCTGTTCAGCCTGCAGCTGGACTGGACAATGCACATTTTCCTTGTGCCCTACTTGGAGAGAAATAAATACTTTGATAGTCACTGATTTTTCATGCAAAATGAGTTGAAAACCTGTATGACTAGGCAATAAGATGACAAAATAATGTAAAAATACATACATACAGTTCCAGAAGAGGTGGCTTTCACACTGACAGTCCAGGAAGGTTGGTGCCTTGTTGGTGGCAGCAATTTGCAGAGGGAGATTTCTCCCAAGCCTACAGCAAATCCTGAAATTTAATTGCTAGATCTCAGTTTAAAATATTTTTTCAAAGCAGTCATTACCAAATGTCCCAGCAGGCACAGCAGAGATTGAACACCCAACACAACAGCTAAAATATCACTATTTTGGTTTCAAGTGTTCCAATAAACTGCCACAGCACCAACAGAAGTCTTAAGAACTCTTAAGAACATTCCCACTCCAATTTATCCCCACTTTCAAGTGAAACTTGTAGTGTATCAAATTATGATTTAGAAAAGCATAATGTCTGTTCCTATTTCTTGTATCCTTTTGCTTAATGCCATATTTTAAACAGAATTTTACACTAGTGTACCACATTATGACTATTGAGAATGCTGAAACTTTGGTTTAAATATTTCAAAGGTAACCTTTATTTGCAGCTACAGCCTTTCACCTTATTCTGATGCACTGCTGTTGAGGTTGCATGTGAACTGTAGATATGCTGGGTACAAATTTGTATATCTGGGTTATATGTTTGTAAAGCTATTAGTGGTCATTCCACTTGTAAAAGACCTCAAAATTGATAAATATCCTTTTTTTTTAAACAGAGGTGCTGTATTCTTTTCAAAGAGCTGCTTACTGAATCTACTAAGGAAAAACATACATTACATTCCTTCTCAACATTTCCAAACTCTGATTAACAGCTGAAAAAAAATCAACAGTTTACAGTATATATTTGTGCAAAACCAATTTAAAAGAATAATTATTTTTTAAAAGAAATTATTTAAAGCTAAAGAGACTTGAGTAATTTGAGCAGCACTGAGGAAGTGAATTAGGTTACTGTCTGTGAATTAGGTTTTCCATACTGCTCTATCTGCTCTAATCTACTTTATCCAAAAAACAAAGTGCCAACACTCCTCTGCCCCTGAAAAAAACCCACAACTGAAGAAAATGGCCTCTCCCCAAACTTAGAGCCACAGCATGGCTGCAAACCCATGTAAATCTGTGAAAAAAACAGCTACTATATAATCAGTTTTAATATTTAGGGGTGTGCATGTTCTCTCTCTGAGCTGGACCTACCCTGTCTCTTCAGATCTTTATGACAAGGAGAAAACAAAAAAAAACCCTCAGCTTCCCCCTGGGACACTGGTGGTGGATTTTAATGGGAGGTTGGACAATTATGGTTCAGATCCCAGTTACTGCAGCAGTGAGAAGGGGGACAGTGACAGAACACTGTTCTCTTGGCTAACAAACTGAATAATCTCACTAATCAGGTGGTATAAACTAGTTGGCTGAAAAACTTGCCAATGCACAGATGAAAAGCTACAGTTTATTGTGTCTTTAAGAACAAAAAAATGTCTTTACTTCTTGAACCTTGATGCCTTCTGATTAGTTCTGACTAAACTCAGTAGTTTGGCTCTTGGCAAAGGCTGAAGAAATCTGTATTTTGTGAAGAGCTCTGGTGCTCAGATATCCTCCCTTCTTCTCCTGGGACACAAATCACCACGGAGCAGGAGTTCTTTTTTACTTCTATCCCTGTAACCTCTTAAGCCATTTAACACTGTACAGCCCCTCCTTCCCACTGTGCTTAGAAAGTTTGCAACCTCCAGGAGCAGCTTATTCTGAGATGAAAACTTTCAGGATCTTGGCTACTAACATAAACCAAAACTGGCTCCTCACCCAGATGAGAAGCTAATAAATCTTCCCTTTCAAGGAAGCTGTCAATGGTAGCATAATGAATCCTAATTTACTTAAAAACTAATCAATGGGATCTTGGTCTGCACCCATAATTACAGCTCCTAAACAGTTCTTGCTCTGAATTTTGAGAAATAAGCTATGAGTCACCTGTGAGATCTTCTTGTGCTTAGGCAGTTTCTTCATTAAACCATCTGCTCTCCCGAAGGTTTTAGTGTTTTGAGAAGGAACATTTCACTCCTGACATCAAAGCATTTGACCTCTGAACCTCTGGTGCCAAGAATCTTCCAGGGAAGGCCTGTCTGGGAGCAAAGTCTTTGACCTGCAATTATTTTTCTCAGAAATACACATCAGGCTGTATCCTCCTCACAGGAGGGAGGGAAGCTACCTGGGGATGTTGAGCAATGTTTTCCACGCCTTATTCTCAATAAATAATCTGAGCACACAATCACCCCATGGCATCACAGAAGTCTGGCAGGAATTCCCCAGGAAGCACAGGCAAGCAGGGCAGTGAGACTTTTTGCCAGTGCAAACAGTCCACAGGGATATCTGTACAAACACAAAATATGTGCTGGAGCCCTTTATATCTGTGCTGCCTCTTCTAAATAGAGCAAGAGAAGTGCTTTCCTTAGAGCCAGAGTCTGCATGGACTCTTTATCTATCCAGCCAGATGCCACTGGAGCTGAGGCTCTGATTTGTTTTACAGGTTCTGTGTCCTAGGACTCCTCTGCTGTCAGTCCTCAGTTCCTCCATGCCATTCTACAGCTGGAAGCCAGAGATTTTTCCAGTCAGTGGAGCTGCTTAAACTCCAAAGATAACCCAAGGCCAGTCCAATGCTGCCTTGAATGTCTCCAGGGATGGGGCACCCACATCTTCCCTGGGCAACCTGTGCCAGGGCTCACCATCCTCACAGTGAAAACTTCCACAGACATGCTGTGAATAAAGACCCAAACCCCCAGGTCACATTGTCTGGGAAACAAGAGAGCCCTTTAGCAAACATTTCACAGCCAGAGATCTTCACTTGGACACATTCAACACGGGCAAAGCTCACAAATCCCATTCCTGTAGAATTTCCTACACAGGGAAACAACCACACAACAAATCAGGGCGTTTTACAGAACACACAATTTTTCAATTACCCCATTCTCTTCCCCCCACCTCTAGCAGTGCTCATATTAAGTTTCATCAGCCACTATCTCATATTTTGGATCATTCCCTTCCCTTGAGGGAAGTGCACAGCCCCTTCAAGGAGCCTGCCCTGGATGGGCTCAGCATCCTGGATGCAGGCAGATGCTCAGGAAATCCTCTTTCTCCCCGTGGTTACAGCACAGGGGCTTTGTCTGACAGGAACATGCCTGGTGTGGCTGTAAAACAAGCTGAGGCTCCTGCCTTGCAGGCTGTTGGTGAGTTATGAGGGGCAGGGGTGGGCTCTGTGCCCACTCCCCACACACAAAGCCACATTGTGCTCCCCCTGCTCCACACAGCATCACTCACACCACTGCCCCTTCCTCCACACCAGAACTGCTGCTTTATTCTTTTAAATAACTCTTAGACAGGGGTAAGCTTGCAGGGCTGTCTGGAAGCTCCTCTGGGGACAGATTGCAGAGGAGATAATGGCAGTGAGTAACAGAGAGGATGGTGACTTCATCCCGGGGAGGCTCCAGTCGTGTTTCTCTTTCCTTATTAAAGAAGAAAACATTTTTTCAAGCCTCCCTCAGTCACGCTGGATATCCCTGGCTTTGGAGCAGGAAACACACGTGAACTGACAGGCTTTCTTACAGCCTTTCATTTTTAGTTCAGTGCAAGTTTATTATGGCCCAGCACTCACACCCGAGGTTAATTTGTCACCCAGAATGCCCCGTGTGAAATATTTCCTACACCCAGGAATTTGTCACCAGGAGAGTGTTTGCCCAGCAGTGTTACAGTTAAGTTGGTTATTGCAAAGACACCCAAAAAGATTGTTTCTTCCTTTCAGTCCTTTCCCCAAACTTCCTAACAGTTTTATACTTCCATGTACTTTTAATTCTGTATTTCTATAGTTTTATGCTTTCTGTATATCTACATTTCAATGCTTTCCATTCTCTATTTCTTTCATGCGAGATGATGAAGAAAAGTGATGTAACTGTTGAGAATCTGTGCAGTTTCCAATTTAAAAAAAAATAAAAATCTATCAGATCTCATTTAATTGCTCCATTCACCTTTCTTAGCAGTGGGGGACAGACCCCTGGTCTCAGTGTCAGGGTATCCTACAAATCTGGACTGGAAGTTATTTTCCAGTGAATAGAAGTAGAATTCTCCACAATAATTATCCACAGTTGTTTCTGTCTGAAGTTAATTGAAAAGGTGATTCTGGGGAGAAGTGTAGCTCAAGCAGCAAACCTCCATTCAAGTGCACAAACATTCTATATTCTATATATAGATTAGATTATACATTTTACATATTATACATTTATTATTATACATAATATACATTATATATATATTATATTTATATAGATATGTAGATTATACCTAGAAATGGCACAAAGTATAAAATGAGGCCTCTTGCTCAAAAGCAGCATGGATTTGTGTCAGGCTACTTGCTGCCTTCGAGTCACCTCTATTTAGCTGGACTGAGTTATAAACTTCTTTAAAATATCCCAATAAAAAAAAATAAATCTTTTACAAAGAGGATAAAATAATGAGGTGAGAAATTGTCTGTGTCAGGAAAACGTTTTAGGCACATCTCTCACTGGTTTATTTGCAGAAGAAAACACAGACACAACTGGAGAATGTTTCACATTACAAGACCTAAGGGTTCTTGTCTGCACTGAAGATGTGTTTACACTGCTGGGTTCCAGTGTGAATCTGGTTTATATCCTGGGAATGCTCAGGGTCCTTCTCACACTCCAGGCAGGAAATCTTTAATGCACACACTGAGAAGACATTTTCAACTATTCAAACATTAAATAAATAAGCATGAAAAAAAAGTCATTCTTCTGCAATAATTAAATTCTTCCTGTGTCTTTACAAGATTTCTGAAAAAAAAAAAAACCCAAGCCTCCCAATCCTGGCAGAGCTGTTTAAAAGGTCCAAGAAATCCATAAGTGAAACAAACTCAGTGGAAACCCATCCATTCACCCCTTGCATTCTGCAGCACCATGAGATATTATTTAAGACCAGAGTCTCTCAGTGCTTGGCTCAGAGCAGACCTTGGCTCAGGGACATTTTGTCATTTAAAATAGGCAAGTATCAAGAAGAAATCCAAAATAATCACGTGTGTGTACCCTCCTTCCCAAACTGGAAAGTGGGGAGCTGCCCAGTGCTGGAAGAGCACTGGTGAGGGGACAGAGACATCTGGAGTCCTTGGCTGGGTCAGTATTGATCTTCAAGAGATTAAATATGGCCCACATTATCTCATTACTCCTACATATCACAGCTCCTTTTCTTTGTGCACTGTGAGAATTTCTCAGCCAGCAACAGGATGAGAGAATAGCTGGAGAGGAAACTGTGCCTGAAACTTTCAGTGCACTTGGTAATATTCTTAGTAATGTGCTCTAACTTTTGGTCAGACCTCAGGAAGTCAGGTGGTTGGACTCAGTGATTGCTACAGATCACTTCCAAATGGCAAAATCTCTTCCAGTTGCAGTTGCTTTGACATCTTTTACACCCACAAATTTGTAGGAAAACTATAACTCATCATATGGAAAATAATGCAAGGCTAATAATGCTGGATTTGTCAGCTGTGTAAAACTTCAAATATGGAACTGGGCTTGAACCACAGTTGCCAGGGCCAACTTGACTAGCATTATTTTTAGGAGAAAAATGATCTCTCTTTCTTACAGTCTTCTCTCTGCTGTAATTTCTTTGTGTCTCTGCCAGAATCAAGATGAGTTGACGCCAAGAAAAAGGATGAGCTCATTGCCTTTAATAGCATGAGGTTTCACAAATAAAAACTACATTGCTCAATTGAGAAGTAGTCATTGGTATGAAACAGGGTTAAAGGCAGGTAGTTTTAATTGGGAAAAAAAAAAGGAATTAATTAATTTATCATGCTGGTTGTCATTAGTGAGCTGGCCTTCCTTAGGGATGGAATTTTAGATTATTCACCATTGTTGTATGGTTACTGCACTTTTATGTTAACATTAAAAGAACAAGATAAACATTTTTGGTAAAACAACATAGAGAAAGCAGTGAATTATAGGAAATAATCATTTGGATTTTCCTGTCCAAATCCAAGGCATAAATCTCAGCCTCAGGAACAATGGGTTCAGTACTCTCCCCACAACTTTTTGATTTCTAGCATCACACTGAGCTCAAAAAGATTTTATTCCACAGAGCACTGAATCCTTCTTAGTGGTGCTGCACCAGCTCAGAAGAATCTCTCAAACCTGAGGAATCTGTCGACCATCAGCTCTACAGCAGTGCATCTTCCAAAAAAAAAAGCCAGAGTCTTTTTTAGAGGTGCCATGCAGACTTTGCCATGTGCCACTCAAAAATGAAAGAGCCTTCCAAGAGGGAAGGGCAGTTCCAGTGCCTGTAGTGCACATCTGAGCCCAGGATGAGCTTGGCTGGCTGCTAGATTTTTGCACAAGGTACAACTGAATCATTTTGTGCAAGGCAGGCAGCCACAGGTGTCAAAGATCACCTCAGTCTCTTATGAGAGCAAAATTCAGATAAAACTGACAGATCCCTGGTTTTCCTGTATCCTTATGAAAATCCTTTACCTATGCTGCCAAGAATGCCATGACTCCTATCTGGAAGGCAAGAGGAAGATATGATCCATTCTGTCTCCTTCTCTCTCCCTGCAGCACAACTGGACCAGAATCCCCAGTGGTGTCTGCTCCAGTGTCTCACTGACACAGAATGACCTAATTTGTTATGGCTGTGAGAACTGAGAGAAATTAAATCCAGGGTCTGTACTTAATTGGGGTCAGGTTGAGATGATTTATGACCTGAGGAATGTACTCACTCTTTACACTATCACACAAACAACTGTATCAATTGGACTCAGCAGCCTCTGGAACCAAATTGAAATTGGGGTTTTCCAGAAATTGAGTAGCAGCAGAGGCAGGGCCCATGGGAGAAGGCAAGCTGGTGGGCAGATGAGGCAGAACCTGAACACAAAGCCAGGTTCTCTTCCCACAGTCTTGATCAGTTACCCTCCAAGTCATGATTTATTGTGGTTCTGAGGAGAGGTGGAACAGGTCTATGCCAAGGAAATTTCATCTGTCTGGAATCTGACAGGAAGAAAAAAAAAAAAAGTTTGAAAATTTCAGAGGAAGCTGGGACTTGTCCCAGTTACTGTGTCTCTGTGTTCACTCAGGCAGCTCTTGTTAGCCAGTCAGGCTCACTGAAAAGCAGTGGCAAATGCTTTTGCATCAATCAAGAAGCTCTGGTTTGGTCCCAGGCCAGTGGCTGTGCAGCCCATGACCCCAAAGTGCAGGAGCCTCCAGCAGGTTCCCCCATGCCTTTTGCAGGATTTCCTAAACGAGCATTTCTCTTTTCTTTGTGGACTTTAGAAAAGGATTAGAGAGGAGTTAATCTGTTTTCAAGTTCAAAGCATTTTTATCACACTTCAGCAGTTAAGTTGAACATGAAAATAGAACTATTTAATACTGGTTTTCTTTGGGAAAAAAAATCACAGTTTCTTTTTCTGCCCTAATTAGGACTCTGCTTCTTCATTTTTCCTAACTTCCTGTCCTGTTTTTGATTGCACAAGATGCAGCCATTTTTGTGGCCACTGAAATCAGTGTCTGACTGGGTTTTTTTAAGATGAAAGATCCTCTCTGTTCTGCTAATGTCGATCAAAATAGGCAGAGAAAGTGAAGGAGAGAAAGAAAAATCGCTGCATTTCCAGGAATGGAAGTTATAAAAACCCACCCCATGGGTTCCTGTGCTTCTTACTGAGCACAGTTTTGCTCACACACACCTTAACCTGCCAGCTCAGTGGAAGTGCCTCAGCCCTTTACCCTCCTGCTCCCTGAGAGTGCCTTGGCATCCCACAGATCCACGAGCCCAAAACAGGCAAAGCCTCTCAGGAAAAAGGGTGCCCACGGCAGGAGGGTGCTGGGTAAGGGCAGGGATGTGACCATGCACAAACCAGTCTGGGTGGAATCCTGTGTGCTGCAGCCCAGAGCCTTCATCTCAGGGCATGAGAGCATCAGGAGACACCCCCTGCACTCAGTGGGAGCTGGGGAGCTGCAGCTGCAGCACAGGAAACCCCAGGAATGTGCCTTTGCCCCTGTAAATCTTTCTGCCTGGCTCTCATCTGTGGGATTGGCAGGGGAGGCAGAGTGTGGCAAGCACTACATTTGGCAGAGCCCTTTGCTACCTGCAGCTTCACTCCCAGGCAAGCAGACTGCAATAACACAGGCTATTTGTTCAGCTGTGCCCCTCCAGTGTGTCCTGGGGAGACAAGGTATGTTCTGGCCTCTTTAATCACTTCATTCCTTGCTGGAGTAAACAAGAGGAGCCACGGGGGGTTGTCTTTGCTGGTGAGGTTCTGATGAGCACAGGGTTTGTGCAAGAGGCATCTTCACCATCAGAGCACAAAGCTCCTGCTCTGGAAGGAGGGAAAGATGAGCTGGGGTGACTACAGATGTTAGAGGGAATGCAAAAAGGGATTGAATAATGGTCCAAACAACTGCTTTCCATCCCTACCAACAGACCAAGCTCCATCCTAGGGGGTGCCCCCTGTGCTGCCTCCAGGGTGGGACAATTTGTTACCACACAGGCTTTGCAAAGGGTGAGGATCAGAGGAGTGACAGCTCTGAGCAAGCCAGGGCTCTGCTGAGTTTCTGACATTTGCCCTGAGTAGTTTTAGGTTTGATGTTTTGGTTTTCTAATGTTCTTTTTTAGGGAAGTGTGACAAACATGATGGAATGTTTTTGTAATAATATTTATGTTATTCATTTTTTCTGACAGGAGGGATTTCTTCTTGATGTCCCTCTGGTTTGACCAGAGTGATTGGAGGAATTTGCCTTTGTTTCACCAATCACATTGGTCTGTGTAAAATTGTATATAAGGGAGAACCATCCCTAATAAAGGGAATAACTTTTTAACCTGACCACAGTCTGTGTCCAGTGTTACCTGAAATAGTGACAGCCCTGGGCTTTGCCTCCTCTGCAGCTTTCAGAGGGGCCACTGCAGCCTCTTCTGCAGGGGAGTGCTCAAAAGGGACAAAAGTGCTGCAGGAACACGAGCAGACAGCAGAGCTCCCTAAGAAGCATCTGGCCAATTCACTACTGTGAATTGTGAATTTACACTAAAAACTCTGAAAAACAGAAGTCATTGGTAGGTTCTTTAAAATATTGCCAGAATCGGTTGGGAAATTCTTTTTCCTTTTTCTTGTAAGCAAGCCCTGAAACACTCTTACATGCTGAAAACTATCACAAGAAAAAATAAGGGTTTATTTCAAAAATGTGGATTATTGTTTTATTTAGGGCTACTAAGAAAGAACAATTTCAGTTGGGTTCAGAGCTGAGGAATTGTTGCTGCCCTTTACACAGAAGTGAGGGGTTAGGGCATGGGATCCTGGGGGTCTCTTCCAATCCAGTTGTTCTGAGATTCTGTGAGGACAAGAGGAGGGGTGGATGTGGCTGGGCAGGCAGAGGGGCAGCAGAGCCTGCAGCTGCAGCAGGGTGTGCTTTGATCTGCAGGGATGGGGCTGCTCCTCTGCTGAGNAGGTGGCAATCTGCTCCATGGTTCATAATCAAACCCACTGGTGCTCTGGGCTGTGTGCCAGGGTCTCTGAGCCCCCTGGCAGGGATCCTGGCAGCTCCAGACCCCAAAGGGATGTCCTGAGCTCTGACACTCTGCTGCTCAGGAGCCTCCTCCCCCCTGCCCTCCAAAGCATCCCCCTGCCCTTCCCAGCCCCAGGCAGGGCACACAGCCTGGCCAGTGGCAGGTCAGCCATCCAATGTGAAGGGACAAGTGGCTTTTAGCAATATTTACAGTCAGGTTACTTGCCCCACATAAAAATATCCAGAGTCAAAAAAAGGAGACACGATTTACTCCTTCAGAACCAGGAGGGGACCATTGTGTGAGGGACATTTGTGTGACTTCAAATGGCTTTTAAACAGTGAATTTAAAACTAATTTTGTATATAATGCATACTGTGTTTGTCTGTCCTTGGGTTTTCAGTGTGGCACACACCAGTTTGTCTGGCAGAGCAGCACGAGCTTCACTCAGAAAGTGTCAGGGGCTCCAAATGCATCCCTCACTTCTTCCCCTCACCAAGCCCCCCTGGCAAACCCACTTGGCCAAACAACAAAAAGAAAAAAAGGCAAAATTCTGATGAAGTAGCTCCTCTTTTCAGACTTTCAGCCTCTGAAGTTTTAGTACAATGATTGCTGCAGGCACATTCTCAGGTCCTGCAGCTCCCTGGCCCATGCAGGTTCTTCAGAACACAAGTTTGCTCGGGTTGTGATTCCACGGATTTTTCTCACCACTTTGAAAAAGAGCAGAGCTTACACAAGTTTTTCACACAGTCTCCCAGTGCATATAAGCTCTCTCCCTCCATCCTTTTTCTGCTTACATGGAATAAAAAAACAGAGGTAGCAAGTGAAGATAAAGGTAAAAAGGGCTAAGTGTCCCTGGGGGCACATTTGCTGTATTACTTCCAGTACTTTTAAAATTGAAAAGTGAAAACCTGTTTGACTGATACTTCTACTTCTACATGGTTATTCTCAGCTTCTTTACTGAGATTTATACTCAAGAATGAAGTCTGTATTGATTGATCAAGACCTAGCTCTGGATAATGAATTTTCCTAGATACTAGACTTATTTTGCATCACTGAATTTATCTTAATTTTAAAATAATGAATGGGGATGGCCTAGCATTTAAAAAATAATAAAGTAATTTAATTAAATTAATCTTAGCTGGAATTCAATGCATAGCATATTCTGAATTTTCTGATTTTTGGGAGGTCTGTGTTAATAACTTCTTTCAAGATGCTTTTCCCAGTTTTGTTGCTATTGAATTATGTTCCCAGGACTGCTGGATCCCCCTTTAGCCTCTCAGACACCAGAAATTGCACTGATATATCAGAAGAAAGCAGAGATTCTGCTTTTTGTCTTCTAGTCTTAGCAATCTACAGCACTGTCTATAGGTAGACAACAATAAACTGATTTTTGGACCCAAAAAAAAAATCCTATGAAAAACAGATTAATTTTTTCCCTCAAATTTAGTTGGGTGGGATATTTTTGATTTGGGTGCCAGAAAACCCTTTCCTTCACAATGCACTCCTGGGCCCATCAGGTTCAGGCTCTGCACTGTGCCAGGCTCAGGGTGCCTTGCTGGGGTTTAAATCCCAAAGAGCTGAGTGGCAGCTCTGGGCTCTGTGACTCCACTGTGGGCAGGGGAGAAATCAGCTCAGAGCCTGAGGGATGAGCTGCTCCTGCACTGCTGGGTGCTCCACAACCTGTCCTGAGAGGACACCAAAAAGGTGACACTCACACAGTCAAGTGTCAGGACACAAAGGGAGGGTGTTTGTTTTTTGACTTCGGTGTAAATAGATTTTGGACAAAGACCAGGGATTGGAGATTGAGGTTGCCACTTCTTGAACCTCACTGGTCAAACTGGAAGTCCATCAAATGTCCTTTCATCAAAAAGGTATGCATAAACAGTCTTTGTTTGTGTTACAAACTATGAGAAACTGTACTTACAAATACGGACACATTAGAGGGTTGTAAGATTTAGGGCAACAAAAACCCACTCAGAACTCCTCAGCTGGCTCTGAACAAACAACCCAGTGCTGCCACCACATCCTCCCCACCCCATTGTTGGAAAATGATACAAAACTTAACTTCTTTTGGTAACTTTAGTCACTCTTGTTCACCTTTGCCTCGGGGGAAAGGAATTTTAAGTTTCTTTTCACAGGACAGTTTCATGGTTTCATCACTCAAGGCTTAATGAGCTTTACATCTCAGCAGGCTGGGAGCAGCACAGAAAATACACAGGAGACAATGACCATTAATGAACATCAACTCCAAACATCAGCCCTGGCATGGTCTGAGACACCTGGCCTGGGAAAAGAGAGATGAGAGAACCAAGAATGAGAACCAAAATAATATTGAAGGTGAAGGGATCAACAGGAAACCAAATACTACAAACTGTGCAACTTGGGACCAATGAACATTGAACCAATGAATTTCCCTGGGTTTTGACTGTGTGAGAAAACTCAAGTGAAAACCTTGTGAGATGGAAGGATTTTCTCTGCACAGCCTATACAATGTGTGGGTGAAATGATTTCCATTGCACAGAATAAAGTAATGCCTTCATTCTCCAGCACAATTGGTGTTGGAGGGTTTTTGTTTCTCCCAAATTTTGGTGACACCATCACCAGTGCCACCACATCCTCCCCTCAGCACCTTCTGGCACGGCAGCTGAAGGGTTAAAAGCCTGCTCCGAGTTTTTTGTGGCTCCTTTCCAAAAGGTTTCAGTTAACACCAAAGGTCTCCTTATAGCTGGCTCACTTTAATAGATTTTTCCCATTGAGTTCTCACTTTATAGACTATCATTTCCTTTTCTGCAGGGGAGCTATTTTCTGGGTCACTGATCCAACCAACTTAAAAGGGATTTCATTGATTAGATTTTATTGGTGGTTACTTCAGCCATAATGGCCCAAGTTGCTAGTACCTGCTAACAGCTGTGGGTCTGCTGTGGTACCCTGGCTCTGCACACCCTGCCACAAGTGGAGTTCCTCTCTCCTGCCTTGATTCCTTGCTAATTACTCAGCACCTTCGTTACCCTCTCACTGCCTCGGTTGCTTTTCACGTTTCAGTGCCCCGGGTCAGCTGCCTGGTGAAGTGCTCCTGGCAAAATCCCCTGCTTGCTGCTCCTCTGTTTGCAGGCACACAAAACCCCAGCTGGAGCAGCCTGCACACAGGGGAGGCTGGGACACCACCACTTGCAAAGCAAAATGAGCAGAGTGTTTCCAAGAAGAAGGATTTTTTTCTATTTTTTAAGTGAGAAATTGCCTGACTAACGTTGAAGAGTCCTCCCTTCACCCTGGGGTGTTTTCCTGTGTGAAGGATTGGGGGGTCGTGTCTTAGAGACACAAATGGGAAACCAAGACAGGCATTTCTCCAAATGCTTTACAGAAAGGTACAGCTCCCTCTTGACTCCTGAGCAATGCAGACTCCATGCTCAGTTGTTTCCTCAGCACTGTGCTCTCCGTGCTGCTCCAGCTGTGATCCTCTTCCAGCCTTCCAGACTTTTCCCTGATCCATAACACTTGGCAGTGATGGCCTGTGCATCTTTCACTACCTTTGTTTTAAGGGGTAACAGATAGAATTTAAGGAGAAATTGCTATGATTTCTACCATTAGAACAATGAAGGTGCCAAACTATCCTAAGAAAGCAATCACTGCAATTATAATTACTACAACCTCCATTGCAATAGAATTTAACCCAACACTTTCCCCTTTGTGGTGCACTCTGCAGGCTCTAATTAATTGTGTGTCTCCAGTACAAACTACCTTGCCAGGTGAGAAACTGAGGCACAGCAGCTGCCAGCTCCCAGACCCAGGCAGGATTCCTGCTGGGCAGTGTCAGAGCTGGGGTCATCCCTTTGGGGTCTGGAGCTTCCAGGATCCCTGCCAGGGGCTCAGAGACCCTGGCACACAGCCCAGAGCACCAGTGGGCTCCATTATGAACCATGGAGCAGATTGTCACCTTTACATGAGGAGATAAAAGCCACAGCAGTTTAAATAGTGTAATAATTAGTGTATCACAGGGTGTAAGTGTAGGTTTTAGGATTTTTTTGTGTAGGGGTTTTTGGGGACAAGAAGGAGGGATTTGGGTGTGTCCAGCCTTTCTTCTTCTGTACCTCCATCTTCACTGATGGTGTTGGCACTTTTGGGTTGGTTTAGAGTGGAAGCTCACTGTCCAACAGGTGATGGGTATTGGGGAATAATTGTAAATATGTCACACATAGTTTTTAGTCCATAAAGATAACAGTGCCCTGGGGGCAGGCAGAGTGCCTCTGACTGTCCTGCTGAGCAGACCTGGGCTGGGCAGGAAGAAAATTTTATAGATAAGAGATAATAAACAACCTTGAGACCAAAAATCGAGAAGCATTGTCTCATCCTTTGAACACATGGGCTGAAGAAGAGATCCCAACAACAAATTGGGGTCCCAAACCTTGTGGGACCCCACAGGGCAGTGCCTGCCCCATCTCTTCTGCCAGCCCAGACACTGGAGAGATGCACATGGTCCCTCTCTGCTGCCAGGGATGCTCTCTGGGACACCAGACTAGTTAAGTTTTTTGGATTTGTTTCTAAGTTTCATGATGGTGCAGGGAAGTGAAAGCACCCCTCTGAAACTACAGGCTAAAAAATTAAGCAGAAGAGGGAATACTACATAGTGTAAAATCTGTGAGTACCAGCAAGGGAAGACTTCCCTTCACAGATTTTAAGAGAAGGATTCTTCAGAGTGATAATACAAGAGATTTGTAACTTGCTACTTCTAGGGTGATTTCCTTTCCTCTAACACAGCTGCTTTCCTGGCTAGAAGCTCCATGCTTCTCTTTGTGCTAAAAAAAAAAAGTGCAATGGCCTTCTGAGAAAGGATATCATTTTCTTCCAGCTTCTTTAAAAACCCAGCAGCCCAGGAGGTTTTACAGAATGTTGAGAACTCTCAGGAAGGAACAGGATCAGTGGCCAGGCTGGTACAAAGCTGCCTGGCTCCAGTGCCAACAGAGCAACCTCTGCTGCTCTCCTTTCTGGAACCCAGCCCTGGAGCCTTTCTGCTTCCTGCAGTCCTGAGGAGCCCCAGGTGTGATTTGCAGCATCAGCCTGTGGAAACTGCAGCACAGAGAAACTGCCTGTGATTCTCCTTTTGTCCCTTCACAGGGGGAAGGAACTGAGGGTGACAGCCCACTGCTCATCCCCCCTTCCCTACAAGACCTTTCCCATTCTGTGCACTTTCTCTCCTGAGCAAAGATCCCTCTCTCTGCCCTCACAGCTGTCCTGGCACATTATAGCCATGTGACAATCAATTAACTGCACACTCTATCAGAATAAAGAAGCCACCCAACCTTATATAACTCTTTTTAATTGTTTTCTTACATTATAGCGTTTTGCTAAACTTATTCTGCCATAATTCACATAATTTAATTTCTCAAAGTGCTAATAAAATAATTGCTTCCTTCCTGTAGACAGAGTGCCTGAAATGTCTTCTCTCACTCAGAACATTATAAAAAGTGGCTGTCATGAATGCTTAAAAGGGCTGTTTTATTCACAAGACTTGATACAAAATTGTTCTCTCCTGGGTCTGTGTTGTGTCTCAGACAGCCACAAAGGTGCAAGAACCCTACCCAGACACTTCCTTGCACACTGGGACTACCTGCACTGGGGAAAGTCACCTAGAGCTGAAAAGCCTGGCAAGTCTCCTGAGGGAAGTTCTGTGGGCTAGTGGAAATCTCCTGTCCTATTGCCCTTATCCAACAGCTTGAAAATAAAACACAACATTCAAATCACAAGTAAATAACTCATACTACCACAGATCATGTTGCAGAAAGAGACTGAATAAAAGTAACCTTTGTGATTTATATATTTAGGCTTGAGAAAGAGAACTTCCTATGAGGGCATTCTGTGCATTTCAAACTTTGGGCAATAACCCATGTTTGTAATTCAGACTTCCCTACATTCTGCCACTCACATCCACCCTGTTCCTGGACTGATCCTGCCAGACCCACTTTTGGACCTCAGTGGGCACAACCTTTCCCTTCTGTGCTCCTTGTCTCAAGATGGGGAAACCTCCAAACTGTGGAAAGTTCCTGGGGGATGAGCAGCAAAAGGAGTGACCAGAGTGCAGCAGAGAAATCACAGGAGGAGATTTCTACACCCACCAGGGCATCAGCAGCACTGCCCCTCTCAACTCGACAGGCCATGCCTGGAACACAGTTCTGATCCCTGCTATCCAAAACCAAAAAACGTGGACAGGTTGGAAAGGGTCCAGAGAAGGGCCACAAGGATGATCCTGGAAAGCTGCCACATGAGGAAAGGCTGAGAACTGGATGGTTTAATTCTTGAGGGGTAAAAGAGGCTTAGGGGAAAGCTTCTGCCTGAGTGCCAGGGCTGTGGCACAGGGCTCAGGGAGAGCCTCCTGAGGAAAGGGGATTGCAGAGCAGCCTGCACATCACCCAGCTCAAACTCACATTTCTGCTTCTGCCCAGCACCCCTCTGCAGTCTGGTGGTGACTACCAAGCTCCACACTCTTTCAGCAGAGTTCTTGATCACGTGGATTTGGAAAATCCTCATTAGGACTCTGGCCTAAGCCAGACTGGGTGGAAGATCACACAGACTTCAAAGGCAGAGCCTTTCCTGACAACCTCATCAGCTGCACAGGCTCAGAATTCCACAGCCTGAACAAGAGTAGCAGGAGGCTGCTGCAGGGACAGCAGAGCATTGATAGGAGCAGTATCACTGACATGTATCCAAAAAAAACCCAAATACTGAGAACTGCCTAACTTGGCACCAATGAACATTGAGCCAGTGGATTTCTCTGGGTTTAGACTGTGAAAGTAGCTGAAAAATCTAATAAAATTCATGTGTCATGGAATTATTTCCTCTGCACAGCCCAGGATGAAATGATTTCTGTTGCACATCCTGGCCAGAGTAAAGTAATGCCTTGATTCTCTAACACTAAAAATGTTGTTGAAGAGTTTTTTTTTATTTTCCCCACAGTTTTGGTGGCAGCAAAACGAAACTCAGACCTTCCACATGGCAGTGCAGGGCAGTGTGTGTGTGTGCTGGGGAGCAGAGAAGTTCCCACCTCTCCATCCCCACTGCTCACTTGAGAAGTCCATCAGGTGAGATCTTTTACAAAGAAATGCAAACATGATTCTTGTTTATCTTACAATTCATGAGACCTGACTCCATTACACCAAAACAAATCAGAAGGCTGATTTTCAGGGACAACAAATAGAGACAAAAAGAGACATAGAAAATAAAGCAAAGGTTAAACAGCTGGGTGCCTTGGAACCCCCCTTTTTATCCTCTTCTTCATGCATGGACCTTATGCACATTCACTTTTCCAGGAACTGCTCTGCATGGTCACTCCTTGGGTTCATCAAGTGCAATTCCACTTTTATTCAGTTCTTATCATCCTTTGATTTGGGCTTTGGTCCCTTTTTCACAGGCAGTGAATGCTGAGAGTCACTTGGGCCTCTTTTGGAAATTATCTTATCTATTCAGGCAGCTGAAACACACTACACCTGAATTCCAAACTACAGCAAAAAACCCATTATACATCTATTCAGGCAGTTAAAACACACTAAAAACTGCAGGAAAAAAAATAATACTTATAATATGCATTCCAACATTTGTGAGAAGCCAACACCAAAACATGTATTTCTAACAAGGGCACAGACAGACTGCTCACTGGGCTTTGTCTGGCTCTGCATCCCCTCCCAGGTGTTATAAATGCATGTTTTAATATTGGCTTTTCACATGTATTAAGATGAATGCTTTATGTATAATGGCTTTTTGCTTTTTTAGAATTTAGGTGTGGTGTGTTTTAACTGCCTGAATAGAAAACTTCCAAAAAGAGGCCCAGGCTACTATCAACATCCTCTGTGAAAACAGAGGCCAAAGCCCAAATCAAAAGATGAGAAAAGGATTAAAACTGAAGAACACCTGCTCTAAAAAGGCAGAGCCAAGGAGTGGCCATGCAGAGCAGCTCCTGGAAAAGTCTGAATATTCAGAAGAGCCATGCATGAAGAACAGGAGAGAGGAGAGCACCGAGGCACCCGGCCGTTTAACCTTTGCTTTATTTTCTGTCTCTCATTGTCTCTATGGAACCTTTTTAAACGTTACCAGGGAATGAAGCTCGTTTTCCCCACAGGGCACAGACTGCTCGCTGGGCACTGCAGCCCCTGGCAGGGCAGAGCCCGGGGCAGCAGGCAGCTCCAGCCTCAGCCCCTGCTGCTGCCAGCCTGCTCCGGGCACTGCAGCCCGCTGAAGAGCAGCTGGGCTGATTTCATGCCTGACGTTAAGAAACCTGAGCTCTTCATCCAGCTGTTTGTTATTATTTTTATAAAAGTGCAGGTCTGTTCATGCTCCATTCTGCAGCACAGAGAGGGTTTTTTCAGCTTCCAGAGTGTCACGTTCTAAGACATTTGTAATTTGAGGCTGTCTGTGTCAGCATCTCTGTCTGGGAGCTTTGCATTACACCAGCCACAGCTGCTGAGGGCTGCAGGGGATGCATTTGAAATTTAGGGTTGGGTTTTCTGAAACCAATACAATAAATGGGAACAGCTAAATCTTAGGGATGGACACAGGAGGAGGAGGGGATTAGGCACAAAATTCAGTTGGTGTCTAAGAAAAATAAACCAAAAGTCCAGGGAAGAAACACCTCAGGCAGTGTGTGTTCCAATGATGGAATAAATCTGTTGCTAATCTTTTATAAGCAAGAATCAGCTCTCTGGTTTATGTATCACATCTGAACTCTTCACACACTCCACACCTCAGGAAAAAAAAATAATAGAAGGCATTTATTCACCCTTAACATTAATTGCTCACATTTGATTAGCCAGCCTTTGAAAACAAATGTGACATAGAAATAGAAAAGCCATTGATAGTATTAACAGGATATATCTATCAGAGAAAAAAAAAATTTAAAATGGCATTACTGCCTGGCTAGTACAAATGGCAGTGAGGTGCAGAAAGGATCACCTGGCTTTCTAAACTCCTTAGAGAGGACTCTGGGTGCTGCTGGATCAAGTGGTCCAAGACTTTGTCAGCAGTTTGTAGCTAAAGGTAATGTAATTAAAACTTTACACAGCTTTGTCCCACAGGATTAAGGATGGCCAATCAAACATATTAATATTAAAATAAATGATTTATTGTGATAATGATTAGACTAAAAGATTTTAATCAGAATTTTTACTACATAATAAGGATAGCTATAACTACTGGTACAGTGTAGTGCACTATTTTTGAAACAATATTGAATATTGCATTAAAGCTAGCCAAAACAATTATGAAGCAGAGATTGATTTACTCACCCAGACCAACAACTCTTTCACTCAGCCTTTGAGGAGTGAGCTTGAGAGCCATCCCCACTCCAGGGAGGAATTTCCACACACACTCTGAGGTGTTAGAAGAGCTGCTGTCCAAAACTGGGACTGGGCTTTTACAGAGTGAAGTCCCCAGGCCATCTGTCAGCTCAGCAGGGAAATATCCCCGGCCGTTTAAGGTGCTTCCCTCATCAGGTGCTTCCCCAGCTCTGCCACATCTTCATCTCCCTGTCAGGGTGTTTGAGCTGGAGTTTGAACAGTCAGGCAGGTTTCAGCATTATCCAGCTCCAAAGGCACTGGGAATCCCTCCCATCCCCATCCCCACTGACAGGTTTGCAAACAGGGTGAAGTTTGAGTTGTTTGACCCCCACCCCAGGCAGAGACTCCACCACTGATCCAATTTCTGACAACCCTTTCAAAGAAGAAATTTTTCCTAATATCCAGTGGGAACCTCCCCTGCACAACGTGAGGCTGTTTGCTCTTTGCCCTGTCACCCTGCTGGGAGCAGAGAGGAGCCCACAGCCCCCTGCTCCTCTTTCAGGCTCTGCTGGACAGGCACAAGGTGCCCCAGACCCTCATCCCCTCCAGGATGAGCCCACCCAGCTCCCTCAGCTGCTCCTCACCAGATTTGTGTCCTGGGGAGTCTCCAGTCCCTCTGCACAGGGGCAGAGCAGTGAAAGGACAACAACAACGAGACCCAAGGCCCTCAGACATCAGCATTCCTGTCCCTGCAGTTGGGTGGGAAATCAGAACATCACAGAGTAAACAAAACTTACAGCAGAAAATCCCATCCTGTTTGGAGGCCAGAGCAGAGCCAGGGGTTGAACTCAGATCAAGTTTCTATTCTCTCTTAATTAGTAAGTGTAGGACTAATAACTGAGTGTCAAACTACAGTTTTTGCTGTGGTATGTTTAGGTAAAACTGCAAAATGTGAGTGTTGTGTGACTTCATAAAACATTTAAATATAAATTTTATAACAACAGTCCAACCAGGAGAAATATTCTCTCACAGTTGTCTGATAAAACTGGATTAAGATTAAAAGCCTGGACAGGCTGCTACAAATCATATGGAGCAGAAACAAATTTGGTAAAACTGAAAATTCAGGTTAACTCACCTGCTTCAGTGATTCTCTCAAAGCAGAGTAAGCTGGAATTCCAGTGCTGCATTTGACCACATCTAGAATGTTTGGGGATTGGGAGCAGGTGTTGGATGGAAACTTCCTGACAGTTCCCAGGTGTGGCAGAACTCTGTCAGTCATTTCCCTGGCCCTGTGGGGAGCTGTAGCCTTTTAGCAGAAAGTTCAAAATACACATTGGCTAGATACCTAAACCTCACAGACACCCCTTTCCCAGCAAGGAGAGCAGTACAGCAAACTGAGGGCAGTGAGAAATAGAGAAAACATTAAAAATGTAAAGTTCCATTTAGCCTTATGGATAACCTTCCCCTTGTGTTTTTCTCTTGAGTACCTATTTGTCTTCCAAAAAGATAAAATTCCATGAATAATTTTCTTATTATCACCAGGTCCCGCCTGTCACTAATATCTTTTGGAGGATAAAGAGGACTAATAAATGTTAAATAGCATCTTGGAATTTTAAAGGTGAAATTTGGGGAAAAAAATAACTGGATGCATACACATGGCCCGGGAGACACCATCTAGAAAATCAAATCCACTTTTTTTAGTGTGCAGATCCCA
>VXBS01001149.1:126473-158355 GCA_013400255.1 Sitta europaea | reverse complement strand
GGGTCCAGGTCCGGGTCCCTGTCGGGGTTGGGTCCGGTTTCGGGTCCGGTTTCTGGTCCGGTTCGGGTCGGGTCGGGTCCGGGTCTGTGTCCGGGTCTGTGTCCGGTCCTGGTCCGGTCCTGGTCCGGTTCTGGTCCGGTTCTGGCCCCCGCTCAGCGCCGCCCCTGTCCCCGCAGAGCTCTTCCAGGACCTGAGGCAGCTGCAGGAGGCCTGGCTGGCGGAAGGTGAGTGCCTGCCCCGGGCTCGGTCCCTGCCCCGGGCTCGGTCCCTGCCCCGGGCTCGGTCCTGGCTCGGTCCTGGCTCGGTCCTGGCTCGGTCCCTGGCTCCGAAGCCCCGCGGGGATTTCGGCCCCTGGCAGGGCGGCTGCGGCTCCGAACGAGCCATTGTGCTCATGGATGCAGCTTGGCTGCCGGCCACTCTCCCGGGCACAGTTTTCGCTTCAGGCTGTTTGTAACTGCTTCGATTTTATGCTAATTCGTCACTTATCTTTGTTAGTTGCCAGAACGTTGATATTTTCTTAAACAATAATGTAGTCTTTTAATTTGGGGAACAAAATGCTTCTATTCTTTCATTTCTGGCTTTTTTCTTTTCTTTTCTTTTTTTTCAACGTAGTACTTTGTGGGGACCTTCTGGAATTTACAGACTTTTCAGTTTGGTGTCTTGTTTTGACTTTGAACTTCAGGGAACACTTCGAATGCCAGGGAGTCACATTAATTCCAAGTGGAACTAGTTCTAAACATGGTGATTTTGCTCTAATTCTAGTACTACAGATGATCCGTTTTCTAGAAAATTCAAAACACATCCTGGAGTACAGATGCTTGATAAATACAGAAGTACTTATTGTGATCTAGGTACTTTAAAATATTTAACAATAATGATGTAAAAATATGCGTGGCATTTTGTGTGGGGTTATTTCCTCTAATTTTACCACAAGTGAGGGACAGCCCTGCCAAATAATAATTTTTTTAAGCCTTCAAAAAAGCATTTGCCAACTAAATAAGATTAAGGAAAAAAAAAATCAGAAGTTTTACGTTCATTTCGAACTGAACTGAACAGATGTGACGTGGATCAGGCAGCGTTTCAGGAGTGTGAGGGTTGTTGGGATGCAGCAGGAATTACCTGGAGGCTGCTTCAGCATTGACACATCCGTGTAACTTTTATCAGAGCAGGAAAACAGGGATTAATTGCTGGTCGTGTAATTGACCTCTGACTGTGATTGATTTCTGTCAAACCTTACAAGAACTCGAGCTGCCAGTGAGTTTGCCTCAGGACTGATTTTTGGTAGACTTTCAATTTTAGATTTTCTCGTGTCTGATAATTTTTATAGCTCACCAATCTAAAGCATTTCCATGGAATCTCTTGCAATAGGTTTGCCAGGAGCAGAGTGTTTGTGGGATGAGTTTCTGAGTCCCCTGTGGTCACACATGGGCTCAGGAAAAAGAGGTGCTCTGCAGCCAGGATCAGTAAATGATGATGCAAACCTTACTGCACGTTTTGGGAATATGGGCAGAGATTTTATTATTATTATTTTACATAGCTCACAGCATCTAATCAGAGTCCAAGTGAAATCCCTGAGAAATTCAATATGAGTTTTAATATTCTAGTTCATGATTTTGGTCTGCATATGGGGGAACTGGTTTCTCCCATAGTTGCTCCTGTTTCCAGACTTGTAAGAAGAAAAATGACCCTCTGAAGCAAACTGGTGGTATTTCCTATTCACCAGTATGTCCAAATATTTCCTGACTGGTGAAAATATTTCTTACTAATGTCCTCTGTGTGTCTCCATGTTAACATTTGTTCATGAGACTGAAGAGCACCTTCCTAAACAATGCAGAAGAAAAAGTGAAAACATTAAATACGTTATTTATTATTTTATTTTAAAAAAAAAGGCTATTTATTTATTTACAGGTTTTGGTGTTACTTTTTAAATAAAAGAGAAAAAAACCTAGAAAGGAAGTGAACTAGAACTAAGACATCAGCCTCAAATGTTATTGAATTTAAAGCACATACACACCTGTATGTATGAGTTTATGTGAGTCACTCTATGTATATATAGTCACTAGATATATTTGTGTGGTTTCAGTCATAGGTATATCTTTGCCATCTTTTAAAAGCATTTTTAGTAGTGTCAATTAACATTTAATTTCTCATTTTGAGAGTCAAAGAACTATTCTATACATCTGTATAGATGGCTCTTAAAAGAAACACATGCTGAAAAATCCTTGGCCTGGTTACTGAAAATCCAGTTTTCCTCTGCACTGTTTTTATCAGGATCTGGTACACTTGGGTGTGAACCTGACAACTGTTAACTGGATGGAACACTGTATGGAATTAACTTCAAGCCAAATAATTTATTGAAATGCATCAGCATTCAGAGAAATTAAAAAAAAATTTCCTTGGAGCAGAGTGGCCCAGGCAGGTCTGTGATGGATGCAAGGAGCAGATTCACAGGAAATCTGAGTTCCAGTGCTCCAGCTCTTGGAAGCTCTGTGGGAAATGGTGGGGTCAGAGCTGCTGCCTGCAGTGAGTGACTGGAACAAGAGCAGAGCTGGGTTTAATTACCCCAGGTTAATTAATGTTGGGTTAATTACCCCAGTTCTCCCAAGTACCCGTGTGGGTTTGGGGAGAACAAGAAAATCCCTGGTTTGGGACCTTCTGAAGCAGGGAGTGAATTTGTAAATAATTTGTTAATAAAGAGTGAAATTGTCTCTGGCAAAAGTCTCTTTAGAGGCCAGCAGAGCTGTGTGCAAACATCCCTGCCCAGCAGCCAGGGCAGCTGCAGAGTCCCAGCCTTGCCCTTCATTTCACCTTGCTCTGTGGCCTGTTGCTTTCAGCATTTCATTCTCTCCTCACAGCACCAGGGATGCCTCAAGGCTGTGGCCTGTGAAGCCCAAACTCTGCTCATGCAATATGATCCCTGTGATTTCTTCTCTTTCCAGGTTGCTTTTCAAAGATAATTCCGAGAGTGAATTTTCTAGATGTTTTTTCCTCAGTTCCCCATCTTTTACAGTTGACATTGCCAGTTTGTTGTCATTCTGGTTAGGTGAAGGAACAGTGATTGCAGAGGGAAGGGTTTGGCCAGTTCCATTCCCACTCACACCTGTTAGCACAGTGTGACTCCCTCAGGTGTATTTTTATTTTAAGTCTAGCTTGGTTTCATCTGACTGAGAGTAGTGGGCTTCCATCCTTTATGTCCCTTAATTTTGACTGCATCACCTCTGGTTTAGAGCTGAGAGTGCAATCTGTTGTCCACTCTGCAATAACAAAAATTGTAGGTTTGTCTGCTAGCAGCAGCAGCATTTCCTTCAGCAGCAGTGACAGACTTTATGAAATAACAATCTGCTGCAAGCTCTCCCTTCCCTGCAGTAAAAGGGACGTAAAAGTAATTGTTAGAAGTTAGAAAATATGGGTAAGATTCTCCCCAAGGTTTCTCCCAGGAGTCACATATATTCATTAGTCCCAAAGGGAAATTATCCTAAGTCACTAAAATCATCCCAGCAGAAAGCTCAGATCTTTCCTGCATAGATTTATTTCTGCCTTGGTGTTAATTATCCTGTACAAAGTGCCAAAACTAACTCCTCCTCCCTCTTTTCCTCCTCCCTCTCTCCTGACAGCTCAGGTTCCAGACAATGATGAGCAATTTGTGCCTGACTTCCACTCAGAGAACTGTAAGTACCGTGGGGATGCTCCTGGGGGAAGAACAAATCCAAATCCTGGGGCCTTTCCCCCCCTCCCCAGGCAGTTTCCCCACATAAACTGAAATGAAACCTTTCCACTGGTTGCTCTTGTTTCCCTCCTGTCCCCAGACGTGGCCCTGCAGCACAGCTTGCTGTCTGAGCCATGTATCTCATTTCCTCCCCTTTCTGACCCAGGGCTGGGGAGAGGGATGCTCCCACCTTTCCCTGGGAGGGAATCAATGACTCAGGTGTAATGTGAGAGCTGTTCCAGCTACTAGGGGCTGGGAAGAACTGCCTGCTCCCAACACATCCAGCTTCTTGAAAACCCCATGGAGTTCAGTGTACTGCAGACAGCAGTTTTTCCCCCCCTGAGGCTCTGCTGTCCCATCAGCGTTTTCTGTACACATCCGTGCACTGAGCAGGGCTGCTGCAGGCTGCACCAGGCACACAGAGGTTTTTTTCTTCTGGCCCTTCCTTGGGCCTGGTGCAGGACCACCCCAGGTGTGTGGAGACCACGGGGTCAGGGTGTTCTCCCCTCTCCCAGCCTGGGCTCCTCTGCTCTGGGTGGTGGCACCACGGGAGCCAGGAGTGCCTGGGGGGCAGCAGAAGGCTCTGGGATCTCAGGGGTTTATTTGGGGATATGGATTCTGTCAAGCTCTCTGTGTGCTGGCAAGATGGGCTTTTCTGGTGTAGGGTGAAACCAAAGGCAGCCAAAAGGAGTCAGGGGGTTTTTGGGGGAAGGGGCAGATATCCCCTTCTTGGTGTGAGAATTAATTTGGGGGAGGGATGTTGGCAGTAGAAGTGTCCTGTGCCATGAGAGGCAGCAAAGCCCTTCTTCTGGCTCTTTAGCCACCTGCCTGCTTCTGAAGGGACTCACAGTCCTTTCTGTGAGGGAGAACTGACTTGAAAATGGCTGCTGCATGTGGGGTACAGGTTACTCCAGAAATAAACTCATCAAAAACGGATCAGGATGTTCCTTCCCAAAGTAGTCACAGTGCTGAACATCCCAGAGCAGCCTCCTGGGACTTCAAAAGGTGGAGTAAGCTGGTGGTGAAGGGCTGGAGATGGCCTTACTGAAAGATTACAGCTTGGATTTGGAGGGCAGATCCTTCCCTAGTTTGAAAAAGTAGCCAAGACTTGTGTTCCTTTCTGGGGTTACTTTCCTTCCTAAATGCCAGTGACCTCCTAAGAGCAGCAGCAGAGCCCACAGGCAAAGGCAGAGGAGGCTCAGCCCATCCTTCAGCCAGGACAAGCCTTTCTGAGGAACTAGGGAGCAAGTTTTGTCCCCTGCTGGATTGAATAAAGCCTAAGAAGGAAACACCCACAGCCTGCTTCCTGATGCTGTAAACTGCAACCTGCATTTGTTATTCATGAAATTCTGACAAGCCCAGAAATATCCCTCCTTGTCTGCACCAGGCTCCTGCTGTGACCAGTGCATTGAAAATGGAAAGAAACTTTTTTGCTTTTTTCCCCCTGGACTGTCCCTGGTGTTTTGGATGAGCAGAGCAGTTTTGGGATCCCCCAGTCCCACATTCAGGGATGCTGGACAGTTAGCAGAGCAGAGATTCATCAGAGGGGTTCCTGGAAATGCCTGATAATCATAACTCCCCATAAAGAAGAAAAGTGTCAATTTGATCTCTCCTTTCTCTCCTGCAGTAGCTTTCCACAGCCCTCCTGCTAAGATTAAAAAGGAGCCCCAGAGCCCCTCGGAGCCCAGGCTGTGCTGCAGCCACCAGCCTGTCCAGCAGAGCAGTGAGCAGTGCCTTTATGCCAGGTGAGGAGCTCACAGGGGGACTGCAGCTGTTCTGAAAGCCAGGGCTGGCAATGGAGAGTGTGACCAGAGCCCTGAGTGCAGGCCAGCAGTGGCCAGCAGCTCTGGCCCCCAGCAAGGGCTGCCCACTGGGCAGCTCAGGCCTGTGGCCAGCAGCTCTGGGTTTGCCTCCTTTTTATTCTCCCTGTCCCTCAGCCATCCTTCTTCTCAGCAATCTTGACATCTGCCACCTGCCTGTCCCCTTTGCTTTCCAGACCCTGTCCCTGCCCTGAGCTGTGCTGTGCTTTCTCCTCCCCTGGTTTCCTGCTCCAGGGGCTGCTGCTGTGACACAGCAGGGAGTTTGTGGCTGCACAGAGGCACAGCACGTTTGGCATGTTCCAGATGCTGCCACAAGTCCTTCCTGGAGGACTGAAGTGCTGCAATATCTGTTTGGCTGTTCCAGTGCCTATGACCAGCCCAGAGAGACCCCCAGCCCAGGAGTCCTGATTCAGCCACGACTGCAGCAGTTCCCAGGACAGGACAGGAGCTTCCTGGCCCCTGCAGGGCCACCCTGCTCCACCCACAGCTGTGGATTCCTCCAGGAAAACAGGTGAGTCCCCAGGAGGAGGCAGCCACTGGCAAGGATTCCCTCTCCTGAGGGAGTTCTGAGGCTCTGCTCACTGTGAGCACAGGATCCCCTCCTGTGGGACCCAGCACTGCTGCCTGGGGTTTGATCTGCACAACCTGTACCCTGCCAGGTGTGTGAGTGAGGGGCTGTGGAGCTGCTACCTGGAAACTTCCTTCCCTGCTGTTGGAACCCAGAATGCAGAAAACGTTCTCAGCATTTTTTGAAGGGTCCAAACCCCCTGGCAAACACTACTTTTAACCTTTGTCCATGGAAAGGGCTTCCTAAGCAATGGGATTAAACAGAATTTTCAAGAATGTAAATTAGGTAGTTGCATAATAGATCATAGCTGCATAATTAGATAGTCACATAATTTATCACAGGGGTGAGATATTTAGATTTTTGGGTTTGTTGGTTTGGTGAGTAGATGAAGACAAGATGAAGGATCCTTGTCTGTTTTAGGCTTCCTTCTTCTTCATCTGCTCCATGTTCTGCAGTGTGGGTGACACAGGCTGATTGGTCAGAATGTGCTGCAATGTAGAGTTATGTGAATAGAAATTTATTTAATTATTGGTAGAACAGCAGAAATAATGAATGTTCTTGGTGACAATTGGGTGAACTGTCTTTAAGAGAACCTTGATCCTGTGTGTTTGGGGCTTTTGGTGTCTTTTCTCCCTCGTGCTAAGCTGATGTAAAGCCTGGTGTGCAGAAATTGCTGATAAGAAAATACTAATCAACCTGGAGAATGAGAACAGCCAAGAGTCCCATTGGCCTTTTTTCCTAGCAAGGACTTTTGCAAAAGGCCTCCCCTACCAGGGAGAGACACATGGGAGTGGAAGAGCTGCCACACCTGGGGTTCCTTCCTTGTCCCAGCAGTGAGGAGCCCCCACAGCTCCACAAATGGGCTGGGGAAGTTTCTGTCCCTCAAGTTTCTGTCCCTGAAACCAGAGGGCAAGACAAGCAGCTGTCTCACCTCCTCTCCCTCCTCAGCTCTGCCTACCAGCCTCCTGTGGAGATGTGCCACTCCTTCCCAGCCTCCCAGGGCATGGCCCAGGAAGACCCTGCTGCCTACCAGTGCCAGCTGCCCAAAGCCTGCCTCCAGTTCCCTCAGCAGGGCTTCAAACAGGAGCACCAGGACCCCCAGGACAAGGCAGGCAGGCAGGCAGGCAGCAGGCAGCAGTGCCCAGCAGCTGTGCTGGTGAAGCAGGAGCAGGTGGAGTTCCTGTACGACTCAGGTAGGCAGGGCTGGCCCCTCCTGGCTGCAGGAAACAGCAGTGGGGAGAGCAGCTCCTTGCAGAACATCCACTGCTGCTCTGGCAGCTGTGGAACAGCACCAGCTCTCTCTCAGGAGCATGTGGGGTCTGGGGAGGTGGCCTGGGTACCTGGCTGTGAGCAGGGAATTAAAATAGCTCTGTCTGTTCACTGCATCCAGGACAAGGCTGGGGCACTCACCATGTTCTGACAGACTTTCTGGTAGAGAGGTGGAAGCTTTAGCAGGATAGGGGCTGGAAGGTGATGTTGAATCCATTCAAAGTGGATAAAAGCATACTTCCCCCCTGCCCCTCCCAAGGGAGCAAGTAGCCAGTAAGGAGACTCTCATAATTCATGATTAGCTCACTCACACCATCAGAATGAAGAAAAGGCTGCTTCCAGTTCCACAGGCAGCTTTTGTCTTCAGGGGTATTTGTGAGCTGGAAGGTTGCAGAAAATAAGTGAGGTCAGCTTTGAAGAAATCATACTGAAACCAGCCTGTAAATGGCAGCAGAAAGGAAGGGATCAGGTATGTTGGAGCTTGAACAGAAAAACTGCCTTGGATCCCTGCAGCAGAAGCCCCTCTGAGCACTGGCAGAGCAAAGGGGCTCTGGGTGGGCTCAGCTCAGTGCCAGGATGCTGCTTGGTGTCCCTTGCACGATCAGCTTCCACCTGCTACTTCCCATGGGAACAAGGCTCAGAGAACAGAGATTTCAGGGGATGACAAGAGAAAAAAGTTTATAATGCCAAAAATAGCTCTCTAAATGCCAGATCCACCAGGTGATCCTCCTATTTATCCACAAGGGATAAATCTTATTTTTCTGGCAGATCTGTCCAAAGACTCACTAGCCTGAGATCACAATACCCTCTTCCAGAGGGAATGATACTTCTGGTTTCCTGGTATTGTAAAGGGCATCTTTAACTGTTTCCTTTATCAGAAATAAACACAAAAATAAAAAGCTCCTATGAGGGTATCACCTTGGTGATATTGGTATTACAATTTCACTGGGTCCTTCTGTTCAGAAAATGTGCAAACCCAGAAGATGGGAATGTGCTTTTTGTGAGAGTATTTTATGATGGTAATAACACCCCCTCTGTCAGCTCAGAGTTCTCTTCCCTTAGCATCAGCAAAATATCTGCTGGAAGCAATGGCCACACATAGGTGTGAGAGGGAAGTGTAAGGTAAACCTTCCCAAAGCTCCCTCTGACAGCTTCTGTTTCAGCTCTGTACAGGAAATAAATTTGATCCAGAAAACTCAAGATACAGAAGACACAAATTGCAGGGCACAGACAGCACTAGACACTACACACAGAATCAGGAAAAGACTTCCTGCCTGTTTTTAACAAAGGCTGGTTTTGCTTTTATATTTTCTAAACTGTTTGTGAGAATGCCCCATCATTATGTGGAAAAGCCAGGGAGACTTGAGACATCTGAAATGACATTTGTGAGACTCTGTCTGCAGAAGCATTCAGGTGCTACTGCTCTCCATTTACATCACCATAGTGCCCCTGGGAAGATGTAATGCCTTCTTACCTGGGAAAGCAGCAGAAAAGTGTGTCATTATCTTAAAGTAAGATGGGAGAGAGGTTCCTATTTAGCCTGTTGTCCATGATTTTGTGTAAAAGTGATGCAGAGGTGATTGGCTGGCTACAGGGAAGGATGGTGTGTGACAGTGCCACAAGCTCTTACCACTCTAATTCACAATTGGAAGGACAATGCAGATGAAGCTGTAGTTACCAGTCTGACACTAAGGGATCTTGGTTAGACAGCTGCACTCACCTACCCACCTCTGCAGAGCATGGTAATCCTGCCACTTGTACTATTTAAATAAACGAGTTTGTTAATTGTTCTGTAGATGTTCCTGACTGTCCCTCCATGTACATAAATGCTGAGGGTTACCCAAGCCATTCAAACACAGAAGACACATTAGGTAAGAGATGCAGGAGCTGTCTTCTTTTCCCTGCACAGAGTTGCCCTCTGGTACCACCCTGGCTGCCTGTGACTGCTGACATTGCTTTCTCTTTCAGGCTGCAGCTATGACAAGCAGATGAGGTCCTTTGCTGACGATGTCTGTGTTGTTCCAGAAAAATTTGAAGGTTGGAGAAAGAATGGTTTGGAGTTCTGCTGTAAGATAGGGTTATTCATCACTTGTCTAGTGCCTACATAGTTCATTGCAGTGTTCTTGCAGGTGTGTTTGTATCCAGCTTTTTGATATCCTGTTTTTTGAGCTTTCTTAGCAGCCACCAGGCCTTCTAGCATAAGTAGCTTAATTGTGACTTATGTCAGAGCTGCTCTTGGAAGAGCTGCTTGTGAATTTGCCAGTTTTATGTGAACTGAAATATTCCAGGTAAACATTTGTGAAACTGTGAAAAGTGCTGCTTTTTTTTTCTTTTTTTTTTTCCCCAGTGGTTTTTGCACTGTTCTTAGAAATGTCTCCTTTGTTCCTCTCAGCAGGAGACATCAAGCAGGAGGGTGGGGGGTACCGGGAAGGACCCCCCTACCAGAGACGGGGCTCGCTCCAGCTCTGGCAGTTCCTCGTGGCTCTGCTGGACAATCCCACCAATTCCCACTTCATTGCCTGGACTGGTAGAGGAATGGAGTTCAAGCTCATTGAGCCAGAGGAGGTGAAACCATTGAGGTTCTCTACAGGCTCAGGGGATCACCCACTGTTTCTGGGGCTGCAGATTCTCAAGTGACTGCCAGTGGTACTTGCTGCACCCTGCAGCAAGTCAAGGTTTTTAGAAGAGGTCAAAGCACTTGAGTGGCACAAATATCAGGTTTAAGAAAGACTGCTTGTATGTAAGTTTAGAACCTCAGCTATGCAGTGAGTCAAATTATCCACTGCCTGCATTTCCCTGGATACTTCACTCTCAAGCTTGCAGTGACCTGTGCTGTCTTGTCATGCTGCATACTTGAGGCTGACATTGAGGTTTGGAGTTTTGAACCTTACTGATTGCAGATGTTTTCACAAGAATCTGGAAGCAAAAATGTCCTATCTATCTTTATTCCAAAATTACTTTCACTGAAGTGTAATTTCAAACACTGTCACATTCCCAAAAAAACCCCCAGTGATACTTGACAGTATCTGGGAGAAGTGTCCATAATATCTGTTCATATCTTGTTCCAATTAGAGCTGTGTTTAGCACTGTTTTTGCTACATATCAAAACTTACAGGCACTTTCAGTGCAGATGAGTTGTCTTGGCAGGTTGACATTGGCTTACAGCAGACTTCTGAGTCTCGTGGATAAAGCTGAAAATCATGTAGGAGGAGGAAGGCACAGGTCTCTTCATGTGTTCCTGCATGCTTGGTCTCCTAATTAACATGGGGCCCTTGAAGATTAACACAGGATAGAGCAGCCCTTTAGCATCCTCAAGCTTTCAGTGTACTGGGGAGTGAGGAGCAGTGCTGACAGCAAAGGAGCTCTGTAGTGGCCAGAATTTCTCAGTGATAGAGCACTTGAGTTCCACTCGTGTTTAAGAGCTGCTAAATTACTGCTGAGTCTGTTACTGAAATGTTTGTACATGTCATGGCACCATCCAGGAAAAGAGAACCAGCTGGATAATTGTAGTCTGGTTTTCTAGGCCTGAGGTTTCTGGGTTTCTGAACTCAGTTTCTTCGTAGTGTTTTAGTTCGGGATGACCTTGTTCTCACAGACTTGACATAAACATCACTCTTGTTACAATAACACTCAGAAACCTCAGATCTAGAAAACCAGACTGCAGGTAATGGTCTTTCCTCTTGGGCTGTGCTCAGAGACAGCCCCAGAGCCTGGTGCTGTGTTTGCAGGTGGCCAGGCTCTGGGGCATCCAGAAGAACCGTCCGGCCATGAACTACGACAAGCTGAGCCGCTCGCTGCGCTACTACTACGAGAAAGGCATCATGCAGAAGGTGAGTCTGCAAAGCAGGAGAAAACTTCATGCTGTAAGTGATGCTTCCCTTGTTTGGGACAAGGAGTCCTACAGAATGTCCTTGTGCTAGCCAGGCATCCCAGGCTTGCTCTCCCCTGTAACTGTGATGCAGAGAGGGAACACAGCAGAACACACACGACAGGCGTTCAGGCAGAGAAGAAGAAAAGAAGTCTCTCCTTTATTGTTGAACTCGTATATATAAATTTCTGGACAGTGACCAGAGATTGGACAGAGAAGTTACCACTTCTCTATCCCACTGGTCACTTGAGAAGTCCATCAGGTGATATCTTTTACAAAGGAATGTAAACATGATTCTTGTTTATCTTACAATTCATGAGACCTGACTCTCATACTAAAACAAATCAGAAGGTTTATTTTCAGGGACAACACTCCCCAAAATTTCCCTTTGCTGTAGTTAAATGGAGCTGTAAAGGAGCTGAATGTAGGCAATGCATGTGAAATAAAAGAGGGGGAATTATGGTTTTTCCCTTCTCTGGATAAGTCAGGAAAGTTGGGATTTATGCAGCTTCAAGGAGACAGAATCAGTCCTTCCTCTGGTGAGAGAAAGGCTGCCTGGAACTTGGTCCTGTGTGGTAGGGATGGCCTGTGGCACACCCAGAGATAATTGGGATAGTAACTGTCTCAGTGCAGACTGTTCAGGACTGCTGCTGCTGTTGTACCTGGACAGAATGTCAGCTGGCAGCAGCCCAGCTCCTGGGAGCTGTTCCAGGGCAGGCCAGAGCAGCAGAGAAGCAAGAGGACAGCACGAGGAGGAATTGACAGCTCTGACATGTCTAGGGGCAGACAGATGTTTTTGTAAGCCTGCCCTGGTGCTGGGGAGCGTTGCCTGGTGCTGCCCCTGGGCCTGCAGGGCTCACCTGCCTCATCTGGTGTGGCTGGGGGTCTGCAGGGAGCCCAGCTGACCCTGTGCCATGCAGCCAGGGGAAAACGTTCCCAGCCTGTAAGCAGTCTAGGAATGAGAGAAAGCACATGGCTCTCTGCTTCCTATGGGTTTCCTGATCCCTTGTGCCGAGGCTTGAAGTAAAGACCAGAGAAGGCACTTTTGCATGGAAGTTTATTCTTCTGAAGGGGGTGCAGGAGAGGAAGCAGGACCCCAAAGCCCAAGCTTTTATCCTGAGTCCTGCTGGGGGTGTTCCCGTCAGGGGACAGGCACAATGGGACACGGTGTGGCCAGCCAGGGATAAACCTGGGGGGTTAACAGGGAGACACCACTAGAGGAAAAACAGCTTAACCAGCTCCCTGTTCATCCACTGTGGTGCCTGCAGGTGGCCGGGGAGCGCTACGTGTACAAGTTCGTGTGTGAGCCTGGGGCTCTGTTCTCCATGGCCCTGCCCGAGCAGCGGCCGCTCAGGGCGGAGCTGGAGCAGCTCAGCGAGGAGGACACCGTGCCCCTGGCACACCTGGATGACAACGGCTCCTACCTGCCAGACCTTGGCAGCTTCCCTGCACAGCTCTACAGCACAGTGCAGACTGTTTAGCACTGCTGGAGCACGCTGTGCCCAGGAGGAGAGGGCTGGCTGGTGTTCAGCTGCTATCAGTGGTTGTTCAGGCCAGCACTGAACTCTGCTTTGGTCACGACAAGTGTTCAGGTACACAAGCAGAAAATCACCTCACAGCAGACAGGGCTCTGGTGTGCTCAGCAGCAGGGCCACAGCTGCAGCAGCAGATCAGTAACTGGTGCCTGCAGCTGTGCCAAACACCTGCCCCAGTCCCCTCTCTGGAGGGAGGGGATCTGTCCCACCAGGGTTTCTTTCACGTGTGAGAATGCTACAATGCTGCTGCTGACTCCATTCCTCCAGTACATGTTCTGAACCCCTGTAGGCCCTGCTTTCAGCTCTGAGCAGAGAACTCACTCTGGAAGGCCAGTTGAGCCTGTTCCCAGGATGGCTGCAGGACTGGTCACAGACCTTGTGCCTTCCTTGAGGAACACTCATTGTCGTGCACGTGCATGCTCCTGCCTTTTCACCCCTTGTGCCAGGGGTTTCTGGTGTTCAGGCACTCTGAGCAGGGTAGGTGGAGGCCTTGGCCAGGATTAGAGCAGTCCTGGAGTACAAAGACATTCAGGGGAACAGAGGAGTTTGATTGCAGAGGTCTGGGGCACAGCTCAAAGCAAATGCCTTGTTCAGGTCAAGGGACTGGGAAGCAGCCTGAGACCCCAGCTGAGTGTAGTGGTGTGGCTTTTCCAAACTGAAAAGCTTCTTCAGCAAACATTCTCAGAAGAATCTGAAGAGCTGCCAGGCTCTTGAGTATGCCCACCCTGGCCTTGGCCAGAAAATCATCTGAGGCAAGAGAAGAACCTGGTGGAGGTGTGATTAAAAATGCTATACAAAGTAACCTAAACCATACATAGATCTTAATATAGGAATTCAGACATAAACTCCACAGATATTTGCATGCTTGAAGGGAATTCAGAAGTGTTGAAAAGGCAGCTCTCTCTGCAGTCCAATGCAGCAGCACATGCAACTTCACTAAACTGGGAGGTTTTCCACAACAGTAAACATTTATAATAGGCACCACATCCTGATTAAGAGGTGTTTAATTTTTTAATTAGCAGCTCCACCACATTTCCAGTTAGACAAGGAGCAGTACAGTGTACCATACAGAAAAAGTCTGTTTCCACTGCTCCAGATTGATGTTTCAGCTGCTGAATAGAGCATTGCCAATCCTGTCAGCATGGTAGCCTGTAGAGAAAATTCTGTATATTGACTGAAAGCCTGATTTCTCCCAATGCCTCTCCCCTGCATGGCTGATGCCAACCCTCCCAGCCTCGTCCCTGAGTGCAAGAGCCATGAAAGGCAGAGTTCCCTGCCTGAGAAGAGACCAGATACTCAGAGCAGTCTGCTCTGCTGCTGCTTTTGCAGGCCCTGTGCAGAAACCTGGTGTTCTGGCAGTGCCTGACCCTCCTGCCTTGCCCTGCACCTTCCTGGCCAGCACAGTTCCTGTGATGTCCCAGAAGTGAGGGTTAAGGGGAACCCTTCCTTTGGTATAAGCTGCCTTTACTATTTATGAGTGTAAAAATATTATCATTAATAAATTGGTCTGTCTTTGGCCAGTGCAACTTCACTGATTCATTGTCCTTTACCTTCTGAGCTTGCTTTGCACCTCCCCTTGGCACCAGCTCACAGCTCTGATACCTCCAGCTGCAGCATTCCCAAGGACTTTACATTTATCCAGGATCCTTTGAGCTACCCCTCTGCCCTTCCTTCCACAAGAGGAATGCAGGGAGCCAGTTCACACATCTCAATGCAATTTTAGCTGCAGGTTTCATTCAGGTTTCTCAAGTCAGGGCAACAGATCCTCAGCCCCAGAGCAGTCCCAGGAATCAGCAAGGTCAGGTTCCCCTCACTGAGGGGCAGTGAGCTCAGAAGCTCAGATTCATAATAACCAGATCAGAGAGTTGGGAGTCAATAAATCAATTCCAGTTCAGCTAGACTGAGAGGCAGCTGGTATGGGAGTGATAGACAAGAGTCCTGAAGTTCTCCTGCTGGTCCTGAAAAGGACCAGGAGCTTCTGGGAGGAAGATAAACAGCTCCCACCCAACTCTATGGAACACTCCCACAGAAGCTTCCACAACCCAGAGACTTAAGGGAGAACTTGTGCTTATTCCTAAGCACCACATCTACCTGCCTTTAAAATTTAAATAAATTGGCTGCCTGTGCCAATGCCTGACAGCCCTTTCAATGAGGAATTTTTCCTAATATCCAGTCAAAACCTCCTCTGGCACAACTTGAGGCCCTTTCCTTTTGGCCTATCACTGCTTGCCTGGGTGAAGAAGACAACACCCACCTGGCTCTAACCTCTTGTCAGGGACTTGAAGAGCTCCCTCCTGATTCCTCCAGCTGCTCCTCAGCAGGCTCATTCTCCAGACCCTTCTGTGAGGGATTAAAACAGCTAACACCTCAAACTTTGTTAAAATCACCCAAGGGCTTTGCCCCTTGTAGCAAACTGTGCAAAGTAACTGCACAGAGCCCACCCCTCTCCCCACAACAGGACTCCTGACAGCAACTTGAGATAAGATAAAGATGGCACTATTTATTTTGGGTCTAAGGAAAACTTAACAAGGCTGGGGGTGAAGAATGTATCCACAAGGAAAGCCCAACCTAGCAGCTGTGCTGAAAATGGGCTGACTGGGTTCAGCAGGGGTGCACAGCCCAGACTCATCTGCTGTGGCCAGGTTTGCACATTCTCCCCCCAGGCAAAGGGGGAGGAGAGTTTTTGGGTGTGATTTGGAAATGCCTGGTACAGAGGGGTGAACACCCATCCCTGGCTGCAAGCAGGTAAGGAGCAGACCCTGCAGAGTCCTGCCTTACACACAGTGGCTGTTGTAAAGCACAGGGCCCACCCCAGGTCACACTCCCCCGGGACATTCCTGGGAGAGCCAGGCTTGGAGGGGACCACAACTCATCAAAGACCCCCAGAGTGCCCCAGACTCATTTCTGAAGACTGCACAGGATTGACTAGTGCTGCAGCAGAAGCAGTCTGCTGCAAAGGACAGTGCAGAGCTGCCCCCCCAGCAGGGAGGTGTGTGGGCATTCCCACCTAGACCTGTTTATTGATCCACTGAACCCCATGGTCCATGGAACCCCAGCACCACGACCAGAGGGGAATCAGTGGGACACCACTGGATCCACAGGGTGAAAAGCTTTCTACTTCATCTGCCTCTCTGACACCCTCATTCTCACTCCCCATTTCTCCTTTTCCTATTTATTTCTCTCTCTCTCCCCCACATATTTGCAGTTAAATAAAATCCACACTATTGACTTCAGCACGTGGTCTTGTTCTCATTTTAATTCAGTAGAAGCTTCTCTAACAACTGGATCCTAACACCCTCTCCAGCTCCACTGGCCAGCTCTGGACACCTTCAGCACCTCAAAGTCCTTTTTGTAGTGAAGGGCCCAGAACTGGATGCAGGGTTTGAGATGTGGCCTCAGCAGTGCCCAGCACAGACGCACAAGGTTTCTGGTGGAGCTGAAAACTCCTGAAGGCTCTGCTGTGCCTGCCTTCCTCAGAAGGAGCAGCTGCACAAGCACAGCACTGTGCATGCCAGGCCCTGCTCAGGATGGTAATAATGGTTAATTATGGCTCATAACCATCCTCCTGGCCCCATGGGAACTGTGGAAAGTACCAGGTGAGAAGGCAAAGCAGGAGAGAGGAAGGTGTCTCAGGGGAGTGTATAAGCTGAGTTTGTGACACCTCAATTCTTGCTGAGCTTTGGCTTTATGGAACCTGTTTCCACTTCCTTAAATTAGCTTTAAGCATGTTTTGGAGGCACTTCCATTCCTGTCCTTTTTTTTGCTTTGACTCTCTGAGTCCAAACTTACAAACTTTGTAACTCCATTTAATTTTATGATGATATAACATAAGAGAAAGCTCAGGACATTTAACAACATCCCTGCTCACCTTTGTACAGATAGGTATATCCAATATAGCTACTTTTCAGTGTGAAACATTCTTCCAATTCACTGTGTAACCAGTCAACCTAATTCTCTTAATTTCAACAATAATTTTAGCAAACATCCCAACTTTAGGAAAAAAATAAGGTTTCTGCAGCTATGGAGTCAAATAAATTTCATCTGTTAGCAACAAAAAAAAAGTATTTTACAGATAGTTTGGGCATGACAGCACACACTGGGCAGTCAACTTCTTTTAAAACAAGAAACTTACATTTTTACAGATATTTTAGCTGTAAGAGCTCATTCTGTCACAAAAACCCAGCTGTGATGCCACCAAACATTCTACGTGAAAATAAAGCACATGGCACATTGTATAAAAGGTCTAAACATTTGTAACCACTTACATTTCCAGAAGGAACTGTGCTGTAGAGGGCATGTGGTAATTACTGGTTGATAAACCCTTCAGCACCCAGGAGATGAAGGGTAAGGTTTGCAGTCTGACCTGTGCCATTGTCCAAATACATTCTAGCTGGCTTTCATGAATTTTTCCTGCCTTTTTCCAAAGCCAGAGATACTAAATATCTCACCAATATGGCTTAAATAAAAAACAAATAGTTACATTGAATGGAAAAACAACATAAACTTGGTAAAACACAGAACAGGCAGCTCCCAAAAAGCAGTCACTGACCAAGAACGTTAGGTAGAAATAAATCCCTTTTAGCAAGGTAAAGACCCAAGCTATTCCAGCTTCTATTCATCTGGTCACTCAGAACCCAGTCAGCTTGGTGAACAACCAGTTTTAAATCACCATTTTTTTTGTGTGTGTGTGTCAGCTCAGTACCCAGACCTGAGCCTCAGATTTTGTCTCCTAAAAGGGGAATCACCAAAGTGCTCCGAGACCCGCTCCTGAGAGGCCGCAGCGCAGCTGCAGCACAGCTGGGGTGGCCCTTGGGCTCCTGTTCTGCCAAAGCTGGTGACCCATGCCCTGTGGGTGGATGCCTGTGCCCCAGGCCCCAGTGCCAAGCCCCAGAGCCCCGGGCTGGGGGCGGGCTCAGCGGCGCCGGAAGGCGCGCGATATCCGCCAGGCGTTGGGCTCCTCGTAGCGGTTGTACAGCGGCTCCAGGCGCTGCTGCTTCTTCTGCTTGCTCAGCTTGGTGGGGTCAGAGACCTTGAAGAAAGCTGGGGCAAACTCCACCAGCCAGCGAGGGTCGATGGTGGTCACCTCCCGCATGTACTCCTTGGTGGTCAGCACCAGCTCGTGATACACCACCCTGTGAAAGGGGAAATCAGCTTTGGCAAACAAGAAGCAACAAGACAAGGGCTGGAGGAGCTCAGCTTGCTGCTTTAAAGCTCCAGTGCAGGCTCCAGAAGAACCATCCCTATTTTCCCCCCTAGAATGTCACAACTACTCTTCAGCACAGAATTCCTTCATCCTATCCAAGGGAAATACAGGCTAGATATTAGTAAGAAGTTTTTCACAGAAAGAGTGGTAAAGTACTGGAATGCTTTGCCTGGGGAGGTGGTGGAGTCACCATCCCTGGATGTATTTAAAAAAAGACTGGATATGGCACTCAGTCCAGTTGAGGTGTTAGAGCACGGGTTGGACTTAATGATCCTGGAGGTCTCTTCCAACCTAGTTATTCTGTGATTTAAAACAATGCTCTCTCCCCTCTTCAACACTCAATGTTTTAAACTCACTTCCACAATAAAGAAACATAGAACTACAACTTCAGGCCTGGCCTAGGCTGCAAAAGTCAGTCTCCTCTCTGCACAGGCACTAAGTACAGCAGCAGAGACAAAAGCAGACTTGAAACTTTTCTCAGTTTGCTCATAGCTAAGGAATCAGCAGCCTCTGCTCAGATCTGTACTGCACAAACAGCACACACCACCATTCTAAAGTGGAAATATGGAAATTCCATGCTACTGCCTTTCTTACCATTCAGGCTGCCTGTTGAAGAGAGCACTGGATGGGTGGATGTAGACAACTTGCTGGTCAATGAGTGTCCTATAGCCCTCCTGGGGATCCTTCTTGGCCGCATTGCGGAAGAAGCCGCTGCAAATGGCCTTCTGCACCCGGACAGTGGCCTTCCCACAGGACACCACATCCAGCTTATGCCTGCCAGACAGAAAACAATTACAGCTCTCCAGCTATCACAGTGTAAGAACAGTAAGACACAAAGCCAGCACCTGACCCCCGTGTCGTGCTCACCTGTCCATGATGCCCAACATCTGCTTGCGAATGTCCTGGGCCCGGCGTAAGGAGCGGGCCTGGATGAAATTTTCATAGCACCAGGGATTTGAAAACTTATTGTTCTTCCAGGAATTGTACACAGCCAACAGCGTGAGGTGGTCACCTTCTGTTTGATGGAACTTGGCTTTCTTTTGATCAGCAAGTGCTTGTTTATCCTGACACAAAAAACATACATCAATCAGGTATCTACATCATAGACAAAATCCCTGGACAATACAAATGACAAAATCCCTGGACAATACAAATGACAAAGGCTCCTTGTCATTCATATCATGATGTTTTAAACCTATCATGGAACAGATGATACAAGATTAAGACAATACAGAATGTTTTTTTCAATTTCAGTCTTATTTCTGAAAGAACACATCAAAGTAAATGGCTCATTTATACTGCAGGAAGTACATGCACACACTGCACTGACTGGTTTTCTTACTGCTCTAGAAATTACTTCAGTTATTCATCAAGAAATGTGCTGAAGCAGTAGGTTTGAGCCTGGTGATACACACATCTCTCCCCACTTCTCCCATCTGCTCATAAAACATTACTCAAATACTGCAGCTACACAGATCAAAACTGAAGTGAACAGACTAAAAGTAATGGATCCAAGACAAACCTGATCCCACCACAGCAGAACCTGCTGCTTACTGACTTAAAAGACAGCACAGGATAGAGGTGCCAGGAGGAAATACTTTCTGTGAATCTGAAAATGCAAAGGCAATCTGAACTCCAGAGCTGGGACTGACTTGGTTTAGCCTGTATGTGTTTGTTTGGAAATGCAAGAGCAATTTTAAGACTTGTCACTTCTACCTTCCCATCTGCAAAGAAATTACCAACAGCAGAGCTACAGGCCTTAAATGAGAAGGAACATCAGAGAGGTAATGCACAAGCAAATGTTCTGACCAAATTACAGGTTTCTTTTGGGAAATATGTTCACACCAAACCCACTCAGACTGTAACACTGCTGCCTCTTGGCTCAGTTCCTCACCTTGGGCCTGTAGAACACATTCTGCACAGACAGCATGGACACAATTGTCAACATCTCCTCACTGCAGCCCAGATGCACAGACATGATCAACATCTTACACAGCATGGGCTCCAAGGGGAATTCTGCCATCTGCAAGAAACATGTTTCAAGGCATTCAGTGAAAAATTGAGTCTTGTCAGTGCAGAAGAAAGCAATGTCCTTTCTTGCATATTAACCTTCCAAAGAGGTTTGCTTGACCCAGAATAATTTTACTCAACATGAAGCAAATTATTTGTCTGTATCCACTATCACAAGAATTTCCCAATACTCACAGGAAGTTTTTAGACATCAATAAATGTAAACTGATGAATAAGGAGAAGCACTGGTTGCTCCTTAAAAAGCAGAAGGTATGTAGCTGTGGTAAATGAAAAGCTACCCAAAAGCCACAAGAGTGTGACAACAAAAGGAAACCAACAATGCTAAGCAAGGGCTGCCATGACTGCTCTCATGTCACCCCCTGAATGCTGGCATCCCAGGCAGTGTGAGAGGTGTTGGATCTTGCCTACCCTGCGCCCAAGTCGCGTGAGCAGCCCCTCATCATCCAGAGCTCCCAGGGTGTAGAGCTGCTCCATGGCAGTGATCAGAGTTTCCATGGGGGGAGCATCCATAAAGTCAAAGGACAGCAAATCATTGATGCCCATAGCCTGGGAGGGATTGGAGAAAAGCCAAGTTAAAACACTGAGAAGGAAGATAAACTCCAGCCAGAGATGTAACAGCAAACAGTGAGGCACTACAAAACTTCAGGCAACCCTACTCTCATGTCCTTATCCTGACTGCAGGTGCAGCCAAGAACACACAGCTGCCTTCCTGCACTTGAAATACAGAGCACTGGCCCATGGCATTCCTGCACTACTCAGCTTTCTGCTCTGTTCCTCTGGTACTGTTCCACACACCCCTCAAAAAGATGATTCAGTTGAGGAGAAACATAGGCTAAGTGCTGCTTTGGGGATTTCTGTCTTGTACAGCAGTGTGGCCTGACAGCTCCACAGGATGCTGAGTGTGTTCCCAGAAAGGGAAGTGGCAGCAGCTTTCCAGCTGTGACTGGGTTACTCCAGTTCACAGACTTCCAGAGGAATGGTAAAGACTTAGACATGCCCAAGTTTGCAGTTCTAAACCCATTCTAAAACAATGTGTCTCATCTGTTAACACTATAAATGTACCCTACATATGAAATGTTACTGCTCCTGAGATTTGTTTCTCCCCCCTCCTGCAATTAACTGCTCTGTGCAGCTGAAACTCATAATTTAGCAGGACATCCAACAGAATAACCCTCAACAGAAAAACAAAGGAGCAAGCCCAGTGCCTGACAATTGCTTTTGTTGAAGTCTCTCTTCCAAAATACCCCTGTTCACTAGAAGGATCTGAAATTACAGCACTTCTTCCAAAGACTCAAAGGCAGAGACTCATTACTGAAACACTTACTATGCTGGCTTGCTACAAGCTGGTGAAATACCTACCTTCAGGGAGAGCACTGTGCTGGCCAAATTTGTTCTCTGGATTTCAGGCACATTGGTGGTCAGCATCTCATCCCTATAAGCACGTTCTGTGTACAACCTGTAGCATTTTCCTGGGCCTGTTCTCCCAGCCCTTCCTGCACGCTGCTTGGCTTGAGCCTAAAGACAACAAGGCATCTCAGTGAACAGGTACAAACTGGAACAGGTGAAAACAAGTAAAATAAAATGGTTATTCACAGTTTTACTTGTTTGATAGAAAGGGTTTAATACAACACAGGGAAGTATTCTGTTGGGACAGACTCAAGGAGCCTCATGGAGCTACAAAAAATGTGGTTTTATCATTGCCTCATTTTGCTCACATGTGCTTGGATGCCACACTGGTGAGATACACAACACCCACAGGGAGAGCCAAACACAGAATATTTACCTGGGAAATTGGTGTTACCACCAGCTGGTCAATTCCAGTCTTGGAGTTATAAACTTTCTGCTTCACAAAGCCAGGATCAACCACATAATATATTCCATCAATAGTCAAAGATGTCTCTGCAATGTTGGTGGCAATGACAACCTGAAAATCACACTTTGAGTCAGCACCAGAACCGTGTCAGGCTGCCAAGCCAACCCCACCACACAACTTCATCCATTGGGATAGTATGAGGAGTTTGTTACAAATACAACCACTGTCACTTAATGTTGAAAGGAGAAGTGTGTTCACAGGGAAGAGGAGGAGATGTTATCTACAAGGATGGACAGGTTTAAAGTATCTACCTTTGTTTAAAGTTTGAGAAAAAGAGGAAGAGAGTGTGATAAAATCCACAACTAAAAGCAAGAGAAAGCTTGTAAGCAGACTGCAATGACTTCAGGGAGATTTTTCACATATCACTCAGACACAGAAAAATCTCCCTGAGAATGTATCCCTAGATATTCACTAGTTGCTTGGTAGGAAATTTACCCCCATCCTACAGGAACTGCTTTTAGATTTTTAGAATAACTGAAGTTAATATTCCTTAAAGACAGCACTAAACACACCAAGAACATTCCACACAGGTTTGCCACACCAGATGTTTTTCAAAGGCTTAGATAACTTAATATGCATACAAAGAAAATATGGTCTAAGCTGTAAATCATCTTTTCTCCAAAAGCTGTATCCTTTCAGCAGTGTAATACATCCCACTATTAAAATTTATCAGCAGAAGGTGAAAGGGCACATAGATGAAATTACCTTTCTGCTCCCTGGTGGGGCTGGGTCAAAGATCCTGGTCTGCATTTCACTAGGCAAAGCTGAATACACTGGAAGGATAATTAACTCTGGAACATCAGGTCCTAGGGATTTCATCCTCTCATAGAGGATTTCACAGGCAGTGTCAATCTCTTCCTGACCAGTTAGAAAGACCAAAATGTCACCTACACAGGAATTAAAACAACCACAGAATCAGTTGTGTTTAGGACAACTCCCTGCATGATCATATTTTCATTCTTCATGTTTTCCATTGAAGAGGATCCCCAAATTTTGCTAGCTCCTGAGCAGCAACTCTTAGCCAAAGGCAACAGACTTCAGTCTTTCATCCAACTTTTTCAGCATTTTAGTTACTGTATTAGCAAACAAGAACAGTCCTGACAGCATTTTGCTCATGTTACTAACATGATTCATGACTTACAGAAACACCTTGTTCAGAGGTCTTTAAACCACCAACAACCCAAGAGCATTCTCTACTCACCTGGTGGCTCTGTTAAATGGATCTGCATTACTGTAATCAGACTGGCATCCAAATAATCTGTCTCTGGCTCTTTTGTGTAGAGAATTTCTACTGGGTATGTTCTGCCAGGAATTGTGAAGATTGGTGCTTCATAGAAATACTGAGAGAATTTCACAGCATCCAGCGTTGCTGATGTCACTATCAACTTCATGTCCTGCCTTTTCTGCACTGTCTGCAGGAGGACAAAGTTCTCAAGTCATTTACTGCCTCTGGAACTATTAAAATATGGCACTTGACTGAAGTCAGACAAATACAACCAGTGATACAAGGTGTTCTAATGTCTGAGTAGAGGGGCAGCTCATCCCAGCACCCAGAATTTCAGAAAATTGACCACTGAGGTCCCATTTGAAGCCTCCCTTAGCAACACTGTCCCAATAAAGCTTTTGGCAGAGAAGGATGAGCAAAGCAAGAACACCCCCCGGTTCATCCACCATTATGAACACCCAGGATGGCACATTCTCATTGTTTCTGCTGCATTTTGCTTGCTCTGCCTTCACACAGAGGCTCATTCCACCAAGATTCAGACCACAAACCCTTAAGAGTCTTTGCTCTTAAAGCACATGTATGAACCTGACTTGTGTGACTTCACCTTTGCCTGTGCTCTCCTACCCACACTGAAAGCAGTAAGAATCCAGTGCTACACTACCTTCTTCAGGAGCCCAAAGAGCACATCTGTATGTATGGTCCTCTCATGGGCCTCATCCAGCATGATAATGGCATACTGGGTCAGATCTGGGTCTATCAGGCACTCCCTCAGTAACATCCCATCTGTCATGTACTTGATGACAGTCTCAGGGCTGGTGCAGTCTTCAAACCGAATGGTGTAGCCAACCTGGAAGCACAGAAATGGAAATTACACAATTATCAGCCTCATCAACTCCCACTTTGATCATTCCACAAACTCACTTTACAGCCTACAAGGGAATAAACACATGGACACACAAGAAAATTGGCTCCAGGACTGATTTTTCCTACTTTTCCTCATGCTTATTTTGGTATGTTCTTCAACATGGAAACTCACCTCCTGTCCCAAGCAGCAACCAAACTCCTCAGACACCCTCTTGGCAACAGACATTGCAGCCACTCTGCGAGGCTGAGTACATCCAATCTTTCCTCTTGAGGTATATCCTGCCTCAGCCAGGTACTGGGTAATCTGGGTTGTTTTCCCAGACCCTGTCTCTCCAATAACAATCAGAATCTGGTTGTCATGCACAGCCTAGAAAAGGTCAGAAAACATATACCCCTGTCAAAATCTTCTAAAAATCGAAACAAACCAAACAAAATCAGCATGGGCTATCTGGGACTAGATTGAGCAGTTCTTGCTTTTGCTTCATTTGACCCAGACCAAAAATCATGTAAGTATTCCTACTGATCAAGTCAGCGAGCTGTTTAACTGCTCAGCTGACTTATCCCCTGCTCACATGATCTTAGTATCAATTTTGACTTACATCAATAAATATCTGGAACTTCATTAAAGTATACATATATATATATAATACTTTAAAATACATATTGTGAACTAAAGTTCTGCACTTAAAATTCAGCTAGCTATTCACCTGTCAAAAAACTAAACCAAGACTATTTTAAATTGCTGCTTGTTCAAACCAGAATGCCTTTTCATGACTCTTACTTGTATCAGCTGCTCCTTCAGCCTGAAGATTGGGAGACTCTCTCTCTGCTCAATGATGGAAAGCTGTGTCTTCTTACCATAAGAAGCTTTGTTGCCACCAAATGCATGTTTCTTCCACTCTGGGATATCATTTGGCATCATCCCAATACCTCGCATGTTTGCAGCTATTTGTCTTCCATCCACTAGAACAGAAACAATTTCACCATTACATCCAGATTCACACAGCACAGACCCTGATGATCCTGCTCCAACTGCTCCATCATCCAGGCCCTTCTACTCTGTGTGTTTAAATGCTTTTTAAGTCCCTACATGTATTCCCCCACTATTACAGGATATACCTGTACACTTCCCTTGATGTTCTTATTTCCATGGAAAAACATTTCTCCCTTGACTCACTTTTAAAGTGTGGCAGACAGACACAGTACCAAGACATTTCTCCTGGGTTGCTCAAGTAGCACAAAAAAGGCAGAGTTTCCCAGTGCTCAGACATACCATCAGGGAGAGGGTCCACCCAGTGTGTGTTGAGGCCCATGGGGATGGAATCCATCTCTGCTTCTCTCTGGGCCTGTTTCAGTTCCCGCCTCTCTTTAGCTAAAGCACTTTGCATCATTGCAGCCTGGGACAAGGAACCATCTGGATTCTGGAGAGCAAGAAGGAAAAATTTCAAGCACTACCATTCCTTGACCTTCAATTATCTTTCTGTTGTCACTGTCCTTTAGAAGCATCTTCTAAAAATGCTTTAAAAATGTTAAATTTTATTTATTAGATTTCTAGGCTATTTCCATGAGGCTAGCCTCCTGAACTTTCATAGTCAGAACTAATATGGAGCATCCTTACACTGCCCAGTCAGAAGAATTATGGGCACAACCAAGGAAAAGTATTTCTTTACTACCTTCTACTTTCAAAGATAAGAAAAAGCAGAACAGAAAAATTTTGTTCTAACACACCTATGTAAAGCATTTCAGTTCATTATTCCACTTCAGCCTTAAGTTAGAACCCAGCTTTATTTGGAAGAAGCTTCGGTTCAGTGGTTGTTTCTCAGGATTTTCAGTAATGTGCAGGTGGGAAATTGGTTGTTAAATTCACAAATATTTATCTCATTTAATCAAGTACATTGTTTTTAGCTATGGAAATCTCTTACCTTTACTATTTTAATGGGACTCATATCCATGCTCTGTTTAGTGTGACCTCGAAGAAATGGTGGCTCTTCTTCAACTAGCTCAATTTCAAGATCCTCATCTAAAATTCACAGGTGATAATTGTTACAGAAAAGTTAAATATCTTCCAGGTACATAAAAGTGCCTCTTCAAATAATGCTTCCTGTGTATCTTGATTATGAGGTACTCAAGAGTTTTAAAAGTGAAAACACTGCATATAAAAATGCACAGACAGGACACATCTAAATGCCACTAATACAGCCAGAGGAACCCTAGTTCCAAATGAACAAGATGACTGCAAATTGTGAGATGCTTTTTAGTTACCTCTACCATTAATATCTTTTTGAATCAAAACACACCCAGAAAGACAAGGAGTTTACAACAATTATACTACTGGGAAATATTACCTTCTTCATCATCAACTTTAGGAAGAATCCCAGTCTCCTCATCAAAGTCAGGAAACTCTTCCTTGGAAAGCACATTAGCTGCAATCATCTGGGAACAGAATGAACACAACATGAATTGTTACTGTGATGTAGATAGAAACACACAGTAACACACACAGCAGGTGCTCAGGTAGAGAAGAAGAAAAGAAGTCTCCCATTTATTGTTGATCTTGTATCTATAAGTTTCTGGACAGTGACCAGAGATTGGACAGAGAAGTTCCCACCTCTCCATCTCCACTGCTCACTTGAGAAGTCCATCAGGTGATATCTTTTCACAAAGGAATGCAAACATGATCCTTGTTTATCTTACGATTCATGAGAACTGACTCCACTATACTTAAATCAGAGGTTTATTTTCAGGGACAACAATGAGTATGTCCCCATGAACAAACACAACTCATGCCTATGACTCAGTTCTAACCCCATTCCTGTGAAACAGCAACAGAGGAATCCTGGCACCCCTCTCCCCAGCTCATCCAGCCTCTGACCAAACACTCCTCTTGTTACTCCAAATAGCACCAAAACAGCCCCAAACCAGAAGACAGCCATTCAGAGTTAAGGAGTTACACAACCAATTAACCCAGGAGCTGTACTCTAGTTCATGCAACTCGCTGGCACCATTTCCCTGAGTGCAGCACACACCTGTTTTATCTCCCACTTCTCGGGGTCTGAGATGCGCGTGAGGCGTTTGCGCTCCAGGCTGTCGTCCTCCACCTCGGGGGCGCTCACCAGGGACAGGTGGCTGGGTCTGTCTGGGTTCCTCATGGAGCTCTCCTCATTGCTTTCTCCAACCAGGTTCCTTCTACGGTTTGGGTTCAAGTCTTCCCCAGTGTCTTGATCAACATCCTGCGTTAGATGGATTGATTAATCAATCAGCTCTGTGTCGCTGTGGGCGAGTGACAAACGACACGAACCTCGTTTATGAAAACTTCATCTGACTCCCATCTTTATCCAAAACCTGACCCCCTTTGTATATCTCCTAGAGCAGGCCATCTCATTGGCCATAAGAGTGCCAGAATTCTTCATCCCATTGGCCCAAACCGAAAGACAGAGAAAAAGTGCATCCCACAGAGAAGAACTCAAAATATCAGTCTTGTTACAATAACACTTGCAATGTTTATGTCAAACCTGTGAGAACCAGGTCTTCCTGAAGCAAAACATCATGAAGAAACTGAGTCTAGAAACTCAGAAACTTCAGGCCCAGGAGCTTCAGACTACAGCTCTACACTTCTCCTCATCTGTTAACTCTGGTGCTTTCTAATGCCAGTAACAGCCCATCCATAGAAAATGCTGGGTTTTTAGGCTTTTTGTGTTTTTTTCAGCTTAGTGCCAGGTAAGAACACCCTCAAGCACGGGACACTCTACCCTGTCTTGGCAATAGCGGGGATTTAGTTTAAAATTAAAAGTTTCTCTCCTGCTGAAAAAGGAAGACAAACACCAACAGCTTGAGGTTTGCCTTGCCTCTTTGCTATCATGTCAAGCCAAGAAATTGTTAGGAACACTGCATTAAAACTAAGAACCTAGGGAAAAACAGTAACAAGTAATAGGCCACTTAAACACAGAAGAGTAATTCAGTTTTTAACTCCCAACTGAATGGCTATGTATTAGTTTCCATCAAAAAGAGTGAAAAATAGCAAAAAGAGGCATCATTTTAAGAATTTTAGCACCTCTGTACCTTCATGCTCAGGCTGGTTTTGGATCCAGTAAAAGACAACACTTTGACTTTCACTCTTTGTCCTTTGCTCACAACATCAGCAACATTGGCAACCCGGCCTTCTCTTCGCAGCTCTGAGATGTGGACCAAGCCTTCCCAACGTTTCCTGGGAGTGAAACAGAGGGGCATGAGAGGGGCACCTTACTCTGACAGCCCTTCAGACCACTCAGAATCTGTATTAAAACATTTTGCTGTCAACACACTGTGTATGTGGTTTTCATCACGAGAATTTCACAATTCTCCGCGGTCATGTTTATTTTTCTGAACCCATCCTTCAAAGTCCAGAACACCTGCTGGTAGCTTCATCACACCTTGAAGGTGCTAGCAGAAAAGAGAACCCTGATGAAATAATAAAAATCTATAGTAAACCTCAAAGGGTACCTCAGTCCTTCCAGCTGCACAAAGCATCCAAACTGCATTATGCTGGTGACTTTGCCGTTGTAGATGTCGCCGATGCACGGCTCCTCGGCCGGCGGCCGCTCCACGTGTTTGTCTCTCCACCTCTCGTGGCTCTTCTCAGGGTGCCTGTCCCGATCCCTGCGGTCCTTACTGGGACTCCAACTTCTGCTCCTCGAGCGGTACCTGGATTTCCCCCTGCTCCTATCCCAAGTCCTGGAACGAGACCTGGAGCGAGATCTGTGCCTTCGCTTCCTGTCCCTGCTCCGACTTCGGCTCCTCTTCCTCTTTTTCGCCCTGACAAACAGAAATGTCATCTTTGCAGAGGATTCCCAGCTCAGGCAACAACAGATGTTGGAGAGGAAGAAACAAGAAAGTCCTATAAATATGACTATTTAGCCAAAGATGCTCAGAATGTAGAAACTAGAAGAGACATTGAAATAAAAGCAGTGTTTGTCTGAATGTTTCTAGAACAGCTTTGGCTGACCAAGGGTCTTTCTCTCTTGGTTGGGAATGGAATTTCTAAGCAGACACACCAAAGCCAGAACAGACCCTTCTTCCCTGGCCTGGCAGGAAATGCCCCCAGTAAGATTTAGAGATTAGAACACAGTAAAACATGGGAATGGAGCGATTCCTCTAGGATGTATGTAAATGTAGAAACTTTGTATTTGTTACTAGATTGGTTACTGTGAAAGTAGAATATTCAACATAGAAAGAGAGATAAGTCATTGGAAAAGGAGAGCTCGCTCCCTTACTCTGGCTCTTACACTCTTACTCTTGCTCTCCTACTCTCTTGCTCTCTGCCTCTTACTCTTACTCCCTTACGCTGCTCTTCTCCGCTCGCTCTCCTCTCTTTACTCTCTTCATTCTTTTGTCTATCTCTTGCTCTGTTCTCCTCTCTTATGCTCTTATGCTCTTCACTCTCTTGCTCTCTTTCTTCTCTAGCCTGCTCTGAGCTAATTCTGAGCTGGCCTCTTTCACCCACACCCTAGATAATAAACTTCAAAACTCCACCTCAGAGATGTCTCTTGAGTTCTGTCCCGACTGTTCTGGCACCTAAACTGCTCCCACAGACAGCAGCCAAGGCCACACAAGGCACCTACCGGTGGTCGCTGCCCCTCTGCTTGCCCTGCTTGTCTGCACTAGGCATCAGAGCTTCAAGTTCTTTCAGGGCATCAGCTGCCACTTTCACATCATCCTCATCCAGCATATTCTGCAAGAACAGAAAACTGTTGTCCCTTTCTGCAAAAAAGCCTGTCACAAAGAATTAATCTCCAGAATTATCATCATATGCGTATCTATTTAGAAAGAATGCAAGATAAAAAAAAATCAGACTCAATAAGTGGTAAAGAAAAAAGTAATCAAGCACTCTCCCTATTTGGCCACAATATTGAGACAATTCTGCTTTTACACAATAGAAAGTTCCATCACAATGGCCCAAATTATGACAGAAATACAAAATGCAACTCCCTCATAGTATCTGAATAAAGAACATTTTTAATTAGCTTGTAACACATCATTACTTTGAACATTATGTAAGGAAGGGCAGGCTACAAATTTCAAATCACAAGTTTCATCCTCCATGTATTCTGCAAAATAGTGCCAACATGGCAATTGCTAACAGCTATTCTTTGCAACTATATACAGTAACACCAGCCTTCTACCTCTCCCACATTTCATTTTTCAAAGTTCGATATTATCCATGCATTAGACAAGAGAAAAAAGGTTGAAACTAACTGGGAAAAAAAATTTAAAGTTTTCACACAGTCACAAAAGCAATCTGAAATGACCACCTTACCCTGATGTTGGGATTGTCTGGCCTGCAAAGGGCTGGATACAATTCCCTCAACTTCTCTTTCTCTGATTTGGGTTTGACAACTGCCTCTGATTTTGAGATTAAAAAAGAAAAAAAAAAAAAGCACAATGAAAAACAAAACTTAGAACTGCTACAACAATTCACTCTTGGTTTTTCTCTAACTGAACATAAAGCCTAATTTTCATCTGAACACAAAGGTTGACAGAGCTTTTACAGAGCTTCAGCTCAGGGAATATTGTGTAACCTTCCTTCAAACACAATTCTGATTATTAGAGAATGTTTGAAAGATGGAATACCCTGAGCAGCACACCCAGAAGAACAGGAGGATGCATGGTGCAGAATTTGCTAAAGTCTAAAGACTCAGGCAAGACTAAACCAGCCACTGCATCAGTCCCACCCAGCAGTGGCCCCAGGTACCTTTGCTCGTGGATGGTTTCGGGGGAGGCCGCATTGTCTGTATGAGACGTAGCAAGTTACTAATGAGGGAATCCTGGAAAAGGAAAAAATCAGTAAAATACTTCCAGAAATAGCTGCAACACTTTGATTATCAGAATGCACAAGTGAGGGTTTATTCGCAGCACGAAACCCCCTCAATTCTGAAGCTGCAGGTTGATTTTTAGAACCTATCAGTGGAACTTTGTGTATGTCCTGAAAAGGCATCAGCTGAACTAAAAAATAATTATGATAATTTCATCTAAGTGATTTTTCTGTTAATAATTTTTAAATCACCTATTTAATCCAACTACAGTTATCCCTGAGGAATCAATAAGCATCATAAGAAAACTTATGACAACATTTACCTTAATGAAAAGTTGTTTCTTCCATATTTTATATGCTCGACATAACAATAAGCAGTCTGAGTCATTAGGAAGATGCTTTTCAAAGACTACAAAAGTTTTTAAAATACGAGGAAGGGGAAGACAAGGGAGACAGGAATATCAGAACCTAATTAGTATGTAGTTTTACAATTGATGAAAACCAATAACAACTCTCTCTTTAAAACAGAAAGCTCTGTAAAATATAGCACAACAAGAATACATCAACGACAGTCAGATGCCACTTACAGTGAACTCAGCCCCATTCTTCAGAAGAATTGCTTTAAATGTGTCAAACGTGGTATTTTTTTCGGCAAGGCTAATCACAAACTCAGCTGTGAGGAAAAAGCATAAAGTAAATTAAAGAAGCAAGAAACAAGCGGTGTGGGGGCAGGAGCGGGGTGCGGCCAGGCCCGGGGGCTGCTCCGCCCCGGCAGCCCGGACCGGGGCCTTCCCTCAGGCTCACACGGGTTTTCTCAAGAAAAATAATGGGTTTAACGTCTAAATTCGAAAAGCACCTTCACGAAACTTCACGAAACCCACCCGGTCCCACAGAAAGGGGAACAGCGGCCCCCCGCAAGCTGCCTCTGGCCGGGAGAGAACGCGATGCTCAGCGCCCGGGGTGCCCGAAGGCCGCGGCCGCCCCGCTCACCCAGGTCCTTGTCGTTGATGCCCAGGTGGTTGTCGAGCTCGGTGCACACCTTGGAGACCAGCGACAGGTACTCGAGCTTGGCGAGCTCCTCGGCCGCCGCCAGCTCCGCCATGGCCGCCACGGCCGGCAGCGGAAACGGCGGG
>VXBS01001149.1:107608-126359 GCA_013400255.1 Sitta europaea | reverse complement strand
CAGGCCCGCCCTGCTCAGCCCCGGCCCCGGGAGCGGAGGCCGAGTGCCCGGGACACGGCGGAACCGGCGCTGCTGCGCCCCCGCTGCTCCAGAGCACGGCTGCGAACCCCAGCCCAACCTCCCAGGCTCGCCCGAAATAAGGTACAGAGGTCGCGTCTGCTTCTACAGAATATATTATAAATTATATCATGCATCCATTAACAAAATATACAAAGCCAACGGAAATATATCTATCTTAAGCCTGAGCATACAGCATCTAAACTCTAGTAAAAAGTAACCTAAAGAGAATAGCATTTCACGTTTGCCATTTCAATGCGCGATGAAGTGCTCCTCCTCAAATGTTTTAGTTTTGTAATTTACAGAACACACGAACATTCCAAGTATGAAGGTACACACGGCGAACATGGGTCCTGCTGGGCTGGCAGACCCAAGCACATAACCACACCATGCTTCAAAGTGTCATCAGCTTCTGCATTGCACCCCTGTCCTTTCCTCCTCTTTGTTCTACAGCTGGCATTAGTCAAAAGATACTCAAAACAACACACCCCGAGTTAAGGTGGAAAGTTACAGAAGGATCTTTAACTGGTCCACAGCATACAGTTGTACTGGTGTACAGAGAGATGGGAAACACTGCAAAATACTTCTACTGTATTTCAAAATAAACATTTAAGAGTATACCTTCCACAATCTATAAAAATAGGTTTAAAACGAAAGTGGTATGATACATTTGTTTTCTTGAACTATTTTAATGGTATTTTATCTCTATGGGTACTAAGTCTTTTAAAAAATTACTGATAACCTGGTCAGCCACAATACTGACACTGCTTCAGCTACACTGTGACAAAACAGAACACTAGTTTGAAGCAGGAGTAATATAAAATATTTTAGAATCAATGGTCTCTTACTGAAGCAAGGAAAAACGTTTAGTTGAAAGTAAGAACATTGAAAAGCCAACACTCACCTGCTGAGGGACTGACTCTGAGGAGTTATCTGTGGATACCTCACTGCACAGCAGCATCTGGTGCTCATTTCTGTCACTCTTCAGAATCAAATCTCTCAGCATATTTAGAAGGGAACTCTTAGATTTTAAAATTAAATACGGGCATCTAAAAATCTTATGAGAAAAGTGAATTCTACAGATGTGGCTGTGGAAACACAGGACCAGCTAAAACCATCAGAGCACACTGTACATTTGAAAGTGCTTAAGTTAATGCATTTTTCAAACTCTAATGTAAAGTTATGTGATCCCTGCTTCAAGCATTCTTTCCATCCCTAAACATTACCAAAAATTGTACTCCAGTGCAGGTCTGGGTTCCTACATATTCTTGCATTTTTTAATGTGGTATTAACAGAGTAAAATGTTTGCACTATAGTGAAAAAAGGTAATGGTCAAATTTTTAATAATTTTACAAAGAGCCTGTAAAGATTCCTAGAAAAGCCTTTCCTACCTTTACACTCTGTTTTTAACAAAATATTTTATGTAGGTTATACTTCTACTGTTAGAGATCTGGTGTGCACTATCATTACTGCTCAATTGCTGGTGGTTAATTCTCCTGCTTCATTTTGCTAAAACAAGCAACAACTTTACTGGTACTCATCAGCTGAACTGCAGTTACACTTTTAGAGTTTTCAAAAGTCCTTGATAATTCAAGATAGCTTTCTTCTATGAGTAACTTCTTTTTCTTAGAGTAATTTGTAAGATTTAAATTTGTCACTTTACTATCACATATTGGAAAACCAATTACTAAATTCTCAAAAGAAACAAAGAAACTCCTAGTTCCAGGCATCTCTTGTAAATTAAGCAGGACTACATTTTACAGCAGCATTTTACACTGGTTTCTATTCCAAAGCTAATAAGCCAACAAAAAACTTCCAGCTGCCTAAAAAAGAAGTGTATACACAACAAAATGGGAAGTTCTCATCTGGTACAAAGTTTAGTTCTACATGATTCCCTGGTAAAAGGATTTGATCTGAAAGTAGAGATTTAAAGACTATTCATTTAACTATGAGGTTCAAATAATAACTGAAATTCTGGAATCCATTTCAAGAGATGCCACAAGGTTTGTTTGACATTTCCACAAGGATGAAAAAGAAAAGAAGTCAAATGCTCAAAGAAAAGCCAAAGTTTTAAGTTAAACCCCCAAAGGGAGAGCAGCTGAGGAGCAGCCTGCTACTCTTGCAATCTTTAATTAGAGTTTACTCAATGAAGACTTCATTCCTGTCTCCACCAGGCAGGTTTAGCACCTACTGCACCAGTCTCTGTTACTGATCTGAAGCAATTCAGTGACCACTTCAATCATGTTATTGTTGTGTTTCCTCAGCAGCCGCAGGTTTAACTGCCTGTCACAGAAACCCATCTCACACAGGCTGGAGAGCAGAGCAGCAGTCTGCTCTTCTGGAGCTGCAGGCTGCTGAAAACAAAAGACAGTAAGGTCAGCTAAAAAAGGTAATTTATTTTTTGCCATTTGAACAAGGGGCCCTGCATTATACTAGAATCAAACTGAGGCACAGAGGATCTTCTGGCCCCATTTAAGCCACTTTTAATCCCCTTCACTGCTCACTTACAAAGGTGAGTTACTAATCTTACATGATGCTACAAGAGACATGCTTCCATCCCTATGGCATGGATTTCCCAGTCTGCTGAGAGCAGCAAACCTCAAAAGGACACCATCAAACTTAACACTTTACTCTTACATTTACTCCAATATAGAACATTGAGACACTTAAAACACACACACCCATAAATTTAAGGTTGTCATTTTATGAAATTCACCTGCTCAATAATGGGTGGTCCAGCAAATAATGCTTTGTAGGCAGAAGCAGCAACTGACAAAGCTCCTTTCACGAGTTCTCCTGCAATGCTGCTTCCTTGAGGGTACCTGTGAAGAGACCAGGTGCTGCTTTAGGGTCAGTAAAGCCAAGAGTTTGTTTCAGTGAAATGCAAGTTGCTGCCTGTTGAGGCTGTTGGAGACAACAGCCTGTGATCCAAAGGAATCAGCAGTGTCTGGGAACTGAGCTGTACAAGAAGCTCATTCCTTTTTCTTGACACATTCTATTAAACTGTGGGTGTATGCTTTCCATGAAGTGACCATTTGTAAAGAGTTTAGAGTTCTCATCCAGAAGAGAACATACCTACATGAAAGCTGTGCTCTGACACATCCATTCAGGGTAACTTCTATCTGTTTTCTATGAATACTTAAGTTACTTAAGTATTCTACCCAACTTTTTGACTTACTTCTCCAGTCTCATTATTTTAAGACAACTTTATAGCTAACTTGTAAAATGTACATTCTAAGAATCCTGAGATTTTCCAGAAAAAAATCCCACAGAATTTTAGAAGCATTCAACTTGAGCTCTTCATTAACTTTAGCTTGCCAGTTCTGCACCATTTCCATTTGTGCCTAAGGAGAAACCAAGACCTTAAGAAAGCACAGCATGTTTGCTTTATGAAGGGTGGCCTCTCCCCAAATTAATGGCTACATGAAATTTGTAGGCCAGAGCTTTTTCCTGGGTGTCTAATTAAGCTGTTCTCAGTCTAAAATAGTGTTTGTGAAGTCACAGCTTCAGCTTTGTTACCTTGGGTATTCTGAGAACTTAGTGAGAAATGCAGAAGATCCTGGCCCATGATTATCTTCACCACTGGGTTCTGGAAGATGAACACAGAATGTCAACGTGTGCAGTTAATGACAATTAAGCTGCAGAAATGCAACACAGACACAAACAGAACAAAGTGTGCCTCACTACAACACAAATACTCTAAGTTTAGTTATGCAGACCAGGTATCCAGGATTCTCACTGCAGTGAAAGCAGTCAGAAGATTTTCATATGACTGATTCATCAGTGGTGTTTAACATGAGAGGAACTACTGTCTCAGTGACTGTAACAGCAGCTTCAATACACAGCTCATTAATTCCAGAGCAAAGTAATTTTCCAGATGCCTGTAAGTACCTTTTGAGTACCCTCTTCACACTTCCTATAACAGATGCTCTTAACTGATCCACAAAGCCAATTATCTCTTTATTTGCAACATCAATATAGCAAAAATTCAACACCCAGAGAAAAACTAAAATCTTTACTTGGTAAATTTCTGCTCCACTCAAGAGAAACGAGACAACAAATTCAATACTAGGCATAAGATATAGGTGATAGCAAGAGTCTGCACCCTTCATTAAATACTGTCAATACCTTCTCTTTGTATTTGATCATGAGGAGCAGAAGAGATATTCTCTGAAGCTGGTGTGTTTGGTTCTTGGAAGATAGAGTTCTGAAGAGATGAAGGATTCCTGAGAACATAAGGCAAAAACATCACTACTTTTATTCTACATGTACATACAAGTAAGTCACAATAAAGAGAAAAAAGAAAAAAACTTAACATGCTCTCTTCTCTCCCTCTCTTGCACTCACCTAAATCAGCGAGCACAGGCTCTATAAAAAGTTGCAGGAATTAAGATCATTTACCTCAGCATATGATAAAACTTTTGTTACAACCCAACTCCTGTTTGGAAAGTACTAGGCCCTGCAGACTCTACAACAAAACCAGCATCACCAGTTTGTTCTTGTCCCCAGATCATACCTTTGTGCCTGGGGTGAGCTGTCCACAGTTGCTGGGGTTAAGGGTACTGCAGCCAGTGTTTGGGAAGTTGTCAGTGTATCAGTGACCCTCTGGGTCTGTGGCTGGCTTCCCCCTTCTGGGCACTCTGCTGCTGTCTCAGGTTCTCCTGTTTTTTCTAGACCAGGCTGAGAGAGAGCTGAACTATACATGGAGTCACCCAAGGGCCGACTGGTGTCAAAGCACTCAGGGAGAATAATGATATAATCCTCTGAGGAAGCAGAGGAGCACTGACTCTGAACATCATCTTTATCATCTTCCTCTTCATCACAACTGCCAATACCACTACGGGGGCTTGTGCTCTCATCAGGCCGTGCAAGGTCCCCTAGTAGGAAAAAAAGTGAGGTATTAATAATTGTCCATTTTGTATGGACAACAGCAGAGACAGAATTGTCCAAGGTGTAAGAGACAAGTATTTAGAAGCAGCTGTAAACCTGAGCTGCTGCCATCAATGGTGTAATTTTCCCTGTTCTGAGGAGGGTGTAGTGTGAAAGAGTAATAGATCTTAATGCCTATGCAAACACTGATGGTATAAATGCTTATAGGAAAAACAGAAGAGCTATGTAGAGAACTTAAACTGTAGTTTTCAGCTCCTAAATTACACACATTAAAAACAGGTCAGACACATTTCAAGCTGTATGTACAAAACATGGAGGCACCAGTCATGTGTAACATATGAGCACAGTTGAATACCCAACTGGAACTTTTTGGTCTCAATTTCACTTCTTTAAAATACAGCTGTTAAACTAGCTGCTTGTTGAAGTACTAACACCAATTTTCTGATGTAATGATTCTCAAAACTGTGACAATCTAATGATTCTATTCAGCTAATGAAGATCAGTTTCCCAGGACAGTGTCAGATCTTACACATGATTTTTTTACAGCTTTATTTTACATTCAAACCCATTTTACTTACCACAGGAATTTTCTGTCACTGGCTCTGACTGAGGAATCTTTGATTCCTTTTTGGAAGTGGAATTAATATTTATCATAGGAGATTCTTCATTTATTGTATTGCAACTGAAGGTGTCTTGCAATGTTTGTAAAGAATCTAATAAAACCAATCAGGAAAAACAATTAAATGGTATCAACCACCTTAGCTGAGCAATTTGTATGTCATGTCTGACTGCAAACAAGTGAAGCCAGAGAAGGCAGCTAATGACAGCACTTACTCTGGAGGATTTTGGGGGTTTTTTGGGGGGGCTTGTGGTCAGGTGCAGCATCCAGGGTCAGAGAGCGAATGACAGTTTCACAGACAAACTGGGTCCCACTCATATCTTCTTCCCCCTCCTCCTGGTTCAATGCATGTTCAGCTTTCACTTTCACCACAGAAGGGTCCACAGAAAGGCAGGCTTCTGCCATTCCTTGGAAAGGGAAACATGACAGATTTGACCACCACAACAAGGAAATGTAACTACAAAAAGATTTTTTTAGACTAGCCACAGCTAATATTAACTCTGCGTGTTAATTCTTTCTAAAAATTGAAAGAATTTTGAATTCAGCTCAAGTTGAATGCAAAAGTGATTGAGAAGTACAGGAAGCATACCTGGAGTGTCTAAAGTATTACCTAGTCTATAAAGGCCTGATTATTAATTCTCCCAACAATTCTAGTGGTCAGACAAATCAAGAGAAGCATTTGAAAGGACTTTAAACAAGGGCATGCAGTAACAGGACAGCAGGGAATGGCTTTACCATGGAGGAAGGTGTATTAGATTAGGTATTAGGCAGAAATTCTTCCTTTTGAGGGTGATGAGGCCCTGGCACAGGTGCCCAGAGCAGCTGTGGCTGCCCCATCCCTGGGATTGTCCAAGGCAAGGCTGGACAGGGCTTGGAGCAACCTGGGAGAGGGGAAGCTGTCCCTGCTCATGGCAGGGGGGGTGGAACTGAATAATCTTTAAGGTCCCTTCCAACCCAAACCATTCTGTGATTCTATGATTTCTATTTCTGAATCTATACATATTATGCTTCAACCTCTATAATCACTAATGTAGTGTCAGACTCCAGGTTTATGAGCCAAACTTTTTCTTTTTTTTTCCAAGGAAAGGGAAGACAGTAGTTAGAATTCCTTTTAGACATCAGGTTTGCTGACTACACAGAAGTGACAATATCCTCCCTTCACCCCCAAGCTCCTCAGGACTGCTGCTTACCAGGCACTAGTTTAAATCCACTCCCCTCGTTCTCCTCCTCTATCTGACCTAAGCCAGGTTTCTCCAGCAAGGGGCTGTCACGTGGCAAAGGGGACATGCATGGAGTCATGTCTGGAAAACACAGGGAGCAAAGATAATTGGCACTAAAGGAGCAGGAGTCTCCACGAGGTAACATTTTTAAAAGTTATTCTTTTTAAGGGACATTCTTTCAAGACTGAAGAAACTCAAGTTATTTTGCAAGATATTCTGGTGGAATAGACAACTAGCTTTGCATTACTCTGCCACTAGCTGCACAAAGAAAATGGCAGCATTCCTCAACATCTGGAATGTTATGTTCTTGGGGATATGAAGGTGAAAAGAAGCCAAGACTGAAAACCACAAAGGATAGCTGTCTGTGCTCAAGAGAGCACACAGAGTACAGGAGCCTTACCAACAGGAGTATTGTGTGGCACTCGCTCCAATTCCTGCACAATATTAATGTCCAACAGCTCAAAGGACAACAAATCCTACAGGAAAGAACACACACAGTTTCCATGAGCAAACTGAATCATAGCTGTACTTGGCAGCACAGATCCCACTGATACACAAATAACACTTTGTTCCTCAACACAACCTCAGGGGGCAGTTTCACTCTAACATATATTTGCATCATTGAATATGGTGCACAAATCAGGGCAGCAAGGGACAAAGGTAAGAACTCCCTTGTTTGCTCCAGAGAAAGACTCAATGCTGACTCTTTTCTGATAATCTGTCCTACACATACCTTCCACATAATGAGAGTGCCTAATACCAGTTTGAAAAAACAGCTCTGCTATATAAAATGCAATGTACTCTTTCTGAAAACAGAGTGGCCATTTTCAGAGCTCAGAAGCCTTATTCTACCTACCTAGACATCAAACCCAAGGTGGTTTCCTTTATATCTACCTGAATTTTAGTACTTTACCTGTGCAGTGAGGAGATCGACAGATGGGATGTAAAATTCTCTCTCACTTGGCAGATTTTTGATCTTTAAAGGAACAGTTGGCAGAGACATTTCAGCCTGCTCTGCATTTTCACCTATCACTTGAGCACCTGTTTCTGTCTTTAAGGAAGCATCCTGCAAAAATAAAATCACAGAAGCCATTTAGCCACAGTAAATACAACATGACATGAAATCTAAAGCCTGAATTTTATGTAAACACACAAGCACTTTGAAAGAAATTTAAATCAACTCATTACAGAGCCACAAGGACAGGACCTAGCAAAGAAAAATGCTGCAGTGTTTCAGTTCAATCTAAGAAGTAGACAAACAGCTGCAACAGACTGATAGCTAATGTCATGCCTGTCAAAAAGAAAAACTACTTTAGACTTATAAATGCAACATATGTTGTATTTCTTTCCTATTACAAATAAAATTCTAAAGCAAACAGCTAAAAGAATCCCCTTGAATAGTTAGGAATACTATGTCAAAAAATGCACAATGCTCCTTCTCCTAGGCAATTGTGAACTGCCCCAAATACCAGGTGAGTGACTTGCCTGTTTGGTTCTGGAAGCTCTGTTCTTCTGACAGGAGTCAGAATCCTTCCAGCCACTTTCTACATCGTCAGCAGCTGGAGAGGGATCCACAACAATACTGCACCAGATCCTTGGCCCAAACTGTTCCCCTTTGTGTGACAGCCTCCAGTGAGAAGTGTAAGTTCCTTCTATGTTGGGAGCTACAAACTCAACTGAAACAGTTCCTACTTGGCCAGATGGAAGGGATGGCACTAACACATCTTTCTTCTCAGAAGATGCCAACGTCAGATTACCCCACATAAGTTTCAACTGAAATATACAACAGAAAAAGCCAAAAGTGAACTTCTCAAGCTTCTCTGAAAAGTGTGGGCAGAGCTCCTCTGCTGAAAGGCCTTGTAGATACCAGGAATGGAGAAGACAGGCTGCTAGTACACAGCCTCACATTAGTCACTATGAACACAAAGATACCCCCATCTTTCAACACAAATGAAGAACAAAGAGGTTTGGAGGTCAGAAAAGCAACAGAGCAGTTGCAAACAGGGTCAAACTGTACCATTACAACATGGAGGACATACTAATAATGGGAAACATGTTCAGTGATGGTACTCTGAATTGCTTTCTTCCTGTAGTCCACACTTGTAAAGATTACCTACACAGCTTTGAATCAACAGGCCAATGGAAATCTTAAACAGGTCCTAACAGAGAATTCACATACAAATGCTATCTTCCAAAATTATTTTAGTGTGTAGAGCAAAGGCAAGATACCTTTGTGTCTGAGCTCCATTCCACATTGCCAGTGTTTTTCATTCGCCAGTGTTTGATAAACTTGGTTCCTGGTTTCAAGTGAGTACCATCAGGTAAATTCTCATCCACAAACACTGCACTTAGTGTTGGGACAATTGTTTGGAAGGGTTGATTAGGACTCCTGGGATTGGAGAGAGGAAACAAGAAAAATACATCAAAATTGAAGAAGTACAGCTGCTGGTTAATGTTAATTTGGCTTTTAAATGCCCTAAATGGAAGGGATGAGTTAAAGAAACAAACTATACAAGTTTTATACTGCACATTCATAAACTCAAAGGGAGTGGGAAATGCAGAGCAGTTGCCTGCAAAGGCTGCTGTCTAATGAACCTCAGCTTAAGAGCACATAACAAAAAAAAAAGAATAGCACTGAACATAAATATACAGAATGTACTTGACTTTATGCAGACACACTTAATAAAGCAGGAAGATCCAGACTTTTTTAAAACTGGCAGCAATGTTAATTTACATTGCAAGAGCAGGCATGTGTAGGTATAATCCTAGGCACTCCCTCCTGATTCTATTTAAGTCACTAAGTTTGTGGTAATAACCATCAAGCACTTTTTGTTCCTTTCTCCTACTCTCCTCTCAGTTAAAAAAGTTCTACCTTGCAAATTGCATTTAGACAAAATTCTCACACAGCCAAGTGACAAATCATACTTGACAAGAGCAATTTCATAACCTTCCTCCTGTTACCTTAACTTGGTCTCATAACAAAAGCTCCCACACCACAACTACCAGATGCTCAGTTAACAACAAGCCTTACAGGAAGGTATTAGGCTGGAGACTCTCAGATTTCAAAGCAGGTGAGCCATTTGTTTCCAATACATGGATAGAGTTCCACAGATGAATTTTCCTGTGCAATTTTAGCTGCTTTTTGAGCTCTCGGACCTCTGCTTTTCGCTGTTTCTTTTCTGCTCGCAATCTTTGCTTCTCTGCCTTCAGAAATCTTTTGTCCATCTGTTTCTGAAGCCTGAAAAGCAATTAACACACCTTATTACATTAAAGTGATCAGAATTTATCTTTAGCCAACACAGTCCCAAGGGAACTCTTCAGCAAATATCCCATGCTTCTACTGGATACCAAATGATTTTAAGAGAATACCCTCACAGCTGCTTGTGGAATTATTTTTAATGGTCTCTGAAAGAACATAAAAAGGCAGACACAGAATGTTCAAAGAAAAAGGAAGCTATCTAAGTTTACTATCCATCTCTGACACAAAAGTCTATCTTTTCTACTTTGCTATTAAAAAAAACTAAGATTTATGACTTAGGCCCTTTATAAATATGTAGCCATTTTTAGCTTCTCAGAATAAAGTCTGCGTACCATTTCCACTTCTTGTTATCTCTAAAATAAAACATGACCCTCGACTCCAACAGAGGGGTTCCCCCTCACAATCAGGACAATCCTGCCAGGTGCCACCACCGACCTGACTTGCTCCAGAGTAGCAGGCAGGCGTGGGGAGAGCTCTGCCAGGCTGTAATTGTCACTGGCACAGGGGATGGGTCTGCGCAGCTTCAGCAGCACGTGGTTCGGGTCATGGGCATACGTGCCTGCTTCACACTCCTCACAGATATTGTAGGCTGGACAAAGGCTGCAAAGCAGGAAAGATAGAAGGTTACCAAAGGCAAAGAATTTCTGCAGAGAGACAGCTTTGTATCATGCTCCCACCATTAGCAGTACCCAAGTGACAGCAGCTGGATGTCTCACTTAAAAACCAGTATTGGGAGCCATGTGGAATACCTACACGGTTATCTCTCTTCTTGGTAAAACTGCAACATAATTGCCACTTCTCTGAACTCACTTTGAAAAAAAAATGATGCTTCCTTTAGCACAAATGACTAAAATTGCTGCTGCAAAGGGCAGAACATTTTACCAAAATCCAGTGCCTGAAACAGCACCATACTTATGAAAATACAGAGGCTAAGTCATCAAGCATTCAGGGATGCAAAACAGATTGCTCCTCCAGGAACAGGGCTGATAAAAAAAGACTGTCATCTCCTGTCAGCAAGGAAAAAAGAAATCCAAAGAAAAGCTCTTGTTGGTATTTCATCCACAGCTTCTTCCTAGTCCCAAAATGCTGATCTTTACAGCAATTGCCTCGTTCAAATAAAGCTCTTACTTTTAACACCTCACTTAAGACATCCATCAGAATCTATTACATATTATTAGACAGACAACAATGCAATCATTAAAAAAAAAGTATGACCTGCCTCAGTCTCACTGACTCTCAGAACCAAACAAGCACCTATAATACACTAATTGTTACTGTGATGCAGATAGAAACACACAGCAACATACAACAGGTGTTCAGGCAGAGAAGAAGAAAGAAAGTCTCTAGTTTATTGTTGACTCTGTAATATAAGTTTCTGGACAGTGATCAGAGATTGGATAGAGAAGTTCCCACCTCTCCATCCCCTCTGGTCACTTGAGAAATCCATCAGGTGATATCTTTTCACAAAGGAATGCAAACATGACTCTTGTTTATCTTACAATTCATGAGAACTGACTCCACTATACTAAAACAATCAGAAGGCTGATTTTCAGGGCAACATCTAATGGTTCTAAGTCTTGCTTTTTTGTTTAGTTAACCCAACATTTTCCCTTCTATTACTGCACATCCTATGCAGATAAGGTCTTGAGAATACAGCATTATAAAGTTCTCTCACTTTAACAAAATAGTATTCATCTTGCTTTTATGCAGATAAAGTCTAGTGACCACAGGAGAGAACATCCCCTGTTGGTGAGACACCCAGTAGACATTCTGAAAGGTACAGCAGATTAGGAACCCAGAAGTCCCTAACCCCCAGAGAGTTTCTCAGACTCACTCCAGCTGTGCACAGCAGGCTGCCCCAGCCCCAGCAGGCTGTCCCAGCCCCAGCCCCAGCCCCAGCAGGCTGCCCCAGCCCCAGCAGGCTGTCCCAGCCCCAGCCCCAGCCCCAGCAGGCTGTCCCAGCCCCAGCCCTACCTGCACTGGTAGCGCACCCCGACGATGCGAGCCTGGCAGTGGCAGCACGAGAGCAGCCAGTCCCAGGGGCCGGCCCCCGCCGGGCCCTCCCACGGCGGAGGGGCTGCTGCCACCGAGCCCTCACACACCTCTGCAGGCTGGCTGGGATGAGCAAGCTTCTCATACAGCTTCTGCTCCAGCCTCTCCACAGTCTCCTTAACTACTTGTTCCCGGAACTGGAAAGAAATTAAAGCAGTCATGAATGAGACGCACCTCTAAAGTTTGAAAAGTTGAGTTACATTGTCACAAGTCTCCCAATCTGTCAGCAGTCATAGACTACTTCAGAATCATTTCCCCTACCCCCAGCACACTCTACATAACCACACTCCTCAGTCAGGACTTTTATTTTAGAAAATACCAACCCAGACCTTTTAAGAAGGCAAGTTAAAAATCATGTATTTGTGCTTATGAGATTGTTTTTCTTCCATAAGCTTGCATGAAAGGAAGGAAACATCTCCAAAACAATTACCACAACTCCCAAACCCCTCTGGACTCTCTACCATTAAGTTCTGATCTGCCCATCAGTGATGTTTTAAACATAACCATGAACTTCCCCTATTTTTAGTTTATATGAATAGGTGGCAAAGGAAAAGAGACTTTAGAGAAAAAAGCTTAAAGATAAATGCACATAGTTTCAAGAACTTGCTAGCTAATGAATCTTTGCAGTGCTATCAACCTGCTTTTCAGTGATGTTTATTAGCTGTTCATTCAAAACAAGTTAACATCCATATCTTGATCTGCAGATTATTATCAATGGCTTCATAAAAAGTATTTTCTCAAAGTGAACAGTCAAGAAAAGTAAGGTCATCAAATGCTCTGCTTTCAATCACAGGAAAACAAAAGTATTGCTCTGCTGAAAGTACTGCCCTGCTGAAACTGGGCAATCAAGAGCAACACTGTGCCATGCTCTCCCACAAGGAATGGTCTGGAATTCCTATGGCTGCCTGGAGTGCCACAGGGATTCTGTTATGGGAGCTACTTAAAACTACACTCAACATAATGAAATGCATAAACTAAACGTTCCACTTTTCACAAGAGTATGGATCAAGTTTATGGTTTTTAAGGTACCCTTTACACTGTAGATAGAGACATCTAGTTCTCATTAAGATCCTGGTCACAGTGCTGATGGCAGGAGTGTTCAGATGTCTGGAGTCAGGCATCACAAAGATCTCTTCCACACAAAAATCCTTATGTATTTAAGGATACCAAAACTTGCAAGACAATACACTTACTGTTTCCAAGTAGCTAGTAAACCATTCTGGAGGATTTTCATTTGTGCTTTCTGTTCTGGTCTGATTTAACTTTTGCTGGGGAAAGAAAACCAAAACAAACAAAAAGTATGCAAAGTTTAAAAAAACCCTCAACACAGTGAGTTAACTGCTGAAATAGCTTTGAAGTGTCTTTATAGAAAAATGTTTAAAGTTCTTCAGAAAACAGTGGAGAAGTGACACAAAATAGCCACTGACATTTTCCTGAAACATTTCTGCCTCATTAGCATTTGAGTGTAATTACACACCAAAGAAGTCAAGTCAACCAGAAGTTACCAGATGGCAATGAGGGCTTCAGGAGATGAACTGCTCTGTTCATCAAAATATTTCAGAATGGTCAACATGAAAGCACCTGTATTTCTAACAACAGCAGCAAATTATCCTCTTGAAAACATTCCAGCTCTTTGGTGAACCTCAACAGGTGCAGGTAACTGAAAACAGTCCAACTTCTGAACACAGTTTGTGTATATGGCTAAAGAGGACAATCAGTCTACAAAATGAATTACATTTAATTCTTTGTTTTAGTTCAGCTCAGCTTCTTACCTGAATGGTCAGCTCCTTGTCATTTTTTAATTCTTCCTCTAATCCCTGAGCTAGCATGGAATAATGCAAAAGTGGTTTCTTCTCATCTTTAAGAAGCACCAGCTTTTCTGTCACCATTTTTTCATGTAGTTGCAAAGCATGAGAAGAGTTCTTTTCATAGGCATTCATGTGAAGCTGATTTCCTTGTTTCACTGCAATCTAAATAAACAGCACATACATATGCCATGTTTTCCACTTACAATCAGCATACAAAATCTGAAAAAATACAGTATTACACTACATTGGAGAGTTTGGGAAAAGGGTGAGGAAACACAAAAAGAAAAACTGACAGAGATGCCAAGGCACAGTCAGCTGATATTCTACTTCTGAAAGGTTACAAATATGTTTATTAAAAAGTTTATTAAAAGCCACAGGATAATCATGCAAATATACTACTGGAATTTTTCAGTCTACAATGAAGTGTTCCTGGAGCCAGTAAACAACAGACTGTGTCCAGGAACTTATGATTGTTTTAAAATTATCAGATTTGAAATTCAAACCATGAGCAAAAAGTTCTGAGATACTTAATAATGTAAAACAGAAATGTAAAGGAATGCAATTCTTATTTTGCATAACTGCTTATAAAGTAACTAAGCATTGACTCTAACAAGTTTTAATGACATACTCTGGCAGCAGAGTCCATGTGGCTAGATTTTTGAAGGGTTCCACTAAAGCCCAGTATTTACAAATATGGGACTACTGCTGAAGGGTTTGAGAATCTCTTAACCAACCCACTGCTGCTCAGGGTCCTGAATCCTAACTGCCTATTCAATTAGCTTATAAAAACAAAGACAACCAGGATGGAAGAAAAATGTAGTAAGACATTCAAGCTAATGTCCATAGCTAGAAAACAGCTATTTTGATTTCCTGGGCCAGGTAATGTCTTTTTTTTTTCTCAGCTACACCAATTTTAATTGGAGAAGGGTGAACATACTGAAAAAAGTCAAAGAGCACATTTACCTTCAGAGCTTCTTCATATTCCTCTAAAGAAAAATAGAAAGAAATGTGAATGGCCCCTATCTCACACAACAGATGTAAGTTTAGCACACAGTATTTAGAAACCCTTACATGACAGGGGCCTTCCCTATCTTCTGTAAATTCTCTTAAAATAGTGAAAGAACTTGTATATACAGCAACAAGCACACATTTTCACAGCTAAGAACCACAACATTCCACTATTTTAGTCACTTCAAATTTGGTTTTTATGGATCAAGAATTTTTTCCTTTGGGAAGAATTTGATGCCAAATCATATATAAAATAAAAATAATTAAAAAGCAAGCATTCTCAACTGCATTTTCAAAAAACCACAATCAACAGCTGGGGTCTCTCTCTTGATTGCACCTCAATAAAGCAGCAGCTCACCTTTGCTGTTCACAGAGACCTGCAAAGAGAAGTAACAGTGAGCAAGAGCCACAGACACATGTTTGCAATTCTCCTAAAATTAACCTACTTCAGAATAAACACACTTTCATTCACAGTTTCTAAAACACCAGTCCTTTAGATATTTGTTATTTTGGCCATGTTTAATCATTACCCAAAGCTGTGGTGCTTTGCAGCAGCCCATGTTTGTTACTGGACTGGCACAGGAGGCAGTTCTGGCCCTGCTGGCACCCAGACCAAGCGTGCTCTCCTCAGAGGGTCAGTGCCTGTACCCCTGGGCTCACTGCACAAGACCAGAGCCTGGCCCCAGTTGCTTTAAATGCCCAATTAAGTGTTTCAAAAGACCAATTAAGTGTTTCATAAGCCCATTTTTCTACAGAAACTTATTTATCAATTCTGCACATAGAAGTCACTAATACAAGAAGCTATTTAATCCCCACAGCATCACAGGATTCTGAACAATGTTGGCTCAGTATTTCAGAAAAAACTTTCATAGATGCATCTGGATATTTATATATTACACAAGCAGGAAAATAAGGGGAGAATCATTCTCTGAAAGGTTGTTGGAAGCTTCTGGACATTTCCCCTTAGGGGAAAAAAGTAAGAACAAGAATCCCCATCTCCTTTAGTAGAGCTATAATCCAAGCAGTGGAACACTGTGTCTGCAAAAGGCCAGTTCTGTCTGAGAGTCACATTCCCCTCTGAATCTCTAGATAAACAAAAATAATATGAGAGGCTGAGACTGTGCCAAGCAGGAAGTTACTCAACAAGGACAACTAGAAGTAAGCAATTTGTTTTCTGAGTCAGTAATCTGCTTGGAGATTACAGCAATTGCATAAAGCAAGCAGAGGATTTGAGTACAGCAGATCACTGAAGCAAACAGATGCTAATGACAGGAGACCTACATCTTCTAGAGGAAGGAGTCTAGATTGAAGAGACAGGGCTTTACCACAGAGGCAAATCAAGTAGTTACAACTACTTTATTCCTATTAAAAAAAAATAAAAAGTTCCTAAACAGAAACATTCCTCCCTCAGAGCAGAGAACCACCGGGTGTTTCAACACGGTGGGAAAAAGAAAGGCAGGAGCTTCTAAAAGAAGCATTTTAAAATATGTAGGCTGCATTAAGAGTAAATCCACAAGAGTATCAGTTATTTTCTTATTAAAGAGGCAAACATTCCCTCACCCTGATCTGCAGACTCTGCTGAATGACCCACTACAAATCACCACAAGGCAGAAAGTAATTTCTGCCAGCAGCCATTTCTTGGTTGGCTTATTGGGAGGATGGGGTGGCAGTTATTTTACCTCATCATTATCCTCATCAATGTATTTGATCTGAATGTTGTCCAGGTCAAATGAAACTTTTACCTGTAATAAAAAAAAAAGAACACAAAACCACAATGAGGCAGGATGACAGATACCCTCAGTTAATAATGATTATTAATTGGGAATGACATTAAAACCCTTCTGTCCCCCCTTCAGTTTCTCAGTTGAAGCAAACACTGTTTTACCAAATCCATTCCTCTGGAGCTGAACTCTTCCCAGTGCCTTCCCTTCAAGCTTTACTAACTTTCCCTAATGAAAAGAAAAAACATGTTTCTTTCCTGCTGCACCTTGTCCAGTTAATGTTTACTCCAAAATAAACAATAATAACCTTCCCATTCTAAGAGGACAAGTTCAGGGCTAACAAACTCAGTCATAATAAACACTGCAAAATATGAAGGTGAAGGCAAACAATCCCTAAACTCTGTATCTTTTACATTAGAAAGCACCTGGAAGACAGCTCACTTTGGTGATCAGCCTTTTTTTAGCCTATCAAAATTCAGAGAATAAAGCTGAGCATTTATTTCGCTCTTTACATTAACAAGACAGACTGAGCAGCACCAAATGAACCATAAAATGAAATGAAGTAGTTTCCATATGCTGGGTCTTTGAGGGTCCTGTACATTTTTGTACCAGTTTCCTACAAAAGCTGTATTTTGCCCAACAGAAACTCTCTGAAACAACTGACACGTGTCCTGCTAGCCCAGACCAAACAGAACAGCAGCAGCAGCCTGGAGTGACTGTCTGGGGAGTTACACAACCCCCCTGGAGCACACAGACACATTCTGCAGTGAACCTGCTCCAGGCAGGTCCTTCCAGCAACACATCCCAAAGTCTGTGAGGGCAGAGAGAGAACCAACTTGTTTTGTCAGGAAGAAACTGTGATCTTTACTTGCTCCAGTACCACAGATTGTTCCCCTAAGCTCAAGGCAGAACAAGAGCTCACATTATCCCTTATAAACATATCAAACACACTTAATAAAATATCAAAACAGAAGAAAGGCACAAGTTTAAGCAATACTGCCTTGAAACAGTAATTGACACAACAGAGACAAGCCCTGGTTCTACCTTGGCGAGGGAAACACTGAAATAGAACACCACACCTTCAACAAACACACCCTGGCTCAGAATACCTGAGATTAAGGGCAGCACAGTGCTTACGCAGTAATCTGCTTCCAGCTTTGATGCAAGCAGGATCCTGACCAGCTCAGACATTCCTGCAGGGTCTACTTGCACTAAGCATTTTAAGACTGACCCAGTGCCTCTTTCAGAGGACTCAAATACAAGTGGAGATGATGAAGTTCAAACTTTGAACTTGGGCAATTCTTAAAGCAAAACCCTCCTGCATGCACACGGGAATATACTAGCCAGAAAAAGAGCTGAAAGACAGAAAATAAATCCAACAAAATCTCTTCAGATGTGATTTTGAAAGCAAGCTAAAAAAAACAGAACAGGTGCTACAGAATTATTATTATTGTTATTATTAATAATAATTTTAATTTCATTATAACCAAGGAATCCTCGCAACACAATTTCACCCTAAGCCAATACAGGAATTGTCACTAAACAAGCACCCAAACAAACTCTTAACTAAACCAAGAGCATGATACACAGACCTTCCTCAGCAGCTGCCCACGCAGGCCTGGCCCAGTCAGACACTGTTCTACCCAAACTAGCACACTCCGGGAACCAAGGACCAAACATAAATGTATTAAGTGACACAGAAGCCCAAAGAGCACAGAGGAATCTTCAGAAAAGCAACAGACGTGTGCGAAGTAACCTTCACCATAGGTACTTCAATAAGAATAGGAAATAATAGGAATAGAATGTACTTCACAGAGGAATACAGAGCCAAACCAAGCGTCCATCCCTGTGGAACAGGGCAGAGAACACAGCTCAGACCACCTGCCCGCACAGAAATAAAAGGCCCTTGAGAATCTCAAACCAGGCCGTTCCCGTCAACCCAAGCACACAGCACGAGTAAACTACACTACTAAGGGGAAAAGAAAAATCAAGACCGCAGCCCTATGATCCAGCAGTTCTAACAGCCTGTATAACGCGGGACACTGCTCTGGAAGGCGCGGCCGCAGACGCTGGGCCCTCGAAGCCTCGCAGGCACGGCCAGCGCCGCACCGAGCGGG
>VXBS01001149.1:45603-106924 GCA_013400255.1 Sitta europaea | reverse complement strand
GCCTCGCTGCGGGGCCGGTGCTGAGCTGCGGCCGGGGGACGCTCCGGAGGTTTCTCTTTGTTTTCGGGCGTTTGCCCGGGCTCTGGCCCGTGCCCCCTGCCCGGGGCTCTGCGCGCTCCCTGGGCTACGAGACCCTGAGAGGCTGGAGCTGGAAACGCTCCGGGTAGGAACCCCCTGTGCTGCTTAAGTAAAACCAGCGACGTGTTTGGAACCGTTCTACAGGCTGAGCAGAGCCGTGCGGGACGGAGCGTAGTCGTGGGAGGTACAGAAGTTTTTGCAGAAACAATGCTGATAATGTTTTTGTTTTCTGTAGGGTGTTTTTGGATGTGAAGAATGGACTTCTCAGTGATTACTATTGGACAAGTACAAAATGTGCTTTCAGCTATGCAGAAGAACTTGGAGTGCCCTATATGGTATGTCAGGGAATGATATCAGGATAGTTAATTTTTTATAGGTATTTTTTTCTCATTTCTTTGAAAATGCTTTGTCAGTTCTATGACTTAGCAGAAAGTAAAGAGATTTGTGTTTAGGACTAAATAGGTTGATGTTTTGTAAGGCTCAAATGAGAAACTGCAAGAAAAAAACTTATATATGGATTTTATGTTCTAGTAAATTTTGCTTTTCTGTTAAAACCTGAATGTGTCAGTCCTCTACTCAGTGAGGCAAAAAAATATATCTGATTGAGTTTGTTTGTAAAGCTGTGTGGGGTTTTGTCCCTTGTCACTGAAAGGTAAATGAGATCTGTAGTTCTTTAATGCAAACAAATGCTGAAATACTTAAATGTTCTGGTGGAAGTCTGGCTCCCCAGTGTCTGTAACCTCTGTGCTCTTGTTTTTGTTTCCCTCTTTGCAGCTTGGATGTGATACAAGAGCCTGTCTCAACAAAATGCGATCACATATTCTGCAGGTAGGTTTGAACACTTGCAAGTGCAATGCAATTTTTAATTTCCATGCATAGCATTTTTGAGTTTATCGTTTTTAATCCCATATATACTAGTTTTAATTGCCACATATGCTTCTTCAGTGCTAGTCATGTATGATAACTTCACCTGTAGCTACTTGAGGGGGAAAAAGTCAATTCTGTAGAAGAGAGAAGTGCAGCTTGCAAATGTGTCAAAGGGAATCAATTCACTCACTGTAACTCCAAGAATGCATCCTTGATTCACTAAGTGCTGAATGTGCACTCTCAGTTTTAGGGAAAAAAAAATCCTTCTCTTGTTACCATCACAAGTGTCCTTTCTTTCTAGGTTCTGCATGTTCAAACTTCTCAGCAAAAAGAAAAAAGGTGTGGTAGAGTGTCCTCTGTGTAAGACTGAAGTTACCAAGAGGTGAGGAGTGCCCCTTTGTAAGGGGGCTGGAGGATGAGGTGTTTGAGCAAAGACTAACAATAGGCTTAAAATATATTGGCATAAGACTGAAATACAGAAGAAAAGGTGGTTTTTAGTAAGCTGTTTCTAAAGAACTAAATGTAGTCTCTCACCTCGATGTGAGCTTTTGCCAGGTGATCACAAGTGAATACACCTCTCAAATATCTGTGCTGTACTGGTGTTTAATCCTTGCAACTGATTTCTCTCTACTAAACCTGTATGAGAAAATGCTATGTTCACATTTGTGATAGTTTCAATCCCCATAGTAATGGGAGTTGTGTTGTTATTCCTTGGCAACATTTTCTTGCTTTTGAGTGTTGCCCCTTTTTTGGCTCAGCCAAAATTCTAGAAATATTTATAGTTAGCCTGTTCATTTGTCTGAAAATAACTGAAGTACTGATGTTATTTCAGAAGTCTGAAAGAAAATTCCAAATTTAAGCAACTAATTGAAGGATTGTTGGAAACTATCCATGCTTTTGAGGTTGACACTGGAGTGAAGTGTAAGTGTTGTGAATGTATCCCCCAAGGTTTTATTTTAAATAAGGTTTTGACATACATTTATTTCTAAGGTATCCCATTTACTGTGCAGTAATAAATATGGGGAGAATTATCAAAAGGTTTTTTCCTTGGATATAGAAACTTAAGTTCAATTAAATTTCCAAGATTTTCTTAGAAAAACCTCTTGAAGAATTTTACTCTGTGTGTTTGATGATGTATCAAATCATGTTTAATCTGTAACTGTGAGGAAAAGTCCTGCTTTTGATTATGCCCAACCAGGCAGTTCTAATTTCTAAACCATCTCAGAGCCTGAATTAGCAGGTGTTGTAGCTGTGTTTAACTCATCCCACTCAGATGGATCCTCAGGGAATCCAAATTTCCCCTTTCCAGAACTCAGTGCCTTCTGAAGGGTGTTGTTAGGGAATTGGCAAGTCAGACATGTGCCTGTTTATATTTTGGTGAACCAGACATTGTGGTTGGGGGCAGATGGTAGTGTTTTGTACAATCTGCTATAAAAAAATAGACTTTATTTTGAATTTTTTTTCAACTTGCTCAGATGTTCTAAAATAACTAGAATTAGATCCTGCTCTTGCTAGATTATCTATATAACCAAAATTGGTTGAGAAAATTAGTTGGAAGGGTCAAGATTTTACTTTTTACTTGAAGAGTGCTCAGAAAGAATAATCAGACTAGTAATTCAATGAGATTTCTTTCTTGGATAAACATATTTTAGCTGTATATGCACTAAGTGCACAGAGTCTGCATAAGTCTGTTTCATAAATATATAACACTTGAGTCATAATCAGTGTCAAAAAAATATTTTTTTTACCTGAAAACATTTTCTAGTTTTAAAGAGTCATCACTTTCCTGAAACATCCAAGGAAGCCACTGCTGCTGAGTCCCTGTGTAAAGAAAGTTCTGTCATCCAAAGTAAGGGCTTCAGAAACAGGAGAAAAAGGGCTAAAGGGAATGCACAAGAAAACTTCACCTTGGTAACTCTTTTTTCCTGTTTTATTTTTGTGGATTGTTTAAAAATGTGTTTGGAATGCATATACATAAAATAATCAAGTAGGAGATTTTGAGATGATCTCAGATTGTTTGACCTGAGTGATATTTTGAACAAGGACATTTAGGTATTTTTTTCTTCCTAACCTACTTGAGAAATATGTTTGCATAAAATGACCTGAAGTTATACATAATATTGCCATAATGCAGTCTCTTACTGAAACCAGGATTGAAAACTTGCTCTGCCTGCTTGTTTCAGGAGGCTGTCTACCTCTTTGTAGGGTTTTTACCCTTTCAGAAGTAAGATCCTAACTAACTCTTAGGATTCATAAGGCATTACCCAGCCTGGGGTAATTGCTCTGTGTGTGACTGTCCATGGATTGCTGTTTCTGTTTTCATCTGCTCAAAGCTGCATGGACTGTTAGACAATACAGAATGGAAGAGCAAGCTGTTAATGGTTTGATCTGTAAATGCATGAGACATTGTTTCTATTGACACATTTCATTACTGATGGCAATATGATAAATCACTTCTGTTGTGCATAGAAGCTACCAGTGCATATGAATTAAGTATTTATATCAGCCCCCTGTTAAAGTTTAAATAGCTATGATTTTTTTTTAATGCCCCACTGCTGTAAATAACTATTCCTTTCTGTTTTCCTGTCAGCAGGAAGCTAGTGTGAATATTCAGCTTACAGATGCCAAAATGTGTTGCCCAAGAAACAAACCCCAGAAATCTGATTCTCAAAAGGGTATTTACATAGAGTTTGGTAAGATCTGTTGTAAATCCACACTAATTGATCCTATGTACAATGCTTGCAAAGTGATGAAAGGTGATTATGTTCAAAGTCTTTATAAACACTAGTTTCTCCTTAACACCCAAAATGACAACAAAGGGACAAATTATGGACAATTCCAAATTGGTAAAGCAGAAGTGGTTTTTGCATAATTTATTATATCGTGGCAAATAATGCTGCTGTGATCCCTTCAGCCTTGGTGTACCAGATCCAGAGAAAGTGTTTACAGATGTGCAGAAAATATTATATCTATTACAGCAAAAGGTAGCCACTGTTTTCTGAAGAATACTAAGCCTTGTCACTAGTGCTTGAGATGACAATGAAATCTATTTGGGATATTAGTATTTTTTTGCTGTCTGTCATAGCTTTTCAGAATTTTATCTGGTGTTGACTGCAATGAGAAACAAGGCAGATGCCATGCATAACTTATTTGTTATGCTGTTCCTTCCAGGAGGGAGTTGCTGTTTTTAACAGAGTTTGTTTCCTCACTTTTTTCCTTATTGCATCTGCCAGGATCAAAGGATCTCTGAGAGCCATTTAAATATATTTCTCTGACTTCCAGCTCAAAGTTCTAAATATTAGTATATTCTAAATACTGTTTTGTGTATAAGTTCAGAAATTAGAAAGTAGCTTTTAGCTGATTAACTCTTAGTTACCAGTCTGTCACTGTATTTAAACACAGTTTTATGCTGGAGCAATGTAGATAGTTATACACAGAAATCATTACAATTAGATAAAATACTTCCAATTGAACTTGATTTCATCTGCTGAAAGCATCTGGCTGTAGAAAGGAGTAGGCATGTATGTGATGGTGTGATGCCACTGAGTGTGGCAAGTCACCTTTCTCTGAATCATTCCAACCAGAGTAACAGATTATTTGTTTCCAGGCTCTGAATCATCTGAAGAGTTTTTTAAACAGCCAAGCAAAACTGGGTAAGTAAAGGTGATTAAGAAATTCATGTTTTCTAAAGACAGTAGTTAAATATTCTCATTTCCTGTGTGCTAGTTAGCATAGGACTGATATAATTCTCAAGCTGACAAATGGTTTCCAGCTTTGAGGGCATTAGGGTAGGATGGGTAGCTGATTTCCAACAGTTTGCCACATTACATGCTCTCAAACTGCTTTCTAAATGTTTTGTTGTGGATGTAGATCTTCCATAGAAAAGTAGGCACTGTGCTTTAGAAAATAAATACTAAATTCAGGATTGCAAGAGAGAATCTTTTAAAGAAATGGTCTGAAACTCTGAAGAGTTCTGGTTGTGGTGAGTGTCAGTCATGCAGCTTGACTTCTCCAGGTGGTATTTCAGAGAGCAAAAGGGAAAAATAAGTATAATCTTCTCTTTTGTCTACTGTAGTTTTATCTGTAATGAAAGTAGATTTCCTTTCCCAACAGGTTTGAAGACAAAGGAGCTGTTCAGATTTCTTCTCAAGTCAGGCTGGAAGAACATGAGAGTGCTGAGAAAGGGAATGAAAATTCTTGCAATGCACAGCCTGACAAGCTGTGTGCCAAAGAAATAACACTGCCAAATGTCATGGGTGTGTTGTTATTTTAATCACATTGTTATTAATCACACAAAGGTGATTAAGCCTGAAAGAGACCACAAGATAACATTTTTATTTTACATGATTGTGTATATATATGCTTGCAGTCTTCTGTGATGCAGTTCTGTTGATTACAGACTAATACAGGACTATTCCTGTAGCCTAAATGTTTAAAATGTGGATGTTCTATGCATAGGAACAGAAAGGAATAAAAGTAACTTGATCAAAGTATAAAACTTAATCTATTCTACATGAGCCACAGTACACATGAAAAAGCACTGGCTGGAAATTCATGTAAAAATTTAGAAGAACATGTAATATGATCTTTCTGCCTTTGTCCAGAGGGAGATTTGTGCAGTGTAATGTTCTGGTTGGGGGGAAATAAGAGCAGTTCTTTTAAGAGAAAGTAGCTGTTAAGCTTGTTATTGTGCTTGCATGTGTAAAATAGAGGTTAATCATTTATTATACCTATAAATCTAACAGGTGAAAGTGATTTCTCAGAGGAATGCTTGAGCAAGAAAAGCACTCAGAGCATGGCTGAATGTGCCAAATCTGACCAAGTGAATGTGACTGAATGCCAGAGTTCTCCTTTAGATGTTCTTGCTGTAGACCTGCTCCCAGAGCAGTGTGACAGAACAGGTGATGCCAGTCCCCCAGGGAATGGGGCCACATCATTCTTTAAGAACACAGAAATGGCTGAACAGCAAACCCAGTGCAACTGTGAAAACCAAGAATTTGATTTAGAAGATAGCCCAGAGAGCAGGCTGGAGAAAAGCAAGGAAATGGATACTGATGTACAAAGTGTGGAAGCTGTAGAGCCATATGAACCTGAGAATGACTCTTCCCATGACAAAGAACTTCCTCTGGAGGAGCTACCTCAGCCAGAGACACTTCATTCTACCACCCTGAATAAAGTCTCCAAGAAGAGGCTGAAGCACAGCATTCAGAAAGTCAATGAATGGTTTTCAAAAAGCAATGAAATTTTATCTTCCAGTTCTTCCCTGGATGAATCTGCTGCATCAGCTGATGTTTCAGGTGAAGGAGATCTGTGTTTATCAGATAAAGAGTCCTGTATTTCAGAAAAGACTGACCCTATGGCAGATTCCATGGAAATTGCAGCAGTGGAGGGAAGAAAGAGGTGGTCGAAACAAACAGCAGAAAACATCAAAGACAAAATATTTGGAAAAACATACAAGAGAGAGAGGAAATCAAAGCCTCCTTCTACCCTGAGAGACATTTTGCCTGCTAGGAGAAAGGAAGATGTGTCTGCTGAGAAGTGCCTGAGTAATTTCAGCAAAGACAGACTCAAACGAAAGAGGAAGACTGCCTGTGTCCTGCAACCCGAGGATTTCCTCAAGACAAAAGATACAGGAGAGGCAGATGGGGGCCCTCAAAATGTTAATTTGGGCCTTGGAAATGCTGAAAAGAAAAGGTGTGATGAAGGTGTTGCTGTTAATGAGAGTCACCTCTCTCAGAACAGGGCAAATAATACACTAACAGAACTTGAGGAAGGAGGACAGTCCCCAGGGAGGAAAGCTGCTGAGAAGGTCACTGCCAAGCACTGTGATGGGGAGCCAGAGATGTACAACTGTGATCAGAAAAGCACCAAAAAAAGAAGTTCTGCAGCAAAAAGATGCAGGTATTCTAGTAGAACTAAGTGTTCTCTCCAGCTGGTAGTGGATAGAGGCTCTGTTTTCCCTGATGCAGCTGAGCCACAGATCGATAGCTACCCGAGCAGTGGGGAGCCCAGGAAAGCTGAGCAGGAGCAAACTCCAGTGAGGCGCAGCAGGAGGCTTCAGCTGCTCTCTGAAGAAATGGCAAAAGAAACAGGGAAAGGAGTAAAGGGTGCAAGAAAGAGTAACAGTGATCATGGAAGATCTGTCTCTGGAGACAAAATGAATGTGGCAACTCACTCTGCTCAATGCAAAGACCTGTGTGAGCCTCCAGATGAGCTGAGTTACAGGCCAGGCACTAATTTGGAGGCAGGTGATCTGGAAGCAAATGAAATGCAGGTTAGTGTAAAGAATTTATCTGACACTGCAAAAACTGGGAAAAGTCTGTTCAGTCCTTCATGTCAGCCTTCAAACTGTGGTTCCACTGTGCCTGATACATGTTCTCAAGACAGTGAAATACTAGGGAGCCCTCTCCTCCTCCAGCTTCCTTCAGTGTCTGCTGGGCAAACTGCTTCTCACCAGTCTGAAGAGGAGACTGAATCACCTACTGCTTTTCCCCAGGAGTGTGGGCATGATTCACAAAATGTTCCAGGGGGCTTTGAAACTGAAAAGTTGCCAGTAGCTAAAAATGTTTTGGAATTGCCTAAGGAAGCTGAAGACAGTGACTTAGATACTCAGGATCTGCGGAACATATTTAGGCATTCAAAGCGCTCGTCCTTCAGCCTCTTCCAGCCTCCCAGGAGGGCACATGCAGTGGGAGATCCTCCTTCTGAAACCTTGAATCTCTCCTGTGCTGCTCAAGAGGAGGAAGCAGCTGCTCAATACTTGAGCAGAGTTTCTGAGAAAGAGAAGCTTAAGACCTGCGAGTCCGCCCGTGTTGATCCTGAGCCTTGCTCTGCTGTCAGCACAGGAGAACACAGGGATGACATTTCACAGGCTGCAGAGGAAGGGACTCTGACACCAGCAAGAACAGGGACTGCTCAGACTGAGCACAGAAATGGATTGCTGCAAGGAGAGCAGGGCAATGGAAAGGCAGTGCCAAATGAGATAGGGATAGAAAGTGAGTTGAGACAGAATCCCATCAGAAGTGACAGAAGCCAAAGTGATCAGAGTAACACAGAGAAGTGTGATTCCAGACAAAATGATTTAAACACAAGCAAAGAAATCAGCTTCAGTTCAGAAAGCAATCAGGCAGAAAAGACTGAAGTTGGTTGCAAAGGACTGAGTCTGCATTTTCAATCCACATCAATGATTTGTCCTGCAACTTGTCAGCAAAGCCCTGCTGAATTCAGCTGTGAAGTCACTAGGACAAAAAGTAGTAAAAAAGAAAGAAAATGTGTAAAGGGGAGTGAAGAACAAGCAGCCCAAATTGTTAGCCCAGCAGTGCCCAGGTGTTCAGCTGCAGAGGCTGTGGAAGAACCTCTTGGAGAGGATCGTGATCTTACAGGTTTGTCTGAAACCCCTGATGGTTTACTGTGCTCTGATCCTGATATGGAGGAGAGCACCAGCTTATGTGAAACTGATGTGAAAGAGCAATCTGCAGTGTTTGTAAAAAGTGACAATGCCCTGGGAAAAGAGCTGCACAGTAGAACTGCAGGTTCCAGGCCAAGGTCTCGAGGTGTTCGAAGGTCTCGAAGACGAGTGCAGAAACTGCCATCCTCAGATGAGGAGTCCTGGGAGGAGGAAGACTTACCATGCTTTCAGACATTAATCTTCAGCAAATCAGCAAGCACACCTTTGCAGACTGATAAACAAATGACATCTGTGCTGGAGTCTCCAGTAGTAGAGTGTCCAGTGAGTGCCAATGTGTTGCCTCACAGTGTGAGCAGTGATGACAATACTGTGCAGGAAGTGCCTGGAGCTGCCCTGAGTCATGTGTGTGCTTCACCAAGCCAGGAATCAGAATGCTCTGTCAACTTATTTTCTTCCCAGTCCAACATGTCTGATGAATCAGTTAATGGAGCACAGGAGCTGAAGAAACATTTACCAGAAGCTCATGTGTCCAAACAAATGAGCAGTGTAAATGCCAGTAAAGAAACTTCTCAGGATTGTAGTGGAGGGCTGAAGACAACCAGAGATGAATGCCAGGAAGAGCCAGACATGGGAGCAAACCTAGGTACAAACCAAGATTTTTCTCTCTGCAGCTGTGTTTATAATGTCCTTACAAAGGTTTTTTGGTGTTTGCATGGAAACTTTGTTCTGTATTTAAGGGGTGCTTGCTCTTCTAGAAGAATGTATCAGCCTTAAACAATCAACCCAAAACCCTCAGCAGTTTATTTCCTGAAAATTATGTTCTTCCAGTGTTCTTTGTTCAGAGCACAAATGAACAGGCTGGGCACTAGACTGACTGATGGGAATTAATGTTTGAGGGAAATGCTGGTTGTCTTACTGCACTGTGATACTTGCATTATCAGCAAAATTTCACAGCCTATCCAGGGTTTTTCCCCACATGACATGTTTGTTGAAATTGGCTGTAGAATTTTGTAGTGAATATTTTGACCTTTTCATAAACATTTATAAATGTTTAGGACTCTCTTATCCCTGTTGAAACACTAAATTCTGTTTAGTTTGTCACGTGTGTGACATGGTAATCTTTGAAATGTTCACTTAAAGGAGATCTGTCCTTCTAACAACATTTTCAAAACATTTCACTTTAGTGTTATAGTTATTAATTCTCTAAAACCTCTACATGCTAACAGATGATGGACAATGTTGGTTGGTTTGTTGTTGTTTGGTGGAGTTTTTTCTTTAACCCAGGGAGATTTTTTCCACCTTCTTCAAGGTGAAGCATCTGGATATGACAGTGAAGTGAGTGTTGTAGAAGATTCCTGTGGCCCATTCTCTCAGGGTGAAATCCTCACTACACAGGTGAGTGAGTTTATGCACTAAATGCCAGAAGCAGCTTGCATTCCAGGACATCAGCAACAAGCACATGCAAGCTGTGAGGTCAATACAGTGGAAAACTTTCATCATAATTCTTTGTCTCTAAATTACTTCCAAATGCATAATTAATGAAGAGCTGTAGAGCTGCTCCAAAGCCATTATTTGTCCAACTTTGCCTCCCCTGGTGACCTTACACTGCAATGGCCACAGCTTGTGAGGTGCTCTTGGTTACAGGGCTTAATTGTGGGAGATGCTAATTAATGCATCTCCACACTTGGCCAGTGCTGGAAATGTCAGCTGCCTATATTTGCAAGCTTTAATGATAGGAATTTATAAGGATTTAGCTTTAATGATAGGAATTTATAAGGATTTAGTGATAAAGATTAGATTTGCTACAATATGATATTTAGAAGCACGCAGACTTGCCTTCTCTGTGTAAAGATTAAATCAATTAATTCCATACCAGGATATTATAGATCCAAGCCCCAGCAGACAGTGTCTATTGAAAGGTGTGTCTACAGTGTATTTTTTGTCTGTTGTTAAAATCCTGAGTGCTGCTCAGTGGCCTGACTTGATGTATTGGATGATTTGGGCTGGATTTCAGTTGAGGGTTAGGGGCTTGGGTTTTTTTCTGTTTTGCTTTGGGGTTTATTCTTTGTCCTGTGTGACTTTAGGATAAGTCTTATGCTCTCCTCAGCATTATCAGCCCTATGGGCTTTATGTATGTCAAAAAAAAAAAAAAGTGAATTTAATTTTTGTGCTTTATGGGTGCTTCTGTTGACAGCATCAGTGTGAACTGCAGTCAGCTGGCAGGACACTGCTTCCTGCTGGAGCCTCAAGGGTGGAGATCTGGGGTGTGCCCAGGCTGCCTGGATTAGTGGCAGTGTGGCTGGGGGTTTTCTGTTTGCTTGGGGTTTTCATGGGTTCAGTAACAAAGAGGCTCCACACGGTGCCAGTGCTGGAGCTACAAATGGAATATTCAGCTCTGTGGAAATTGCTTCATCATGTAAAGTGAAGGGTTTGGGTTTTTAAAAAATCCTTTGAAACCCTGAGCTGTTCTTAGGAGGACCTGCACATGGCATGTTTTTGATCATGTCATGTAATTTTTGAAGGGGATCATAAGGAAGGATATTAGGAGATGTTTAATCCTTTAAATGATCTTTGGGGCTTTTAGTAATGGTGGAAAATGAAGACTCAATTTAAAATTTAATAATGACCATCATGGATTGAGCTAGTAATGGAGTTCAGACAAAATTACTTTCAAATAAATTTGTGCAGGAGTTGTGTAGTTTTGTGATTGATTAAACCAAGACATCTAAACTGAAATAACATGATTGGAAAAATGAGTGTTTAATTGTTTGGGTGCTTTTGCTCCTGATGTGGGATGTGTGCATTATTTGTTACAGTAAAAACACCACAGTTACCTTTTGAACAGGTGGCAAAAACTTAATTCAAAACTGTTCTGCTATTTCTAATTTTCAAGTGTTTGTTAAAGAAATTAACCCTGAGTTTGCTTATGTTGGCATTCTTGTGTCTCCTTTGCAGCAGAAGAATGCTATGCAAAATAGCCTGAAAAAACTTCAGCAAGAAATGGCTGCACTTGAGGCAGTGCTAGAGCAGAATGGAAGTCAGAGCTGTGAAGTTTTACCTGTCCAAAGGGAGCTGCCACATTCCAGTGCTGAGGGAACATTTGAAATGGATCAAACAAGAGAAGGAGAAAACAGGTCCATGGTTTTGTTTGGAGTTTGGGGGGTTTTTGTGTTTATTTCTAAATTTTTAATTTAAAAAAAAATCTTAGGTATCTCTGAGCTTCTGGGAAATTAGAGTAGTTTCACTGTTGCTACATTTTTTTGATACTTAGAAGAGGAAAATGGGTATTAAAATCAATTTCCCTCTCTCAAGGTCTCCAGAATTATTGCTTTCATCTTCTAAATCCTCTTTAACCAAGAGATCAGATCTGGAGGAAGGCCCTGAGTGTGACAGTGTTCTAAGGAACAAAACTCCCTCTGAAAAGACAAAACCTGTGCAGGAGGCAGTGCAAGAACACAGGCAGTGTCAGCTTGAAGCAGGTAACATTTAGGAGAAACCCAGTGCATTTTGATTTCTGGTGGTTTTCTGTTCTTTTCATGTTTTTATATATCAGCAATATGCAGCTTTTTCCTGTAAATTTTTAGTTTATGTGTTCCTGGTCATTTTAAAAAGGTGTTACTTTGGTAGCCCAGCTGTATGGCTGCCCATCAAATTTTTAATTTCAGCATTTTGACAGTAATTTTGACAATTTTCTGTCTCACTTCTAAATTCAGACACTTTGACAAATATGCTGCTAAGAGTTCACAGGTGTTCTAGTGTCTTGCTATAGATCAGAAAAAAGTAATGACAGAGGCAAAGATGAAGTAATAAACTCATAAAGAGAGGAAGTAACTGCAGAATTTAAACCTTAAAGACAGCAACCACCTTCTACCAGGACTACAAGGAAAAGATGCAGTTTTCTCAAGGAGTAATTTTTCTTTTCCTTCAGAAAATGCAGAGGAGCAGAAATCTGGGACCAGGCAAAACAGTGCATCTGTCTCATCAGATCTTTTTGGAAATGGGACCCAGAGTCCAGATATCTTTTCCTCCTCTGTAAGGCTTTTTACCCCTCAAAGTGCAGAAGCCACAGATGTGCCTGTCCCAGCTCAGGACACTGATAAAAGCTGTGGCCCAGGACACAAATTAAAGAGAAGTGAATGTTTTCCTGTACCTGTTCTGCACAATGCAACTGAGAAAGAAAATGCAACAAATCCAGTTGTGACCAAGAGGAAGGAAATGTCAATTGTGGCATCAGGTCTGAATCACAGTGAGCATGTAAGTAAATCTAAATTTTGAGATCACTAGTTAATAATTCCTCATTACCACTATAGTTTTCAATCTCTAAGTATAATAAAACTCACCTGGTAGGAATTGCAGGTGAGTGATGCAGCATCTTAAGTCAAACTTCATCACTCCTAAAACTGTGAGAATACTGGCTGTAATGGCACTGTTAAGCTTGGTGAAATTTGAATTTTTTAAACAATCCATAATATCTGGGGAAAAACCCACCTGATTCCAAAGCCAGAGGACTTGTACAAAGCCTTGGGGCTGGGGAGGGGCTGTTGGTTCAGTCAGTGTCCTCAGATGCTGCTGCTTTACCCAAATTCTGATCCTTAGTGAGCATTTCTGTAAGTAGTAATTCTGAGTTGCTAATAAACCTCTTTCTGCACTCAGTTTCCAGAAGGATTTGGCTTTTGGGTTATAAAACACCAAGAGCTCTGCTTTACTTTAGCCTGTTGAATGGGGCCAAAACTAACTTAAGGAAATGTGTGCCAGCACATAAAGCTGTTACTTTAAAGTAACTATCCTGGTACATTATGCTTTTACAAACTGGGGCTCTTGGGGGTTTAAAACTGTTGCTAACTATTATTTTCTGACCTGCTTTTCAGCTGGTGGTCCAGAAGTTTGTGAAAAAAACTCAGAGCACTTTATCTAATCACATTACTGAAGGAACAACCCATGTCATAATGAAAACAGGTTTGTTGGGAGCTAGGGGACCAAATCCTCTATTGGCAGAATATGTAGAGTTTTACCTTTAGTCTGACCAACAAACAGACAGGTCAGCAATAAATCTGATAAAAATATTGATTGTTTTCTCTATTGTTTAAGCTTGTGAATCTTTCTCATTCTGTTTCACAGAATCAGTGTGAGGGCAGGTTTCCCTTGTGTTGTTGTTAGTTGATATTTGTTTCTCCAGCTGCTTGGTCATAATTTTCAGGTGTTGACAGCACACTGGTGTGAAGTAGTTCAGAGCTAACCAAAAGGAAACAAAGATAGTTCCCAAAGAAATCATGCTTTTTCTTGCCTCTTATCTTTATTGATTAATTTTAAAAAGGGCTCCCAAGTGGTACAGGTGATTTGTTTCTGCTCATTTCCTTCAGTTCAGCAGGATCACAACACTGGACTGTTGGAACCTTTGTACAGTTTTGATATTTTGCTGCTGCACTTAGCAAAAAATGTTTGCTTTTACAAATACAAATACCCTGAGCTGTGGGGTTTTTTGGGGTTTTTTTTTTGCTAATGGCAAAACTAAAAGAGCTGTTGCTGTTTGCTCTGCAGATAAGGAGCTGGTGTGTGAAAGGACCCTGAAGTATTTCCTGGGCATTGCAGGAGGAAAATGGATAGTCAGTTATCAGTGTATGTATAACTGCTTTGGATCTAAAAGGTCTTTGCCCTTCTACCATGAATGCAGTTCTTTACTTGTCACAGGAAAGAAAAAGGATCTCTTCATGTCTTGCCATCTGATGTTTTGCAGTGTTTCTTCTAAATGCTTTAAAAGAAATTAAAATTAAGAAACCCAAACAAACAGCAGTATCAAGCTTCTTGCTCTTGTGAATTCCTTTCTCTTACTTTTTCTGCTTTCAGATAACCACACTGGATTGCTCCCCACTATAGCAAAAGCCTTTTGTCCTTCTTAATTGAAATCTTTGCAATGCATGGCATCAATCAGTGTAAAATTGTTATTATTTAGAAATGCTAAAAAATTCTTTAAGTACTTTCAGTGTTATACTGTATTCCTTTAGTATAATTAATATATTAATATAGCAATGAATATATATAGTATATATGATATATATATAGCAATATATATTAATATAGCAATGAATATATATATAGAGCAATATATATTAAAATAGCAATGAAGTTAGACTAATGCTGGTAGAAGGAGCACTTTGCTGGATAAAATTACTTTTCTTGTTCTGATCTTTTTATTTAGGGATAATTCAGTCTTTTAAAAAAGGAAGGATACTGGATGAGGTAGGTCTTTTCTCTTGAGTGAAATGTCATTAATAATGCTGTTACTGATGCTCTTATCAGTTACCTCAGATGTTGTCTAAACATTTAATATGGAATTTTAGCTCTGAAACCTGGGGTTCCAGTTTTACCATCTGCTAGGACCAAAAGCCACTCTTAGGCCCTATGCATTCATTGGTGTTGAAGACATTGAGTTCCTCTTAATTTTAACAGGTTATAGATATATTTTTAAAAGTGTTCCTACTGCTATTAATAGGTTATACCATAGAGAAAAAGATCTATTCTTTGCTTAAAGAAATGATGTTATGTACAGATAATTTCTATCAAATAAGACTTTACTGATAAGACAGTTTTAGTCTTGGAGTGTGCTGCTTTTTTTGCTAGACTGCTGTACAGTTTGAGTACAGTTATTTCTTTAAAAATTTCCTGGTGCTGCAGGGGTTTCAATACTCCAGCACTTCTCTTGCAAAGCCTTTTTAATTCATATTCTGAACACACTCCTAGATTTTCAGTTCTGAAATCTGACATGTTCCTGTTTTGAAGCAGAACTCTGACAGGAAAATATTCTCAGTCTCTAACTTCTGAGCTTTTGTCATGTTGCAGGAGAACTTTGAAGTCAGAGGAGATGTAATCAATGGGAGAAACCATCAAGGCCCCAGGAGAGCCAGACAGGCCCTGACTGAAAAGGTACAAACACATCAGGGATGCAAACTCTGACTGTTCCAGATATGTGGCTGTGCTGCCTCAGTGCCTGGGACTTCTTCCAATGTCTCTGCTGTTCAGAGTTGTACAAATTAAGCATTTTTATACATGAAGGGTGAGCTCTGTCAGCAGCAGAGCAGAAATTCTGAAGGGGCTCAGTAAGCTTGGAGTGCATGCTATCTTTTTATAACATAGGGTTAGTGCTCTTTAATATTCTTCTGGTTTGTAGGTTACAGAGAGCTTTGGATGTGCTTTGTGAAATAGTCATCACTTTGTAACAAGCCCTGGGAGTGCAATGAAAGCAGCACTGTCCTTTACAAACCCCATGTGAACTCCAGCATGTTCCTTGCTTTTCAGATCTTTAAAGGCTTTGAGATCTGTTGCTGTGGACCTTTCACTGATATGACTACAGGTGGGTCATTTTAGAGGAGCTGGATGAATGGTTAACATAAAAAAAATATTTGGAGTGGCACTGTGCATTCACCAGGATTTTACATTTGACCTCTTCTTGGGTAATTTTTTGCCTCTTTTCCTCTGGAACTTTTAAAATACCTGCATGGGGTAAAGTGTAAGTAAATAATTTTATCCAGTTCTATCTCCAAATGGAGTGGGAATGGTGTTCTCTTCTATTTCAGTGTCCTCAGACAACCCCCTGGCAGTTTTGCTGCATTTCAAACCAGGCCTTTTATCTGGTTTATCTCTGATTCTCTAGCACTGAAGGAAAAGCATTCATGTCGTGCTGGGTGGTAATTGTTATTGATGCTCTTGATCACTGTATTTGAGCATTTCTTTCTTCTGTCTTAGTAAACAGTTCCTAATTATCCTTTTTCTAGCAGTTGACACATCCTTTTTGTAGCCTTCTGTCTACAGGAGCAAGTGTTAAAAGCAAAACATGACAAAGCTAGAAGTTAATATATAAAGATAAAGCTGTTCAGGATAGCTTCATTTTTTAATATTAAAATTTAATAAAGTATGTTAAAAGTTTTTAAAAATTTAATCTGTGATTTTTCTACTTAAAATATTTTTACTTGAATTCCCATTTTTGTGGCTTATTCAGCAGCTACTTTCTGATTTGTCCAGTATAACTTTATTTTTGACTGGGTGAAATACACTCAGGTTTCTTGACATTTACAGTAATTGCTACAAAGGATGCAGTGCTTTCACCTGCTGCAGTGATCCTCAGTTGTGGCTCTTATACTTGAGAGACTTAATCTTCTTCACTACCAATTCAACAAATTGGTGCAAATTAAGTACTTTGGCTACTTTTGTTAATGAGAGATAATCACAGTTTTGACTTCTTATTTTTAATTTTCAATTTGCATCTTGCATCCTTATGATAAGAGGAAATAAATTGTGACTTTAAGTTTGGGGCATGTGTTGTTCCAGTGCTTTTTCAGGGTTTTGTTTTGTGCAGAGGGGGAGGGAGGGGCTGAGGGAGTTGATGTTCCCTGGCAGGTTGGAAAGTGAAATTTCTCTTTTCCTGCTGAGGCTCACATCTCTCTCAAATGATGGTTTGTGAATTGGAGCAAACACACGAGGGCTTAGGGGATGGTGTCAGCTCCATGTGACATAAAACACTGAGCTAACTGATTTCATCTGCTTTCTTCAGAGCATCTGGAGTGGATGGTGCAGCTCTGTGGAGCCTCTGTGGTGCAGCAGCCTGGCCTCTTCACACACACAGCAGTGAGTGCTGAGCAGTTTCCCTCCCACAGTGTCCAGAGCTGCCTGCCCAGCCTGGCCCTGCCCCTTGGCTCCTCACTGGAAGGCAGGCTCCCTTGGGGTGGAGAAATGATTGGTGCTGGCCAGGTCACTAATTTGTCTTGAAATCAGCACTGAGCCTCCCTTTCCAGCTCCCAAAGCCTTTTGGTGACTGAGTGTAGTCACAGAATTTCTGCAGAGAAATCACAGCAGAGTCTTAGGAACTAATGTCTTTCTCCCTCTACTTAAATTCCTCTCTGAAGTGAAACTGAAGCAGAGTTAGCCCAGTTATTGCTCTCTGTAGATAAATATGAGAATTATGTAATGATAGACAACAATAACATTTTTATTTTTTATCTTAAAATCCTAGAATTCTACTGCTGTTGTGGTTGTGCAGCCAGATGCTTGGAAGGAAAACATGGATTATAGAGGTAAAGCAACACTGTCCTGAGCTGCTTTGTTCTACATATTGAGTGTCTTTATCACATCTGTCCTTTTAACAGCTAAATATCAGAGGGTTGTAGAGAAATCAAAACTCTACTGCATCTGTAGATGGAAGTATGTCTTGTAAGAAAAATCTAGAAGGACAAAGTATACTGTCTCAAGAACCAGCAATAGCCTTAAAAGCTACTCTGGCAGACAAAAGCTGTTGCCTCAGTTGTCCTCTGTGTATCATCAGCTTTACAGAAAGTTTTCTAACTGAGTAGTTTTTAAAAGATGGGGAAGGGTGTCCTTGGAGGACCAGCAAGATCTAGCAGAAAGGCTCAGAGGGAGCAAGATTCCCTTGATCTGAAAAGGTCATGTTAAAAAGCCTCAACAGATGTAGTTTTGCTTTTTTTTTTTCTTTTAAGCAAAATGCTTGGGAGAAACCATGAGACTTTGAAAGTGCAAGTGTTCCAGACTGACTCAGAGGTAGTGGGGCTCTGGAAGGGGTGGGAGCTGGTTGGGCCACAGTGAAACCCAGCAAAACAGTGGAGCAGGATGATGATGTAAAAAACCCAGCTGTTTCCATGGCACTGGAAAAATGAGAAAGTAAAAAGATCCTGGAATGAGGAAGAGCAGTCTGAGAACACTTCAGTCATTTTCTGTTGCTCCCTCCTTAACGAGACTGCTTGTCACACACTCAGTGTCTGGGCAGACAGCAACCAAAGCTCTGTCACTCAGATCCTAAACTGAAAGATAACAACTGCATTCTGTTTTTCGTGTTTTTGGTGTGGTGTTCACTGCTTCCTGCTTGGCCTCTTGCCAGGGAGCTGGTCCCTCTCAGCTCTCCCTGCCCTGCTGCAGGTCGTGCCACACCTCTGGCTTTTATCAAGGCTTTTTAAACGGCGCAGATAAAGCAAACAGCTCTTGCTGGAAGACATCAGTGGGCTCACCTGAGGCTTGTTTGGGACTCCTTGATAACAGCTGCATCATTTATTTGTGTCTTTGTCTTGCAGCAATCCAGCAGCAGAGCCACGTTGCCGTGGTAACTCGGGAGTGGGTCCTGGACAGCGTGGCTTGCTACCAGTGCCAGGAGCTCAGTGCTTACCTCGTGTCCTGAGGCTGGGCACCAGCTCTTACTCACCATGAAATCACTAAAACAGCCTGAAGGTGGAATTTTCACTGTTCTTTAAAGCTTTACATTAACTTAAAGAACTATGAGACCATAAATGTTAAACAAATTTTAAAAGTTGGAAAATGTAGTATATGGTCTCCTCAGAGAAATGGTGATATGTCATTTGCTACTGCAGCCAGTTTCTGTTTAGATGGTTTGGGGGCATTTTGGAGACAGTAGTTTGAAATAGAAATACTTGGCTCAGGGTTTGAATTAAAACATATCTGCACTCTGGAGTAACCTCCATATTTTCATTTTGCTTAAATGAAATACAATTTTGTGATTATTAATGCATCAGCCTTGGCCATTGATTGATTATGGTTGTGCTGAAAACTCTACAAACAGCTTTCCTGGTTTGCACCCAAGTGCCAACTCACCCCAGCCAGAAACTCTGGCCACAGGTTTGGTCCCCAGAAAGGCAAGGCTTAAAGCAGGGGCCTGTACCAGAGCTGTCAGAGTTCTGACAAGTGGATGTGGCACTGTGAAAGGATAATGAATAGATGCATTTTAGTATCCTGGTGACCCATGATAAGCCCACTAAGAATCTGCTTCTAATAGTCCCTGCTTGCAAACTGAGGCTGCAAAGAAATTGGGTTTTTATGAAAGAAAATATCTTGCTTGTTTCTGTTGCCAAGCAATTCAATTTCATACCTAATTTTGTACTTTGAGAGCAGAACTGCTTGTTTGAAAAGAAAGCTACAGTTTTCTAAGTTCAGAAAATTGTTTTGTGATAAGATGCTGCTGTCTTGGAAAGTTACAGAAAGAATGTTTATAATTATTTGAATGTACAAAAGAAATAAAATTATTTTGACAAGTATTTACCTAATTGTTTAGCTTTAATGTGAACCAGCCCCTCAGTCTCTGCATTGAGGCATGTGTGAAAAAATACCTGAACCCAACCTCCTGAAAGGGGGAAGGAAGTGGAGGCTTACTAGAGAAAGTAAGGAATGTAAATGAGAATTTCAGCGATGCAATCAGAATTGCAATTGCTGTCAACCTGAGAAGTGACTGTGTTATCAAGTGTCCTGCAGCTGCCAAGTGCAGGTAGGCTGATCAAGCATTGCTGCTGCAGGGGGGGACAGCTGGAGGCATTTGCTCAGCTGCTGTTCCCTTCTGTGTGACAATATTCCATAAGTGCCAGGCTGCTCAGCACAGCTCACTGCCAGCCTGGGGCTCCTCTTATCTCCACAGCCCATGCTGGCAGTGGGTATTTTATAATCTACATTTCAAAGGACAGCTGGAGGCAACAACTAAATACTGCCTGTTAGATGCAAGGAAAAGGCCAAGCAAAACTGGTTTGCTTTGGCCATTGTGAAATTGTCCCCCAGATATTGATGCAAAGATTCTTTCTCTCAGGTCAGGTACCAGCTCCAGGTGGACAATTGGCTGCAGGAATGACACCCCTGGTGCTGCTGTTCCTCCTTGGATGATGTGTGGCAGCTGTTTCTGTAAAATGTTATCTGTGAGCTTTTGTAGTGATCTCCATCTCGTGTGAGGTTTGAATGAAACGACCACCAAACAGCTGGAGCCAAGGAATGCCTCCAGAGGAGTGGCCAGTGTAAGGGGGGCTGCTGAGGCCTCTTGTGGGATCCATGTGCACTTCTCCAGCCACATTTCCAGCTTTGGGCATAAAGCCCCAGCACCTGGAGTTTCAGAGCACTCTGTGGGTCATTCTGTCAGGCTCAAGCTCCATTTCTTCTCTGCTCCTGTGCCAGTGTGATACTTGGCAGGTAGGGAACCTGAGGTGAATGCAGTTTCCAGGTGTGCCCTCAGCAGCAGGGGCTGCTGATCCCATTCACTGCAGGGAAGGATGAAATACATGGTTTGGTTCCTGGAAAAGTTGGTGCCTGCCGTGTTTGCCTGAGGCTTTGCCATCAGCCAAGTACCACACTTGTATTTAAACAATTGTACAAAAACATTTGTACCCTATTTGCTCTGGGTTTGCAACTCAGCAGAAGCTTTTCTGCATGCAGCTGCCTGGTGAAGAGGAGAAGCTGGGGTTGTGTTTTCTGGGCTCCAGCTGCAGGAGGGTCCCTGCCCTGCTGGGCTCCAGCTGCAGGAGGGTCCCTGCCCTGCTGGGGCTGGCTCAGCTCTGCAGGGCACAGGGCTCGAGTTCCCAGAGCTGCACCAGGGACTTGGAATTCTTTCCTCCACCTTCTCTCTCAGCTATTAACTGCTCAACTACTTTCTAAAGCCAAGGGGAGGAATTCTGCTGCTTTGGGGCAACAAAGTGATAGGAAAGGCGTGTGCTGCTCTTTCCAGCCAGCTCGCTGGGTGGGAGGGGGTGTTAGGGTCCTTGGGGTGGGGTTGGGGTCTGTGCCCCCTCGAGCCAGGATTGCTGCAGAGCCCAGTTTGACTCCTGGCACAGCGAGCAGCTCTGCACAGGCTGATCTTGGGAACTTGGGGGAATGCCAGGTTCAAGGGGGAATAAGGGTCAGGCAGCTCGGGAAGGCTGCACCTGGTACCTCAGCAGTGGGGAAGGGCAGAGGGCAGAGTTTGGGATAAAGGGAGGCTGAGCCCTCTGAGAGCCCGGGAGAGAAAACCCCGCGGGCTCTGCCCCGCTGGCCTCTCCCTTTACTCGATAAAGCTGCAGGACTGCTCTGCCTCCTTTTTGGACACCGGCTTTTCACAGCCTGATTTTTCCACACAAAAGCACATCCTGAGCTAATGACAGCGAGCCGTGCTCAGGGCAAGGCTGCCTTTGTCGTGGCCCCACTGTGCTGGCATTGCCACCTCCTCCCCTGAGTGCTGGGGAGAATCCCTCGCCCCCGATCCTCAGCAGTCCCTTGTTACCTGCTGCCCTTTTTGTTCAGCAATCACAGCTGTAGTACCAGGCAGGCTCTTCAGAAATATTTATCTTGGATTTTGTCTGGTGTAGCACCCGAGTTCTGGAGCAGCCCAAAGCTGTTGAGATGTTCTGGGCTTTGTTTCTGCCTTTTCACCAGCACCAAGGAGCTGAAGTATTGCTGTGGGGCTCTTACCCTATCAGACACTGTTAACAGGGGAGGCAGAAGCTGTCCACAACTCTTTTCTAATGTTTGTTAATTAGGCATAACTTCACCTTTCATTCTTACGAGCTGTGGTGGTGTGGAGGTCAGCAGCCTGCTCCCAGCTCAGACTGTCCTTTACATTTTGCTGCTGAGCATTGACAGAGTTCACTTGGGTTCCACTTGTGTTGTTGGGATAAATTTGTAATTGATTTTGCTTCCTAACTACTGTGAAGGCTGCAGACTGAAGCAATGGGGAGAAGCTCGTGGACTGAGGGGGTAATTAAAGAGTGAAGTAAAAATAATTTGATAGTTAATTGCCCTTTGCCTTTGGCAATGTTGAATTTTGTCACAGGATTCTAATGCTTCTCGAGGGGAGTTTGTGACCTTCAAAGGGACAAACAGCAGGCTTTCTCCTGGAGCACATCTGTATCTGAAATGTTGGAGCAGTGCCTCTGCTGCCTTCCCCCTGCTCTGCCTGACACTGAACCATATTCATGCTTCTCTTGCCCTCCCTGTTCCTTGCTCAGAACTCTCAAACTTGCAGCCACAGCTGCTGCTGCTGGAAACACCTGCACAGCACACTGAAGACAGATGTGCTGGAAGAATCCACATGCTGGGTTTACCTAGCCTGAGGAAGGATAAAGCAGTAGGGGGTGGGGGATAATTGAGAGTCTTTAATACCTCTGCCAAATTATGTCAGTCTTTAATACAAGCTGAACATGTAGGATGGCACCAGCACACTTTTCCCCACTCTGCATCCTGATCTGTGGACTCAGCACACAAGGTAAAGATGGTTGTGGTTTGCCAAGAAACACCTTTTACATCCCTAACAGGTTATGGAGAGCAGCTCCTGCTCCAAGGAGGAGGAGAGGGGCTTGGTCTCTGCTGTAATGGAGAGATTTTAAACACATCTACTCATCTTTATGCATTGTAAATGAGCTGCTGTGAGGCTTGCTCTAAAAGAATATTAAAGTGGCAAATCCATTTATCATGTAGGAGGCAAAGGAAGGAAACAGCAGCTGGGATTCCCACAGCAGGCTCTCTTCCCTGCTTAGGGATTTGGTGGGGAAGCTCTCCATGCTCCACTCCTGCTGTGACATTTCATAGACCATTATGGTTTGGAAAGGGAAATTAGTGCAAAAGTGCATCTTTAATTTATTGAAACTCCAACTCTCCTACCTCCTTCCCTTAGAGGAGTGAGTGGGAGTTCCCTGCTCATGGGATGGATGGCAGAATTTGGGGGTGTGCTCAGTATGGCACAGAACCTCCAGAAGGGAAAGCTGGGTTGCAGCAGGGCTGCAGCATTGTGTGCTTGGGGTCTTTCTCTACACAGCCCCACAGTGAAGTGTTGTCTTTGAAAATCAGCCTTCTGATTGTTTTAGTGTAGTGGAGTCAGTTCTCATGAATTGTAAGCTAAACAAGGATCATGTTTGCATTCCTTGGTAAAAGCTATCACCTGATGGACTTCTCAAGTGAGCAGTGAAGATGGAGAGGTGGGAACTTCTCTGTCCAATCTCTGCTCACTGTCCAGAAACTGAGAGATACGAGGTCAGCAATAAACTGGAGAGTTCCTTTCTTCTTCTCTGCCTGCACACCTGCTGTGTGTGTTGCTGTGTGTTCCTATCTGTGTCACAGTAACAGTGGAGCACAGATTCATGAGATCCCTGGTCTAGAGAGTCCCTGAGCCATTTCTGCCCTGGCACTGGTGCAAGGATCAGGATGCTGGCAGGTGAGTGGTGCTGGCCCTGCCCAGACTGTGAGGGTCAGCCACATCAGTCCCAGTAAAACACTTTGCAGGTGGGTTTCATTCTCTCCTGATGGAGGCTGGGTATTACTGTCCCTGCTTTATGAGTTCTGTTGTTTCTGTGGGATTGTTTTCATCTTGGATGTGGTGCCAGTAGTTTTATTTTGCTGATGTTATGAATAAAAACCTTGTGCATAACCTATAAGGATCCCTCTTGGCAGGAAATGCCCATGACCTCACCTGGCCCACAGGACAGAGGGTGTGCTCTGAGGCCAAGTGGGGAAGCTGCCACCCAGCCCCTTCTAAGCCTCAGCTGAGGCTGGAAAAGCTTCAATTCTTGTTGCTTTTAATGCAAAGAGCACTTCTGCAGGGCAGTTCCTTCTTCTGCTGTGAAGCAAAGGCATCCCAAACCCATCAGGCCCTGAGCCTGTAAAGCTGAGAATGCTGGTAAGGCTTGGAAGGCAGCAGGGACTTATCTTCACAGGCACCTGAGGAAGGGCACATTCCACAGCCTGTGGCTTATTCATGTGTCAAGTGCTACTGTAACATCTAATTAAAAAAAAAAAAAAAAAGGATTTGGGAGGTGATTTAGTGTAAAGTTCAGATTTTCAGCAGAACACAAAGTCTTTTTCCCTAAAGCAGGATGTGACACAATCACACCTTCAGCTCAGCAGCCAGGCTCTCTCTTCCTCCTTGTTCCCCACCATCCCTGCTAAATCCTGCAGCCTTTGGAGAGGTTGAAGGCCTGAGCAGAATTCAAGGCAATGATCTGTCTTGGCATGGGCTTTGGATGTTAGGGTGAAACCCTTATGCCTTAACCCAGCTGCAGAGGAACAATTCCAGCACTGAAATCATCAGAAGTCAAAAGGTTGCAGGAGAAACTGTTGATAGAATTTTTTTTAATGACTTACAAGTCTGGTTATTTGGTCTTATTGGATTTTTTTCTCTTCCCCAGGTTAGTACCTGATTCTTGGGTGGAAAGCCCAAAAGAAAGGCTGTGCTCAGTTGGACCAAGCTGTTCAGGGAAGCAGTTCTTTCCTTCTGCTCCCTGTGGGGTTGGCACCCTACAGGGTGAGAGCTGGCTTCCCTGGAGCTGCTGAACTCTGCTTCTGGGCAACAAAAGCTCCTGTAGGTGCACAGGTAATTCCTGTGCCTGTCTGGAGCCCCAGCTGTGCCAGCTCCCTGCTCTGCTTTCACCTGGCAGGTGCAGTCACTGCACTCACCTCCACTGCAGCCCCTCCTGCCAGGTCCCAGTCCAGCAGCCTCAATCAGCCAAGGAAACCTGAGACTGTGCCCAAGCAACCTCCAAATTCCCTTCCCTGGGAACCAGAAAGTGCAGAAATACAAATGCTGCTGCATTACCAAGGCCTTTCCCTGCAGGGGTGTGCAGTGCCCTCAGCTGTGTGCCCAGGGCTGTGCCAGGGGGTTCTGAGCTGCCTGCTGAGCTCACACCAGCACTCCAGGGCTGTGCCAGGGGGTTCTGAGCTGCCTGCTGAGCTCACACCAGCACTCCAGGGCTGTGCCCTGCCTGGGGCTGCCACTGACCCTGCAGCAAAGGCAGGCTGTGAGCTGGGGGGAGTCAGACGAGTCTCACTGTGCCAGAAATCCTTCCCGAGCTGAAGGGCAAGCCAGGGAGGGAAAGGCCACCAGCATGTGGCTGTGTCCTGCTGGTGAAGGCTGCTGAAATGCCAGGGCTAAGCCATAAAGCCATTTCAGCTCCAGCTGGTGGTAATGCACAGCTCCCTGCTTGGAGAGAGCTCAGTGCAGGGCTCCAAGTGCTGGGGGCTGGCTCGGGGCTGCAGCCACTCCAGCTCCAGGAATGGTGCAGAAAAGGAAGAAATCCCAACGTTAAAAATGAGCCTCTCTTGAAGCTGGCAGAGCTGCTGCCAAGATCCTTTTCAAGCACTTACCAGGCAAGATTTGACAAAGGGCAGACTGGTCCAAAGGGAATGCAGTGAATCAGGGCAGCTATTTATACTCCTGTAGGGATGCTGGGTCAGCCTTTTCCCATGAGCTCTTAATTCCTTTGTTCATTTTTCCCTGTTCATAAGAACCTCTCCAGAAACTTTCTTAGGAGGTGTGTGGATGCTTTCCTCCCCTGCTTGCACTCTCACCTTTCTCATTCCTGGCTTGAAAGACTTTAATATACTGAGACTTTAGTCCAGCTTAAAAAATCTCTTGCAGAAAAATCATCAGTACTGGTGAGAGAAACACCTCAAACCAGTTCAGGATTAGACAAATACAAATCAAAAGTTTATACTTTAGAGGAAGAGGAAGCCTCACCAGGAGCTGAGTACTGGCAGATTGTCATCATGCCTGGAACCGAGTGGGTGAGAATTTTCTGTAGCCTGTTTCCCACCTGGTAATTGTGATTATTTGTCAAGGCAGGGAACCAGAGCCTTTCCTTGAACTTGGGGGCTGCAACACACAGAACTTCAGAGGCTCATTGTGGAAAAGCTGCCTTCCTGGTGCTGCTCTGGGGAACCAAGTTTTAATAGCTCATGCACCCGATCCCATTGCTCATTAGGATGCCTTTTTCTCTTGCCAGACTTTTCCTCTAGATTAACAAATGAAGAAAACCTATTTTCCCTTGTTGCAGGGAAAAAACTCAGTGCCATTCCCTATAAGGAGTGCAGGCTATTCAGTGCAACATGCAGTCCTGTACCCATTCCTTGAGAACAGCCAAGCACAGAAATATTAATTTCAACTTCTAAATTATAAATTAAAGTTTCTGTGTGGTCAGTGAATTTAAGGGAGATTTGTGTGGTGATTCTTGCAGCTAATATTTCTCTTGAGAATTGCAGAGAAGGGGGAAGAGAGAGTGAATTGTCTCAACCCTTAGCCAAGCAACCAGCCGTGCATCTGTGCAAGTGTGTGCTGGCAATACTAATGAAAGCACTGCTGGCAGAGCCCTGCTCTGGGAACTCGGGGTTATGGGAGCAGCTCATTAATTTGCTGATCACCATGCAGTTTTCTGAAAACCACTGACCCCTTCTTAATCCTAGTTTGACTCCAGCACCCAGACTGCAGGGGTTGTGGTTTCCCCTGCCCTGCTCCCATGGTGAGTGAAATGTTTTCTGCTGCTGGAAAAGGGGAGCTGGGGATCTGACTGGGTGTGGGGGAAACACACGTGGGTAAAGACAGACTTACCCTGACCTGCAGGGCGTTTCTTTAGCTCTCCACAATTACGGAGGATTGTAACAGAGCAGCCCAAGCCTGAATTGCTCCTCTCACCACTGCTGGCTGCAGTGGGAGGGTCACACAGAGCCCAGGAGGACTCTGGTGGGCAAGGTGCTCCAAGCTCAGTCCTGCTGACTTCCACTGGGTGAGGCTCTGCTGGGAAAGGGTCCCCAGGGTGAAGGAGCTGGAGGCTGCTCTGCCTGCTGCCCCCAGCCAGACCTGCCCATGAACACAGAACTGCAGGCAGCAGCAAGGGTGTTTCAATCTCAAACCACCACGCTGGGCTTGTTCCACGACCTTGATATGAACAAGCACAGTCAAAAAGAAGGAGGAAATTTTATCTGTGTCCTGCACATGACTGTGTTTCCTAGCAATGGCCTTTGTGCCTCCCCTCCCCACCTTTCTGTGGGGATAAATCAAGGGCCAAGGACATATTGATGCAATGCAGGCAAGAGCAAGAGACTCAGGCAGGAGGTTCTGTTCATGGAGCCTCTCCAGGCTGGCATGAAGTCATCTGCCTGGAAAAAACCCATGTTTAATTACCTGCATTAATATTCAGGTCCTGAAGTGCTCAGCATTTGTATTTATTCGCTTATATAAATGAAACAAGCTTCCCAGAGCATGGCTGCTGACAGCACGCTCCCCCCAGGCCCTTTCTGGGGGAAGCATTTGCCATTTTGCATGCATACATACATTTCAATTGATTACAATGGGTTGATTGATTAAATGAAATAAGGTGATTAATTGACAGCTGTAGAAATCAGCTATGGTCAGAGTGAATACTGGAGAAGGCAGGTGGGTCACGTTCAGCTCAGTCTCACCTTAGATCAGTGGCTCTTTGTCATTTCTTACACAGGGGGGTTGAGCACTTGATTGGAACAGGGTCCTGATGTGACAGAGGAAAGAACTTCATGACAGAGACAGAGCCTGGTCACTGAGAAACAAAGCAGGGCCACGCCAGGAGCCCCAGCATCTCCTCTGTGCTTCTGGCCTGGGATCCACCCTGACCTGGGCAGCTCTGCCTGACAGTTTCTGTTTCTCATGACTATGGAATCTTAATGGTCAGAGCTGGGATCAGTGCTGGATTCTTGTGCTGCTCTCTTCCCATCCCCATGCAGATGGAAATTGCAGCCCTGCCCTGCAGTCCCAGCATCATTCCCACACCCCAACCCCATCCCCTGCCTTCTCCCCACAGCACCTCCCAGAGCTCTGGCCCTGCTCTTCACCTGAGCACTAAACTGGTGAAACTGGTCCTGTGCTCAGCATCCCCCTCCCTGAGCCTGGCAGCTGCCAGGGAGTCTCTGTGCTTGCCATGAGCCACAGGGAGGCCCTGGCTGCCAAGGGACACAGGGGAACTGCCCTGCACTGAGGAGAAACTGAAAACAATTGTCTGAGTTGGAACCTCGACCTATTTCTGCCTGCAGAGCTTTCTTGCTGTTCTTTCTCTCTGAAAGAGAATTTGACGTTTTTAATATCAAATTACTAGTGGCTAATTAGAGACCTTAAACCCAGAATTAAATCCCAGGGTAGGCTAGGTGGGAAGGGAAAAGCCCAGCTTGAGAAGCTGTACAGAGCAAACATTTACTCCCAGACACAAGCTGAGTGTAGATAGGGCAAGAGAGCAGATGGAAATAGGCATGGAAAACACATCCAGAGTGGTTTTGAGGATAAATTCATGGCTTTGCAATGGTCAGCAGCACAGATGACACTCAGGAGAGAGCTGCCTATTCTGTAGCTGAGAGCACTCTGTGTTTCTGCAGCCTCTGCTCTCAGCTCCTTGCAGCTGCTCCTCCCTCAGAGGTGCCAGTGCTGCTCTTCCCTCGGAGTTAATGCTGCCTCCTGCTTCCTGGGAACACACCCCAGCTTCCCAGTGGGCACAGATCATCACCCAACTGCAGATAAGGAGGATACTAAATCCTGGGATTTTAATTTCCCTAGAACCCACTTGGCAACACCAGGAACTGAAGGAGGTTCCTCATGCAGACCTTTAATGAGCTAAACCACTTCTGAGAGGAATTACACAGCATCTCCCACTGCTGCTCCTCTTTCAGACAAAGACCACAAAGATCTTCAGACAAAGATCCAGGTGGGCTGGGTGCAGAGAGAGCCCTGCCTCCAGTTTGATTTTCTGGCATTTCCACCAAGGCACACTCTCAGTGTGTTTTACACTTGAAATCTGCTAAAAAGGCTGTTCTGCCATGGAGTGGAGAGCACCAAATCACAGGCAAATAATCCAGAGTCCTTAGTCTGTGATTTTTGCTGTTTGACTGCTCCTGCACGTGCTTTGAGAATCAACAATAATTAATACCCACCTCTGGATGGATGGTGTGTTTTCAGCAGAGTGTTCAGCACAGTGCCATCCTCTTGCCACAGTGTCACTACAAAATTATCTTATGAAGATTTTTTAAGAGGTTTAAAATAATTTTTGGGTATATATTGCTAAAATGATTAAACACTGTGATTTTTATGCCAAGTGACAGTAGGCATAAAACCCTTCTTTTTCTTTCCATTCCCAAGGGAAAACAAACTAAAGTCAGGACATAAGTCAAATATTTTGAGTTTTGCTTGGAATTTCTGGTACATATGATAAACTTCTTTTTGTGAGAATATTTAATTGTTCTGTGAACAAATTTTTAGTCTGATAATTTCTGGATCTTCTTGGACATAATAGCATTCCAGTAACCCAAAGTAAAGCTGAAGCTGTGACCTCTGAAGGTCACAGTTAGAAAGAAACCTGGCACAGACATCTGAGAGGGCTGAGACCCTGGGGTCCTGGTGATGGACTCAGGGGCTGCTGGAAGGACCTTTCACCACTAGTGACTCATCACAGAGGCTCCAGGGGAGGCCAGAGCAGGAACATTTGGTTTTCCAAGGCTCACAGACTCAGTGATGTCACCCGACTGTGATTCTGTGATTTTACCCTTTCCTAGACAGCACTAGGGCTCTGCCCACCTCCACCTACACTCCCCTGCTCCACCTCAAATTACTGCCAGTAATTTAACCACTCCTGAGCTTTCAGCAGCAGAGCTGCACTGGTTTGTGCTCAGGCAGCTGTGGGCATGGGCAGGAAGAGGCTCCTTGTAGTCAGTTCAGGCTGACCTGTGGCTGCAGAGAAGATGCTGAACTCAGTGAGGATTAATAAGCTGTTTATTAAAGAACACACAGTCTGTGGACTGAGAAGGTAAAAGATTAACCTGACAGCTGCTGCTGAGCTTAGCAGAGACCAGCCCTTGCCATGGCCACTGTCTTTGCATCCCTGTGCCATGGTGAGCAAGCAGCCCCCTCTGTCAGGAGCTGCCTGGGAAAATGATTTCCACATCCTTGTTCCCTTCTCTGCTCATCACAGGCTGACTGACACCAGTGGAAAATTCTCGTGGTGGGTTGAGAAATGCCAGGGAAATTCAACATGGGAGCCTGACAGGGTGAGAGGCCACGGCTCAGCTGAGCTCTGCTCGGGTGAGGAAGCTGAACACACCTCTGGGGGTGAAGGTTTGCATCAGGGCCACTCTGTGGAGTTTCACTGAGGTCTGTTTGTCTTTGAATGGAGATGGAAACCCTGCTGAGATGATGTGTTTGTTTGTGCACTGTGGATGTGGAGGCCATGAAAGTTTTGCACACGTCTGATTCAAAAAGTCCGGACAAAAGTAATATTTCCAGTTTGGGAACAACATTTCATTCCTGTAAACATGCAACAAGGGAGATGTGTTTTCTTGGCAGGAGAAGAGAATGGTTTGTTAGCCGTTTGCTGTGCTGGCCATTTGAATTCAGTGAGGGAGCCAGGAGCCCAGCTGAGCTGTTCTGAGCACTCAGCCTGGCCCAGGCTGCAGTGGCGTGGTGAGAGGGGGATGCTGAGCCTGGGGAGCTCAGCCCCCAGCCCTGCCCCTGCCAGCACCTCCCCTGGCTGCTGCCTGCTGCCTGCTTGGCTCTGTCTCCTGGGGGTCTCATCTGCTCTGGGTTCTGGGGTTTCTCTTACACTTACCTGTGTTGGGATCACTTTCAAATGTGCTCCCGTTAGCAAGCCTAAACACAGACTGAGCATCTTGGAAAAGACTCTGCCTGAATGTGTTTAATGCAAGCATTTACTAAATAGAATAGATCCTACAGTAACCTCAAACTGTGCAGTTATTGTATTGTAATAATTAGAATAATAAATCAAACTTACAGTAATTCATTGTATTGGGTTTGCATGGCCTGGTTTTTGAGTGAGTTCTGTCTTGGGTCAGGCACAACATGCAAGTATCCAGAGATTACTAAAAAATACATAATTATATAATAGAGTTTGGAAATTGCAAGGTCAAATCAGAACAAAAATTCTGTGGCTGATGGTTTTGGAGCAAGTGATTTCATTTCATTCCTGGAAGGGTAGAAGTCTAAACAGTCTGGAAGTGGATATAAACATTACAAAATATATGAAGAAAGATACATTCTAATACTGGAAGAATAGCATGCCTAAAAACTTCAGATCTGCAATAAAGTCCATGGGTGAAGTCAGAGGGATGACTTACATTTGGTTGCATGTGTAAGTATCAGGATATACACACATATATACATATATACACACACACACATCAAACATTCAATTCTAGGCTCCTGTTGCTGCAGAAGCAAAAGAAATAGCTGCTTTTGATTTCTTTCTAGTTGATCACCCATTCTCCTTCCTTTTCCCTTGGGTCCCCTGATTGTTAATCTTACAGGTCATGGAGCTTTATTAAAATAACACACCGGGAAGACATTATTAATTATTAATAAAGGCTTTATATATTTCTTTTCAATAATTTAAACTCATTATGGTCAAAGCTATTACATTAAACACCAGATCAGTTAGTACAGATGGAATTGCTGATAGGGAATTGCCACTAATGCTGTCCTGCCTTGGAAGGTGTCCATTAATTAACACTTAAAGCCCAAGTTGGAGTAATAAGAGTTTCTTTCCTTGCCATCACATATAGTTATTATCTCTCCTTAGCAAGCAGCTGTAAGGACTATTGAAGAGTTGGTGAGCCAAGTGCCACAGCCTCACCATCCATGAGCCCTGGTGCTGGGTCAGATCCCTCAGCCCCTGCCCTGCCCCTGCCTTTCCAGGACATTCCCTGCCCTGGCAGGGAATTCATCCCCACTGCTGCCCTCATCCTCAGCCATGCCCTGCAGCCCCGGGGCTGCAGACCCTGGAGCACTCCACTCCTGGAGCAGAACAACTTCTGCTGTGACCCAGAGTGAAGGGGCTGCTCAGTGTCCCCATGGGTGGGCAATGCTTTCTCTGGCAGGACACCTGCACTGGCAGTGCTGCTCATTAATTTTTCTGCAGGCACTAATTAGGGGCCTCAAGTCCTCCTCACTTGCTGTGTCTTTCATGTGTCAGTCCCATTTCTTCCATCTGCTTGTTTTTGTTTCTCTTTCCTGTGCTGACTCATCTGCCCAAGCCTGGCAGCTCCTGGCTCTGCCTCTGGGGAGCTGGGCAGCAGCAGCATCTCCATCCTGTGCCCCTGGGGAGCTGGGCAGCAGCAGCTCCTCCATCCTGTGCCCTGGGGAGCTGGGCAGCAGCAGCAGTTCCTCCATCCTGTGCCCCTGGGGAGCTGGGCAGCAGCAGCAGCTCCTCCATCCTGTGCCCTGGGGAGCTGGGCAGCAGCAGCAGTTCCTCCATCCTGTGCCCCTGGGGAGCTGGGCAGCAGCAGCAGCTCCTCCATCCTGTGCCCTGGGGAGCTGGGCAGCAGCAGCAGTTCCTCCATCCTGTGCCCCTGGGGAGCTGGGCAGCAGCAGCAGCTCCTCCATCCTGTGCCCTGGGGAGCTGGGCAGCAGCAGCAGTTCCTCCATCCTGTGCCCCTGGGGAGCTGGGCAGCAGCAGCAGCTCCTCCATCCTGTGCCCTGGGGAGCTGGGCAGCAGCAGCAGTTCCTCCATCCTGTGCCCCTGGGGAGCTGGGCAGCAGCAGCAGCTCCTCCATCCTGTGCCCTGGGGAGCTGGGCAGCAGCAGCAGTTCCTCCATCCTGTGCCCCTGGGGAGCTGGGCAGCAGCAGCAGCTCCTCCATCCTGTGCCCTGGGGAGCTGGGCAGCAGCAGCAGTTCCTCCATCCTGTGCCCCTGGGGAGCTGGGCAGCAGCAGCAGCTCCTCCATCCTGTGCCCTGGGGAGCTGGGCAGCAGCAGCAGCTCCTCCATCCTGTGCCCTGGGGAGCTGGGCAGCAGCAGCAGCTCCTCCATCCTGTGCCCTGGGGAGCTGGGCAGCAGCAGCAGCTCCTCCATCCTGTGCCCTGGGGAGCTGGGCAGCAGCAGCAGTTCCTCCATCCTGTGCCCTGGGGAGCTGGGCACCAGCAGCAGTTCCTCCATCCTGTGCCCTGGGGAGCTGGGCACCAGCAGCTCCATCCTGTGCCCTGGGGAGCTGGGCAGCAGCAGCTCCTCCATCCTGTGCCTCTGGGGCCAGGGCTTGCCCCATGCCAGGGCAGGAGGCACAGAGTGGAGCTGGCACTCAGGAGCTGAGAGGGAGCAGGGATTGCACACCCTGTGAGCTCCCCCCAGCTCCAGCACTCCCAGCTGAGCACAGCTGGAACCCAGACCAGCAGCTGGTTCTGGCAATTTGAGTTGTTCCTCTGGGGAGCTGGTTCCCTGCCCTGGCCCTGCAGGAGCCCAGGGTGTCCAGCCTCCCAGGCAAACCCCATCCCCAGCTGACCATTCAGTTGCCCACTTGAAGCAGGACAGTTCCTGTCCTCTCAGGAGGGCTGGAGCCCCACTCCCACCCAGAGCAGGCACAGCAGGCACTGAGGCTGGGCCCACCAGCCTTTCCCAGGGCTGCACAAGCCAGGACCCCACACCCTGGGATCCAGTGGGAGCCCCAAATGACACTGTTGGGTTCCCTGGAGCTCTTGAACAGGAACTCTGATGCTCTGGAGTGAGGGCCATGGCCACTCCCCACACATCTACTGCTGCTTTTCTTATCCCAGATTACCTGCCATTAACTTCAGCAGGTTCTGTGAGGCTGTTCCCGTGCTGACAAGGGGAAAATCCCAAAACTTCCACTGGCTACTGTTCTACCTACTCCTACACACACACACACATATATAGGTATACACAAAACTTCTTCCAGCAGGTTCTGTCTTGGTTTGGAGAAGGGACCCAATGGATTCATTTGGTGTCTTCTGTGATTGTGGCTCTTCTTTCCTGCTTCAGACTTTTTTTCTTTTTTTTCCTTTTCTAGTCTTGATTTTGCTTCCTGTTTTGTCTTGTTTATTCCTCTGTAGAGAAGGAGAGTGAGGGAGAGGAACTCCTTTGAAAAGTCTGGTTAAATGAGCTACTGTGGGAGTCCAAACACTCTTTATTAGACAAGAAAGCTGGTGGAGAAGCAAGTGCCAGAATATTAAGCTGCTTGCTGAATTGTGGCTGCAGAGAGCAGCCCTGGAGTCCCTGAGAGGGGCAGAGAAGGGGATGGGGACACTCATCTGCCCAGAATTCAATCCCACTCTAAAGCCACAAGCCTTCAAAGAAGGCTTCAAACAGTTGATGTCTGGGATGTACACGAGTGTGACAGGTGCATGCTTTGGGTACAGCTCAGCTGTGGCAGCATTTGCATTTTGGCTTTCAGTAGCTTCTTGTGGGCTGCATGTTTCCATGTCCAAATCTGCTCTGGTCAGGTCTGCATCTGAGTCTGGTCCTGCTCACTCTGGCAGAATCACTTTTTGGTGGATACATTTTTTTTTTGTCCTTTTATTTAGTCTATTCTAGAAGCTGCTGGGCACAAATTACTTTCACTCCAATATCATTATTTTCATACCACAGGCTGAGGGTGTGTGTGTGTGAGGTGGGTAGAAATGACACTTCAGTACAGAAAATAAATTAACAAGACCAGACAAGAAGTTTTCAAGAAAGATCCCATCCTTTTTGTGTAACCCCAAACAGCAGCTGCTATTCTGGCACTGCAGCATCACCTGGATGTGCATGGGAGATGTCTCATGGTCCTGGCAAGCAGAGGGAAGACCATGGAGAGTGCACAGAGGCAATTCAGGGTTCCATGTCCTACTTCCCTTACTGGGGAGCATCTTGTGGGATCTTGCACCATGATCTTACTGAGGTGCAGGTCTCACTGCACTCTCAGCTGTTCTGCTTTCCCCACAGACAGCCCTGAGCCTCCCCCCAACACGACAGGAGCAGCTCCAGGCACTGGAGCAGGTGGTGCTGAGGCTCCCCCAGCTCCCTGAGTTCAGTCTGTGAACTCACTCAGGGAAAGCCCCCAGGGAGGGGGTGCTGCCCTGCACAGCCCCCCAGGGGGATCCTGCAACTAGGGATTTGCTTATAGGCTGAGCTAACAAGCTAAGGTAGAACCACCACAAGTTTAAACTGATCAGTGACCCAGAAACTGATTTTACAGAGGTTGCCACATGAAATTCAAAAGCCTAAAAGATGCTGGAGCACAGTAAAAGGGAATGCACTTGGTGTGTGTACGTGGAAAGAAGGAAGTCACAGTGGCTCTGACATGAGGATGGTGAGAACAACTGCAACCAGGCTGTGAGGAGTGGGCAATGACACTCGTGTGCCAGCTCCAAGCAGAGATCTGGTTTTGTTCAGCAATGTTTGCAAAGGCTCTGGGGAACCCAGAGAGTGCAAGAAAAGCATCAAGATGCTGAGGGCTGTTCTCGACACACTGCCTTGCTCACTTCCTCCTCCTCCCAGACTGCAGATGGGGCTTTTCATGCTCTTGCAACCTGCACACAGCACAAGTGTCCAGTCACTGATTGAGCTTTTCTTGTCCTGGTAAATCAGCAGCTCCAATTCCCCAAAAGGCCTTCACTGTGCAGCTGCAGTCTAAGACCTGGGTGTGGGAGCAGACACAAAATATTGAGTCAAAAACTATTGCTGTAGTGAGGACAGAGGCAGCTCCTGCCAGCTCAGGCTGCTGAGTAAAGCACAGACAACCTGCAAATGCTCCACAACATTTAAGGAGTCGAGGCAGAGGGAGAGGTTATTCAAGGCAGGTGTTTCAGCTCCAAAATGAATACATGCAGATAAGTCCTCTGGGTTTTTCACTGAAGGGTGTGCACAAGCATATTTCAAGAGCTAGAGAGAGACATTAGGATACAAAGATAAATTGGGCAGTAAGAGATTTTGAGAGGATGTGTGGTTTGACTTGAAAATGAACACAGTTGAGCACCACAAATTTTCCAATCATGTTTATTTTTCCTGTAGCCCACAGACACAGTCGGATCTGGCAAGAGAGCAGATTCTATTTTTCCATAAAGTGTCCATGTGACATTAAGCCCAGGCTAATACTGTCATCAAAGGCATTCAGAGAGGGCAGCAGCAGAAGCAATGGGAGATGCTGGGAGGAGGCCAGACAGCAAGGCACAAGGGCAGGGAACACCTCCTCTCCCACTGCCACAGCAGAGACAGGGTGCAGATATGCATAAAGTCATTTTTCTCATCTATACCAGACAAACACAGCACCATGCAACACAATCTGCAGCTGGAAGTGGGTGGGAGCAGGATATGGATTGTTATTGCAGTTATTGCTGGGAGCCATGTGTGCAGGACAGCGGGAGAGCCCAGGGAGTGCCCAGGTGTCATCAGCTCACACAAAACTCCCCAGGGGCATTTGCTTGCTGAAGGGAACCACGATTCTCAGGATGCATCTCCTGGGACACACCTCTCCCTTGGAGCCAGATCCACTTGGCTGCATTTCAAATGCAGTTCAAGTATTTAAAATACCATGGAAAGAGACATCTGCCTATTTCCTTGGCAGGAGGTGGACTACTGTAGTGTCTCAGTAGGTAAAGGTTCCTTCCCAGGGTGCCCTCCCTCCCAGCTCTGACCCAGACCTGCACCTTCATGGCACTTGCTGTCCAACCTGGCCAAGGGCAACATCACCTCAAACATCATTTCCCTTCTAAAGGAAGATTGGAAGAATATCTTCTCCTGATCACACTCTGCTGCTCACAATCCCCCTCCTCCCTCCAGCCCAGGTCCCACACAGCCCCCACCCCACACTGTGTGTGCTGTGCAGCTGCACACAGGCAGGGTCTGGGCTGTGGGCACAGGAGGGTGGCACACACAGCATCGCTCCCTTTTACTTTGTTTCACCCAGTCACAGACCTTCCAGCACCCGAATACTCCTCTGCCAAGTGGTTCCTTCATCCCAAGCAATCTGCACAGCAGCAGCCAGCCCAGAAGTCTCCACAGTGCAGGGTGACTCGTGCAGCCCTGCTCGCAGCTGGGACCTTTGCTCAGCCCTAGAGACTGAGAAAAAGGCTTTGGAAAGGCAGGCTAGCTCCTGCAGCCAGCACCACGCCCTTGTCTCAGCCAGTTACTGTACAAATGGACAACACACACACATTATTTACAGCCCGTTTTTCACATGATGGAGCAGCTCTTGGCTCGGTCTTTCCTGATCTCTGTGTCACTCAGTAAGTCTGTCCTGCCAGGCATCTGTGACGCCCGCTTCAGTCCCCGTTTGGAGTTGCTGCGCTTCAGGTTCTTGTGCACCCTGTTGACCGAGGCCAGCGTGGTCACATGGAACACGTCCCGCACGCTGTTCTCCGACACCTTGGAGGAGCACTCTGCATAGGCCACTGCCCCGATCTGCCGTGCCAGAGCGCTGCCCTGCAGGCCAGAGAGAGCAGGAGAGGAGGGAACGAGGTTAGGACACCTGGAGCAGCCTCTCACACAGCCCTGCCAGGGCACAGTGGCACCAGGGGGACACAGCAGCTCCTCAGCAGCTGAAAACACAGAGCAAAGCTCCTTGAGAGCTCCAGGGGTGAGGGCAGCCTCCTGAGCAGACTGTGCTGGGTTACTGGCACTCTGTCATTCACACAGTGCCACCCCTGCAGCTGAGGCACCTGGACAACCCCCCTGGCTCTGCACAACACGAAGCCAGGCACAGCAGCAGCTCAGAGTGCAGCTGCCCTGCACCAGAGTCCAGGTCTGTCACCAGCCTGGAGACACTGCTGGGTCCTCTGGAGGCCCCTCTGGCAGCAGCCCCTCAGCCTCAGCTGTAGCTTCTTCCCCCCTGCAATTTTGCCCCAACACACAGCCCAAGCAAGAATCACTGGGACCAGAAAGAGCTGCACCAAACAAAGAGATGCAGGACAACACTCTGCTTTAGCCAACTTGTCAAATCAGGCACTTCCACCTGCTTTGAGGAATGACTTTTTTTGCTACTAACTGGGTGGCTGCTCAGCAGAGCATCAGGAATAAGCTAGGGTCTTCCAGAGCTGGGCACAAGAGTGCTGTAAACATGAGCAGCCCCGAGCCCCTCATGTCAAAGCAGCTGCAGACCTGGGTGCAGTGGGTCACAGGGCACACCCTGTCCTCCCTGGGCACTCCCAAACACACCTGCTCATGTGTCACAGGGATGAGGCGCTGCTTGGAGAGCTCCCGCAGGGTGTTCAGGTCTGTCCTCATGTCCAGCTTGCAGCCCACCAGCACGATCTTCGCGTTGGGGCAGAACTCCTGCGTCTCCCCCTGCCACTGCAGAGGAAAGGAGAGGCTCTGGGGTGTGTGGCTGTTCCAAACAGGGTGTCACGACTGTTCAAACACTCATTAGCACATCAAGGCTCTTTAATGACTGCCACGGGCAAGGGTGGGAATGGCCAGAGTACCCCTTGGACAACTTTATGCTGGCCTGTTCCAGACCATGCCCTGCAAACCTGCCCCATCCCAGCAGTGTGCAAGGCCACGGGAGGCCAGTCCTGGCTGTGGAAGAACAACCACACAGTCTGCTGCTCAGATCTGGGACCCCAAGGGTCACTGGAGAGCTCTTTACACACTATTTATTACTAGGAACCACCTGTTAAAGACATTATGATATTCAGAGCACAGCTATGGCCAGGGAAATTAAGAATTGAAGCAATGGAAAGAGAAGGCCAGGGCAAACATCCATGTGCTTCACATAAATGGCTCCTTTCAGAGCTCCCAAAGTAAATGCCTGATGTCAGCTGTGTCTGCAGCAGTAAATAAATCCATCACCTGTGACCTCCCCGGGGGAGACCTGCAGGGCTCCATCAGCATGTCAATGCCCCAGTTACTTATCTAGAGGTGCTGAAGTAAGAAGCAGATAATAAATAGAGATTACCCCCATCTGAAGTGTCATTTGGAATTAGTAATTTCCTGCTACAGTAACTGGTGGTTAAGCATATACCCTGGGCAATTAGAAGCAGAATGAAAACCAAGACACCAAGCCCAGTGTCCACAACCTCATGGGGAAGGGAGCACCAAGAACCACCCAAATGTCATTCAACCAGTATCAGACCAAAGCAACTGCAAAATAAGAAAAATCTTATTTTCTATCAGGGGATTATCTTAGGTATGTTCAGATATCTGCTTGCCAAGGACATTGGTTCCTCAGGATCCAGGCACCCCCAGCCCCTGGGGGCTCCAGCACGATGGAGATCACAATGCTGCAGCCACAGGGCACCAAAGGCCTACACAACCTCACAATGAACACATCCAGTTCTTTTGGAGCTGGAATTCAAGCACCCTAATTTACAAGAAGGATTTGAGCTCCAAGGTCTGTTCACAGCTGGCAGAGGTCACAGCTTCTGCAGTGACACAGGGCTTGTGTCTCTCTCCTGGTCCATGGAAAGAGCTGTGAGCCTCTTCCTGCATGACTGACACCTCTGGGAGCCCAAAACCTGCTGTGCTATCAAGCCCTGTCAGAACCAAGGTGCCACTCCATGAAAACTTGTTGTGCATGAAAGGCAGAGCTGCTTGCTTGCACTCCCTCTGCCCCTTCAATTGTACATGCTGTACAGCAGCCCAGGCATCAGAAGGACAGCATTAATAAAGATTTCCTCTGCTGAATTTTTGCCTGAGGCTTGAACAGGAAATGTTATTTTCCTTATTTGCTTGATATCACAAGCTAAAACCCATTTCAACTTCATGGTGTCTTAGGAATTTTCCTCACTGCCATAAGGCTGTGAGCCTGCACCAAAGGAAACAAGGCATCTACTCAGAGACACTTAAGAGAAGCCCTGGGATTTAGGGTTTATTTTAAGTTACCATATCAAAAAAACATTGCCTAACAGCACTCAAAACATCTGTGAGGCTGTACAGGGAAAGCCATGCACTGAGCAGGGTGGACTCACACGAAGAGTGTGCAGAGACAAATAACTCCCAGCCCCACCTAATTATTGAGGGGTTTGTATTTCATTAAGGTCTAAGTGATTCACTTGCATCATTATTCTGCTGACTCCCAAGCTGAGCAGTGAATTCTTTGAGTCCACATGAAAACACCCTCCCTCCACCCAGCCTGCCTGGTACCCGGGACCTGCTCTGGAAGCCAACACTGAGCCATTGACCAATTTATCTGAAGGGTCTTTGTCCCCTCACCAGGACACTCCTGAGACAAAGACCCACTTCTCAGCCCTCCCAGCAGCTGAGTAAGAGGCACTTGCTTCAGCCCAACATTTGGCAAAGTGTGGAGAGGCCAAGAGGCCAGCCAGTACAATGTGACATGTTCAGGCTGTGGCCATTCCAGCCTCAGCAGCCTGGGGCTCCCTGAGGAGCTCAGCCACAGGAGCCACTGCTTTGGTGCTTTTCATGCTTTGGTGTCTCAGAGCCAGCCAAGGCTCCCCCCAGGACAGGATGCAGCTGCCAGATGCTTTCCTGCACAGAACCACAGCTCCCTGGAGTGCATGGAAGGAAGCAGGGTACAGCCAGGACCAAGGGATGCAGTGGACCAGGAAGCCACTTACCCTCCCTGCTCTGAGCAGCATTCAGGGTTGCTGGACTTCATCTCAGAGGAAAGGCTTGTGTGGGACCTTCTCCCAGAAGTGACCCACTGGAGACCAGTCAGGGCTGCTCCACAGCAGATCCCCAGCCCTGCCAGGCTCTCTGGCACCTGCCAGCTGGAACACCAGCCTTGCTGAAAGGCACCAGGGTGCAGGTAGAAAACTCTCAGCTGCTCCCACAGAGCATGGCCACAGCTCTGCCAGGGCAGGCTTAGGGCCCTGCCTGCTCTGCAGGCCAGTGGCATTGTGCCATCTCATCTTATTAATTCACAGGCTTGAAATTCAGCACCACAGCTCATTATTTTTGTTGACAAGCTATAGAGAACTGATTGCTGTCTTTTTTTGCTATGCAGATGCTGAACTGAGGGGAGAGCCAAAAAACTGAGGACTCTCCTTGCTTGGAAACAGGCACCAGGGGCTACTTCCCAGCTGCTGCAGGCAAGCCACAGTCACTGGTGGTTCTGCTAACAGAGATCCATAATACCTTCCAAGGTCTTAACAGAAAACAGAACAAATGCCCTGCATTTCTCTCTGTCCCCACATTTGTATGTGTGAACACAGACAGACTCCACACACATGCTGCAAGCTGCCATGAGCTTCCCCATTCACTAGGATCCTTTCAAATGGAAATCTCTTGCATTCTGCACAGACCAAGCAGAGCACCTGGCCATCCTCCTGGGAGCACACAGCTCCAGCCCAGAGGGCTCTGAGTCCACAGGGCCAGAGCGCTGAGGCCTGGCCAGAGCCCATGGTGGCCCGGAGGGGCTGCAGAGCCCCCTCTCACTGGCCAGGGGGCTGGCACTCACCTTCTTGAGCACACTGTCCAGGGTCTCGGGGCGGCTGATGTCAAAGCAGATGAGCACAGCGTCCGAGTCGGGGTAGGCCAAGGGCCGGACGTTGTCGTAGTAGGCCGAGCCTGCGGAGAGGAGCGGGGGTGAGCACTGAGCGCTCCTGGGCCTGGGCAGGCCGAGATCCGGGGCAGGCCGAGAGCCTGGGCAGGCCCAGACCCTGGGCCCGGGGCAGGCCAAGGGCATGGGCCTGGAGCGGGCCAAGATCCGGAGCAGGCCAAGAGCCTGGGTCCAGAGCAGGCCCAGACCCTGGGCAGGCCAAGAGCCTGGGCAGGCTGAGAGCCTGGGCCCGGAGCAGGCCAAGAGCCTGGGCNAGGCCAAGGGCCTGGGCCTGGAGCGGGCCAAGATCCAGGGCAGGCCCAGACCCAGGGCAGGCCGAGACCCTGGGCCCGGGGCAGGCCGAGATGCATTATAAAAGGACTCTTATAATTCACAGAGTAGTTATAAGAGTAGGTATGAATTTATTTAGCGCTGAGGTGCATGGGGATAACTTCTCTAAAGGTATGCACATTTTGGAGACTTGTTTTTCTTTTTTTATTTTTTACAATTTAAGGTTACACAGTACGCTTAATACGTATTTATTTGCTAACTTTGCCTGCCTTTGTTTTGTATTAAAATGAGTTTTACGCTTATTTGCAGCTGCGTACTGGTTTTTGTTGGTTACTTTGGTGGTTTTCTGGGGGTCTTTGGGGCTGAAGTTAGTATTTTTCTTTTGGTTGAACTTTTTACCTTGTCTTTTTGCACATGCTCTTTTTAGTTTTCTTGACTTTTCTCTTTTCATTTTTTCTGGCTTTGGGGTCTAAAAGAATTTAAGGAAGCCTTTCATTTTATGGCGCATTTAGACTTGTGTCTTGTTTACGTATTGTAGCTTCTTAGCTTATCTTATAGTCTTTGTTCTCTTCTTGCTATTATGGGAGCAGTCAGCATTTTACACGGGTTTTGTAGCCCCTTCGTTGATGAAATTTTATAAATGATTTTCAATTCTTCATTTCTTTGTTTCAAGGCAGAGATCCAGGGCAGGCCACGACCCTCAGCCTGCTCCAGGCAGAGCTCTGCGCTCAGGAAGGACTGGAGTCACTGCCAAGTGATGCAGACTGCTATAAATGCATATTTTAGTATTGGCTTTTCGCAAATGTTGGAATTAATGTTATAAGCATGATGGTTTTTCTATAGTTTTTAGTAGGTTTTTACTGCCTGAATAGATGTATAAGGTTTTTCTTTGCTGTAGTTAGAATTTAGGTGTAGTGTGTTTCAGCTGCCTGAATAGATAACTTCCAGAAGAGCCCAAGTGACTCTCAGCATTCACCGCTTGTGGAAGAAAGGACCAAAGCCCAAATCAAAAAGATGATAAGAACTGAATAAAAGTGGGATTATGCTTGACAGACCCAAGGAGTGACCATACAGAGCAGTGCCTGGAAAAGTGAATGTGCACAAGTCCATGCATGAAGAACAGGATAAAAAGGGGGGGTGCCAAGACACCCGGTCACGACCGTATTTCTTTGCTCTATTATTTCTCCTATTGTCTTTATTAAACATTTTTAAATTTTACCAGGAAAGTGAACTTCGTTTTTCACATAGACCACACTGTTGAAGATAAAGGACATTAACCCGAGCTATGGACCAGTGACCACACACCGTAAGGTTCAGCAGAGAGTGACTGGCAGAGGATTTTAGTTCCTTTGTTTAGGCATGGAAGTCAGAGGTTTTGTCCTTGTTTTCCTATATTTACCCCCTTGACNCTGGGGGTCTTTGGGGCTGAAGTTAGTATTTTTCTTTTGGTTGAACTTTTTACCTTGTCTTTTTGCACATGCTCTTTTTAGTTTTCTTGACTTTTCTCTTTTCATTTTTTCTGGCTTTGGGGTCTAAAAGAATTTAAGGAAGCCTTTCATTTTATGGCGCATTTAGACTTGTGTCTTGTTTACGTATTGTAGCTTCTTAGCTTATCTTATAGTCTTTGTTCTCTTCTTGCTATTATGGGAGCAGTCAGCATTTTACACGGGTTTTGTAGCCCCTTCGTTGATGAAATTTTATAAATGATTTTCAATTCTTCATTTCTTTGTTTCAAGGCAGAGATCCAGGGCAGGCCACGACCCTCAGCCTGCTCCAGGCAGAGCTCTGCGCTCAGGAAGGACTGGAGTCACTGCCAAGTGATGCAGACTGCTATAAATGCATATTTTAGTATTGGCTTTTCGCAAATGTTGGAATTAATGTTATAAGCATGATGGTTTTTCTATAGTTTTTAGTAGGTTTTTACTGCCTGAATAGATGTATAAGGTTTTTCTTTGCTGTAGTTAGAATTTAGGTGTAGTGTGTTTCAGCTGCCTGAATAGATAACTTCCAGAAGAGCCCAAGTGACTCTCAGCATTCACCGCTTGTGGAAGAAAGGACCAAAGCCCAAATCAAAAAGATGATAAGAACTGAATAAAAGTGGGATTATGCTTGACAGACCCAAGGAGTGACCATACAGAGCAGTGCCTGGAAAAGTGAATGTGCACAAGTCCATGCATGAAGAACAGGATAAAAAGGGGGGGTGCCAAGACACCCGGTCACGACCGTATTTCTTTGCTCTATTATTTCTCCTATTGTCTTTATTAAACATTTTTAAATTTTACCAGGAAAGTGAACTTCGTTTTTCACATAGACCACACTGTTGAAGATAAAGGACATTAACCTGAGCTATGGACCAGTGACCACACACCATAAGGTTCAGCAGAGAGTGACTGGCAGATTTTAGTTCCTGTGTTTAGGCATGGTAGTCAGTGGTTTTGTCCTTGTTTTCCTATATTTACCCCCTTGACAGAGTGAAGAGGCAAGTTTTGCATCCCTCTCCCTTCCTAGGGAGCATCTGGCAAGTGCTGGTGGAGCTGTTCTGCTGGGGATGCTGCTCACACAGGAGGGCCCAGCTCAGCACACGCCTGGATTCCATCTCCTGTCATGCCAGTGCTGCACCACTAGCAGTGGAAAGTGTGGCTGAGAGAAGACAGGGAATGTTGGGTTTTATCCTCCCTTGCTATCTTTATACAGGAGAGCTTGCTCACAGAGGTTGTGAGAATTTGTGACAGGTAAAAATGAATTGCCTTCTTTCTGGATTTGTGCTGGAAAAAGACAGACAGGTTCTTTCTGGTATACAAAAACTGACAGGATTTGGTGAACAAACTATAAATGGAAGGGGATGATTCTGCATTCCACAGGAATTCTGTGAGCAGGCAAAGAGCCCAGCCTGAATCCTGCACTGCTTCTACTACACACATGTACGCACACACACACCCCTTCCATGCAAATTTCAGGCAGTAAAGTCACTGTGCCATAGCATTTTTATTTGCACTGCACTCTGTTGGTGAGTGCAGACACCTCAGCAAACAGTCACGGAGCAATCAGCTCATTGCTACTCAAAAACACCGTTTTGGTTTTATATTGCAAAGACAAATGACTTAAACTTCCTGGAGGGATGAGAAGCAGATGTTTATTTATGGAAAGAGGAAACAGAGCCACCAGAGCCCTTGTTGAATCTGCCTCCTCCAAAAGCAGGATTGCCTACTCTAGGCCAAGAAAGCCAGACATGCTTTCTGCTGCAGCTCCTTTGGGATGTCTGGACTGGGCACTTTCCCATCCCAGGAGAAGGGTGCAACCCAAGGTGTCAGGTGGCTCCTTGATGAAGTTCAGCAGCTGATGAATTATGGATGATGGAGGCTTATGTTTCCTGAAGGATGGAAATGTGCCTGGGCTAGGCACGAGAGGAGAATGGGCTGATTCTCTGTAGGAGCTCCAGCCCATGGTCTGTGTGCACAGCTCCCAGCTGAGGGGCAGCACAGGGTGGGCACAGGCCCCAGCACAGCAGGTGCCTCTGCAGGACTGAACCTGCAGAGCAGAGCCTGACACTCCTGCCTCTGCCCAGAGCCCAGGCTGAGGGCTATGTGCAGCCCTCCCAAACCCTGCCCAGTGCCAGGACTGGCCATCCAGCTCAGACCATGGTACCAGCAACAGCAGAGCCCCGGGGCTCCAACGAGCCCGGCCCTTGCCACTGCCATACAGCCAGGGTGTCCTGGATTTGATGTGCAATTGGATTCCCAGCAAAATTTGCTACAGGTGTCTCCAGCTCTCACAGCCAGCCCACAGGAGCAAAGGCACCTGCAGCCCCTGCTCCCCTGGGGGAGAGATGAGTCTCTGTCCCTGCTGTGTCACTGGGAAGGGGAGCAGTTGGGATCAGCACTGAAGAAACCGACCCTGATCTCTGCAGAGCCCAGCCCTCTTCCCAGAGGGAAAGTCATGTTCCCTAATGGAAAGGAGCCAGCCCCTGTGGCATCTCACAGCTCTGGGGACAGGGATGCCAGACAGGCAGGCACAGTGAGCCACGGTGACCCGTGCCGGGGCACAGAGGTTTCTGACCTCGCCTCAGGCTCACACTGCCGCAGTTCACACCTGGCAGAGCCACACCACTCCCCGTGGCACAGCCAGGTGACCCAGCCCTGCTCCCACAGGCAGCACCAAGCACAGCAGTGCTGAGCTCCCCTTTCAACAGGGCTTTCAGTCTCACGGTCGGCATGGGCCGGGGTGGGACACCCAGCGCTGATCCGCATGCCTGAATTCGCCGGGTCCTTTATCCGAGCCCTGCCCTCTCCCCCTCGCACACAGGGCTGTCTGCCTCCAGATAGGGGCCCTGGTGCTGGAGGAAACGTTCCCACGCACATCCTCTCCCTGCAGCTTCTCAATTTACATAAACACTTCAGATAAATCTACCCCCTCCCAGCCGAGGAATGCTCCTTTTGTAGGGGTAGTTTTGGCTCATTCAGCACAGACATCGCCACAGCAAACTGTATCATAGCAACCTGCTGCTCCTCAGCAGCCAGCCAGCCCCTCAGCACAGGGCTGACAGCGCTGCTGCAGCCCCCCACTATCCCACGAGACCCCCACCAGCTCATCCCAGAGCCAGAATCATGCCAGGAATCATGCCAGGAATCATGCTCTCATCACCTGGGACCACAGGAGGAGAGACTCCCGTGCTGGCAGGAGGAGCTGAGGGCAGGGAAGCCCGAGGTAAGGAACCTCATATTTTTAATGAGGTCAAAATTTGCTTCACATTCATTAATTTTCTGCTCCAGCTCCAAAGAGCAGGAGTCACCCCCAGCACCTCAGCTGGCTGTTCAGCTCACAGCAGCAGCTTCTGCCCACCTCAGGAGACCAACAGAAACCCAGGAGAACCTACAGCCAGTGCCACCCTGCGGGGTAGAAGAGCTGCATTCCTCCCAGCCAAGGCAATCCCCAGTTTGCTCTGGAGACATCTCTACTGAATCAGGAAATTCTCCTTGGGTGATTAGTCTGCTAGGTTTTGCATCTATTACTTTTTCATTGCATATGACAATTAAAAAAACAAACAAAAAAACAAAACACCCCCAAAACCCCACCTAAAAAAACCAAAAAAGGCCAGTGCCTTCAACTCTAGCTCTTCAGTTTTGTGGATTATGAGCACCTGACACCTTACAGATACTCCAGCAAGACACTCCAGAGACCCACAGTCTGGCAATTCCAAAAACACACAGGAGCCCAAGGCTGGTGTGTCTGTGGATTCAGCCCTCCTTTACTACATGAGTCATTCTCCCACTTGGCATCCAGGTCTGCAAGAAACAGGACCTAAGTGCATCTGTTCATGATTAAAGAGAAAACTAGAGCAAGCCTACAACCAGCTTAAAAATAAAATTCACATAGTTGTGTGAAATTCAGGGGTGGATACAAGCATGAGTAGCTCTCTTTCCCCTTGGCTGGTAGATCCTGGAATGCCTGGCACGGCAGCTCAGAGATGCCACTCTTGGGCAGGGGACAGAAATATGCTGGTTCATCTATACCAGCATTGTGCTAATCTTCATTTGTTCCTTATTAGCTGTTCTAGAGATAATGAGCCTCCTCACACAGGCACCCTCCATCCAACAATAGGGCATTAGAAACCAGGAAAGGCAGAGCCATGAGCTGCTCTGCAAGGGGCTCCCACAGCCCAGCTCTGGCTTGAAACAGAGATGAGCACTGCCAAGACCTCAATTCCTCAGCAGCACACTTGTCTTGAGGAGCTCACTGCAAACTCTGCCCAAAGAGCCACCAGTGCTGAGGCACGTGCTGCTTCCTGCAGGGACTGCCAAGAACAGCCTTCGTGGGATGAAGCAGAAATTCATCCCAGCTTTCTGCAGGGCTACACTGACAAACCAAAGAGTTTTGGGTCACCTCCCCACACAGAGGTGCCAGATGAGCACCAGCCTCTAGAGATGACAGAAGATGTCCACTCTGCCAGACAGATCCCACCCACAGTCCAGCCAAGCTCTGGGTAAGAGGACAAAGCTGTCAAAGAAGGAACAAGTCAACAGCCCCAGGACTTCTACAACCTTCTGTCCTGGCTGAACCTTGACATTTGTCTTGCTTGTGCAACCTCACTGCAAACCTCTGAAGTATAGGAAAGGAGGAAATTGCCCTGTGACATAGAATAACTTCTGTGAAGTGAACAAAAAACTGAAAAAAAACCAGCTCATCAGCTTGGACAATTAACCTCTGCTCCTAATTCTTACAATGCACGTACAAAAATTAGTGAATTACTAAAGAGCCCAGCTGGCATACCTTCAGGATGAAGGGAATGGTATTTGCATAGGCTGAGGTGGCATTTCTGGGCCCCTCTCCAGATCTTATTACTGGAAGCCTGCCCCTCAGGAGGAGGCTGTTCTGCTGGATTTACCGGTGGAGGAATCCCCAGCTCAGGCAGAGCACTTCTTGCCTCGTCCCAGTCCTGGGTCCTGCCTCACTTTTGCAGCTACCAGTGGTCCAGAGAAGCTTGCCCAGATGCAAACCTCCCTCCAGCAACTGTGAGGAGACCCTGAAAGCTCCTTGAGCTGTCCCTGCTGGCTCCTGGGACATCACAGTGTCTGGCACGGGGGCACTGGGTCTGCAGATGCAGCCGAGGAGCCCTCCCAGCCTTTCCACAGTCATGCCTGCAGCAGCTGACCAGGGAGACAAATGGGGGTCACAAGTCCCTTCCTGGCACTCTTGCCATGTCACAAGGACAGCTGGCACTGCCACAACATGCCTGTCATCCTTTCTACAGGGTACAACAAGGACCAAGAGTGGCAACAGCTCCCGCAGCACAGCCAGCACACACTCTGCCCTCAGGGAACATGGCTGAGGGCTGAATGAACACAATTATCTCAGGGCAATGCTGCACATTTCAGGTTTACTATTCACAAGCATTAGATCCCTCCCCAACCATTTGGCTGCCAGATAAGGTTTCTTCCCACAGGGAAGGCTGGGCCTGTACACTTGCAAAGTTTAATAGAGTAGAGATTTTATCTTCAGAATCTGGGGCAAAAGGAGCAGGGAGAGCAGAGCATAAGAGAGAGCAGCTCAGCTCTGGGCTGTGGGAAAGGGGTCTGCTCCTGAGCTGGGAACAAACCCACTCCACAGAACATCCTGCCTTGTCCACGAGGTCACAGCAGCCAGCTAGTTGTCACTAAAGACAAATTCCTCAGCACCCCCATAACTCCCTGGACATGCCATGGCCCCACAGAGGCCAAGCCTCTCAGATATGTAGGGGCAAAGGACAGAGGATGCCACAGGGCATGCTGCCCTTGGTGCAGCAGCACCATCCTCCATCCCTGAGCCCCAGAGCACTGCAGCATGCCCCCCACACCGTGCACAGCACAGAGATGATCCTCCTGGCACTGCCCTGCCCTGTCATGTCCTGTCATGTCTTCTCAAGGTCCATCCTCCACCCATTTCAGTATCAGCATTTCTGCTGCTACCCTTTAAAGTTCTGTCTGACTGGTTACTGACCTGCGTGAGAATGTGACCCAGCTGCACATTTTTAGGATTAACTACTTATTTGTGCTGAGGCACAACACAAGCATGCTGGTTTTAGGCTCTCAGTCTGAACAGGAAGCATGGGAGGAGCTGTTTTGGTATGGAAAGGGCAGCTCCACTTTTTCTTTCTGCCTCAGAGTGTGAGTAGCATTGAACTCTTGCTGAGACAGAACTTGTTCTTACACTTTGGAAGAGGCAGCCATGGTAATCCTGGAGCTGCACACTGGGAATCCAGGCACAGACAGCCACAGCATCCATGGAGATGCCATTGCTAAACTCAGCCCCTTTCAGCTCTCTAATCTCATCAACATTCCTTAGTAGTTCCCTTAAAAGAAGGATCTGTTATCACAGCCTGTGGGTTCCCACACAGGCCATTCCAAGGCAGACTGTTTGCTGAGTACAGGCAAAGAGGAAGGCGGAGGGGGATTTGCAATTCACAGTGTTATTCTTGTCTTGAAAGCACATCTGCTGAAGAGACAGTGGCTGTGGAGGGCTGGCAGCCACACAGCTCCTCTGCTGTGAGCTGAGCAGGGCACTGCTGAACCTGTGAGCACTGACCTCTGCAACAACGCAGGCTGCAGCAGACACTGCGACCTCGACCACGCTGCATCCTGATGGTCCACTAAGGAAAGTCCCCTCCAGCAGCTTTCCAAGGCAACAATGTCCCTGTGCAAGGCACAATGCCAGTCTGGTCTCCCACTGAGCCCTGGCAAAGATGCCCCTACCAGAACCAGGCAGCTCTACTCTGCAGCTGAATCTGCATTAGCAAAAGATGCATCCAGCAGCTCAATGGCCTCAGCTCACTCACTGCTCTGCCTGCCTGCACTCTGAGGCCACAGGCTCAGTAGGCAGAGCCTCCCAGCATAGGGGGGTGAACCAAAAGCAAAGAACTCAGTCCAGGCTGCAAGGCACAGTGTGGGTTCCTCACCATTATTATTGAAAACAGAACAAAAAGTCCACCTAGATATGGGCTAAAGCCTCAGACCTGCCAGCATCAGTGCTGCTGCACCAGACCTTGCCAAGGCATGGGCAGCAGCATGGCTTGAGCTCCTCTCTCCTCTTGCTTGCACCCAGTGCCAGGGAAGCTCTGCAGAACAGGCAGAGCATTGGGCCAGTCCAGTGTGGGCAGAGGGTTCACTGGCAATGCCAGGTCATGGTGGGAAGCTCTCCAAGCACTGGACCCCGGGCAGCCGGCCAGCCCCGCTCCTCAGGAGCAGCTCAGCCCTGCTCACTGAAGGCTCTCGCTGCCAGAGACCTGCTGAGCAGCCCAGTGGCTCCACTTCCAGACCTCCCGGAGCTGGGCAGACCCAAGGACACTCCCTGGTCCCACGGGGAAAGGAGGATTGCATTGCTGAGGAGAAGCTCCCTGCCCGTGCACGCCTGGTGGGATCAGTGCTCCCTCCCAGACCTGACGCACTCAAACGAAACTCGCCCACTCCCTGCAGAGCATCGCTAATGATCACCAGCCACCCGCCCTCCTGCACCTGCCGCAAGGAACAAAGCTCTTCCTGACGGGTCCGAGGCACTCCGGCTCTGGGAGGCACCCAGCCCTTTGGGAACAGCACTCCCAAACCATCAGACATCCGACTGAACAGGAGTTTCCCCCACCGCAAGATCCCAGCCCTGTGCAGAGGAGTTGTTTCTGCGCTGAGCCTGTTCAGCCAAGAGGCAGCCAAAAGAATTTGCCAGAACTGGAACACGAAGAGCAGCAAAGCCCCGTGTCCTCTGTAAGGCTCACGAGCAGAGGGGCCAGGGCATGGAGCTACAACCTGTCTGCCCCAGCCAGTCTGCAGGCTCTGCACCCCTTCCCTCACAGACAAGGATGTCAAACTCCTTTATAAGGAGGCTTTAGCAAACTGTATGTAGCCCAGGTTCCCAGGGGACAGGAGGCATGGGACATTCCTGACCTGCTCTGAAATGGCACCTGAATCAATTTTACTCCCAAGGTCTGTCCCGAGCTGGGACACAAATGGAAACAAACATGAAACGCAACCAGCACCTGCAGATGTTGGACAAGGGGATTTTCCCCAGTACATTCCTAGATCTAAGGCACATTTCAGACAGTGCAGAGTCCCAGCATTTTCCCTGTCAGAGCACCACAGGTTTCACTCTTGCCAAGTATTCCCTGTGCTGGAAACTCTCCAGAGTTTCAATGGACAAAGAGGTACAAGACATTTAAAGAAAATCAGAGGTCCCAATACAATGTGGGAGCCATTCAGTTCTCCATCACTTCCATCCACTCTATGTCAATATTCCTCTAATGAGAGTTCCTGCCTGCCAGCTGCCAATGTCACAGCCTGTGTTTGCCACTTAGCAGGAGGGGTCAATTCAGCTCAAAAGGCTGCATTTTCCAACACACTACTATCAGCCAGGATGGTGGGACAGAGGGAGCAGACAAAACCCTGGGCTGTACAGGGCTTACCAATGGGATGGCTGAGTGGCCAGGTAGACTGCAGCCACACTCAGTCATCATGAAGGGAATTTTCCAATCCAGACTGCACCTTCCCCTTCACCCTCTGCTGAGTGATGCTCAACTCACTCTGTGCAGCTTTGAGCCTCCAACTGCTTCCTCAACTAAGTATGGGGCAAAGGAAGTGAATAAAAAAGGAAAAAACAACATCCACAGCCTCTCTCCAGGTCTGTGCTGATTTCTTGCAGAATTTCAGTTCCAATCACTTATCTAAGAGATGGAGAAAATTTAAAATAGAAAGTGTTCCCCCCCTCATGTCAGGACTGCCCTTCCTCAACACCTCCTTTTTCACTCTTGCTGGGATGGAATTTATCATGAACAACAAACCCCTAAATGAAAAGCAACTTAAAAGAAAGAGTAGGTACCACAGAGAGAAGGGGAAGTGCCCACCCATGTCTGTCATTCTCCATGGGGTTCAACTCACTATTGTGCAAAACTTCTTTTGCCAAAGCTCCCATTTATGAGGGCCTCTGAAGGCTGGTGGGGACTCAACAGTGGCTTGCTAAAAATTCCAGTTTGATTATGAGGGAAAACTCCCATATAGTGCTTTGCAGGATTGTTTATTAAGAACTTGCTCCTGTGTATTTCAAATCAAAGGGAATTTATCTGGAAAACTACCTGATGAACTCTATCTACAGCAAAGCTGTTAAAAAGGTCTGACATTTTTCATAGGAAAGAGAAAGAATCAAAGGCAATTTTTTTTTTTTGGCAGCAGACACAAATATTGGAAAAGCATCTTTTGTCACAAGGGGAAAAAGGAATGTGTGACAACATCAGATGCAGGTGTTAGATAAATACTTTAAGGACTTTTTATCACATCCTTTTCTAGACACATTTGTAAGACCAAAGCAAATAATTCTGGAGAATTCCTAAAAAGCAAATAATGCTTCAAACGTGCTTCTACGCCCTCCAAAGATGAAGTTTTTTCTATCAAATACAGATACTCAGGAGCAAAGCCATGCAGTGCCTAGCAAAGATAACCCACCACACGCCCATCCAAGGCTGCAGAAGCCCAAGGTTTGGAGCTGCCCCAGCCGTGGGGGTGAACAAGCTGTGGGTGAACACTCAGTGCACCCCAGTGAGGTTGATCACCCCTGAGCAGCTCCAAGGAGCCCTCAGCAGCCCTGGACCAGCCAGGATGGTTTCACTGTGGCCACATCTGAGAGTCTCCAAACAAACATCAGCCCAGCACCAAGCACCCCACAAGGGCTTCCATGAATTAACCAGCACTCTGTGCTTCAAGCACAGCTCCTGGTGGAATGCAGAGCCAACACTGCACCCACAGCCCCAGGAGCTGCCCCAGGAGCTCGTGTCCTCATGGTTCACAGCACACAGCTCATGAGCAAAGCTAAATCTAATTCCCTTTCAGTCTTTGGGAATAAAAATCAGCAAAGCAAGGTCTCCTGAGTCAGGAAGCTCCAGAAAAAGACTCAAATATATTTTACATGTTTGAGCTAGTCTAAGTGTCAGTAAAGCCACTACTCTAGGTAGAGCTATGCTGATCTTATAGCTGTCATTTAATGAATGCAAAATTACAGCAAGGAATCTAAATGAACAACAAGAAAAGAAAGTCCTAGGCTAAGTTTTAACTTACTACTGCTCTTGGACACTGAGAGGACTTCATTTGTCATCAGGATTCCAGAAATTATGAGAATATGGGGAAAGCGCATCAGCAAGCACCCGATGTATATTGATCACCAGAGCACAGCACTCAGCTGCACTGCCTGTACAAACGGATCCAAAGATAAATTAGAAAGTGCATATGAACTTTGTGGGATGCCAGTATTTCTATTAGCTCTGCATCATGCACTTCACTTGCAACTCATTCCTCCACTGAGGCAGGAGCAGCCACAAAGTTCGGGACGGGTCTTGGTGGGCTGGGACAGCTGTGCCCGGTGCTTTGCGCAGAACCACCAGTGAGACAGAAAGAGGCAAAACCAAACCAAGCCAGAAAGGCGCCGGAGAACCCCAGAGGCTCCGTGGCAGCGGAGCCAGGGCATCCCTGCGGAGGCGAGGGCTCGCTGCCGCCGCAGCGCGCTGCCCGGGGCTCGCAGGGCTCGCAGGGCTCGCANGCGGCACGCTCCGTGCCGAACCGGAGCTGTTCCCTGGGGAATTGGGCAGGGACCGGGGCTGGCCGGCGTTCCGCCCCGCCTGGCGCTCGTTCCGAGAGTGCCGGCTCCCGCGGCCATCGGCAGGGCCAGGGGACCAGACCCTGCAGCAGCTGCATGACCCCGGGCCCGCCCCACGGCACTCTGCGGGGAGCGCAGCGATTTCTGCTCCCCGCTCCTCCTTGAGCACAGACAGCACAGCTATAAATTACAGGCAGTGAGTTTAATTAGCAGGCTTCTCTGCGGATGATATTTTGCTGGCCACACTGCAGAAAAATTCACCTGAATGGCAAACTGACAAGCTGCCTGTCACAAAACGCAGTAAAAGTAGACACAAGGAAGGCAAGGAAGGCCTGGAGAAGTGGAAATGAAAATGTTTTGGCAGCAAAACAAGAGTATTAATGGACTGAGGGGGCAGATTGCTTTTGCTGAAATCACAGTCATTTTTTGTATATAAATATTGATGCTGCACATGGTGTTGTTGGGATAACTGAAGAGCAAAGGCAGGGTGCAAGGCGTGGGGGGTTGCAGGTACCCAGGGGTTCCAGGTGTTTCTTGGCCCTCAGACACCCCTGCCAGCCGAGCCCCTGGGACACACCAGCCTCAGTCAGAACCGTGGTGAGCCAGATGCCTCCACGTGGTCACAAAACACACAGGTGCTGAGTCTCAGAATGCACCCCTAGGACAGGAGCCAAGAGCAAGCAGGGCTAAAAGTGTGTCTGCAGCACATCCAGCTGGCCTAATGGGAATTCAGGTCCCACCTCATCATCACATACCAGAGAAGACCTGAAAGCTGAAGGCATGAGGTGGTCCAAGGAAATGAGGCAGTCCTGGAATCCCTGCAACTCCTGTCCTCAGCTGATCTGATACCTGCATTCTGTGGGCCAGGAGCTGGCTCAGCCAGTTCTTGTTCTGCAGCTTTGCTGTGGGTTTTGCTGCAGCATCCCTGGGCCTCCCAGCCTTGTCTTAAGCAAAATGATGAGTGACTGTCTCATGCTTGTTTCCTCCAACCCTCCCTGGGGAAAGGAGCCTGTGCAGCATTGTGACAGGTTTCATAAGGCCTGTAGTGATTTTTTGCCTTCTTATATATGCGCACGTCACTCCATTTTTATGCAGAAGAATGGAAATTGAAGTTCATTGTCTTGTGGCTGCAGGTAAAGGAGTGCAGGGTACTCATCAGGGTCACCTGGAGCAAGGTTTTCCCCTGGCCAATGCCCTTTCTGACAGTGCTTCACCATGTTTCCCAGTAGGAATTGGGCTTTTGCTCCCAGCCAGCAGATTGTTGAAACCGTGCTCCAGTGGAGGCAGGACGCTCTCTGCAGGGAGTGCTCAGACCTCTGCAAACCCAACAGGCACATTTTCCCTCAGGAGAGGCAGAGGCAGCAGGCTGCCCCTCCTGCTCGGAGCTGCTGGGCACCATCACTGCTGAGCCTCACGTCCCCTTCAGTGCAGAGCCCCCCTTGGCAGGCAACACTTGCAGAATATATTCAACAAGCCTTCATCATGGTGTGAATTTTCTGAGTAGGCTGCAGAGACGTGCTGTGGCTGTCACTGTGTGTGGAGAGGCGACAGATGGCTCTCACACATTTGCTCCTGGAAGTGTTTTCCCAGTGGCTGGATCCTCCCTTGCTGATCCACCCTCTCGGGGTCTTAATTGCTATTATGAATTAACTTCAGTGTTATATTTATATTGTGCCATTTTCTGGGCAAAGAAACTGGAAGATATCCTGCACTGGGAAAACATACTGTGAGAAGCCAACTTTCACTGAAGGACACACAGCCTGAAACATGGAGCCTGTAACCTCTTGTTCTGGTCTGCAGAGCCCCAAAGTTTGGTCCTGTACAGCCAATCCCAGGCCTGGACTGACTTCTGACGTGGTGAGCAAGTGAATTACTGAGTGAGCAATGTCCTGTAGTCTGACACATGGCCATGGTCCCTGCAAGAAGCACAGATACACCTGGTGAGAGGTGCACTGGTGTCACCCTGGGATCACAGGCAGAGCTCCTGCTCATCACACCATGCAGTGACAGTTTCCTAGATTTTTATGGTGACTGTTCACTTTTTACCCATCTTCTCTTTGACATTTGGCTCAGTGTGCAATGTCATATTTCCCAGCCTGGGACAGAAATAAGGGACACACTTTGGTGTCTCATCAGATCTAGTCTTGTATATCTTTTTGGACTTGTCAAATATGGGAAAGAGCTGGAAACTGTCCAGGCCAACCTGTAGAGTATTGCTAACTATGAACACTTGGAGTTAAATCATTCAGCTCAGAGTGGTGTATTTGATGCTTTCCCCTAGAAGATAAAGAGGAAGAAAAGCAGTAGAAATGCAGCAAAAGAATACAAATCAGCAGCAATTAGGAAGGTTAAAAAAAGAACGAGAAAAAAAATCCCAGCCAAATCCCCTTTCATGTGTCCAGCCTGTTTACATTCTGGGCTAGAATAGTGCTGATCTGACTCTCTGCTGGCATTAATGAAGTTTGCACCTCTGGGTGAGCAATTTAATTTATCTCAGCAAGCCAAAGCTCATTATATCAGTCCATAAATGCTATCAGATGAAAGCAGCATCCTTCAGCAATCTTGGGGATTAAAGCAAGGAGGCATTGAACTGCCAAGGCTTCTGCTGGAAAGACTGCAGTCAGAGCATGTGTGCTAGAGGCTGAGGAAGCACAATGCCTCAATTACTGCTGCGGATTTCTCTGTATCGAGACAGGGATCTGCAGCCTCTGAAGCACTCCTCTGAAGGTGAGCAGCTCCCTTTCCTCCCCCTCTGTCTCTCCAGACTTCTCTCCTCAGGGTTCATCAGACCCAGTAGCAGCTGGAGAGAACTGGGGGTCTGGGGGACTCCACAGGTTGGCCCCAGCTGTGGCTCTCCTGCAGGGAACAGGAGGCTCCTTGGAGGGGCACTGCAGCATGAAGGCATAAAAAGAGGCTTAGGGTGGGAGGGGAAAATGGCTGATTCTGTCCTCTTGGATGTAGAAACTTCCTTGCCACACACATCCTGTCCTGGGCTGGATCCAGCTCCTTGAACTGCAGCTCCCAGAGCTGTGCTGGCCTTGCCCTTGCCCTTGGCCTCGGCTCGCTCTGGGTGGAGGCAGCGCAGCACCCACGCAGCGTTCCCATCACTCCCTCTCTGCCTGGCTGCTGCCTGGCTGCTGCTCCAGCACGCAGCACGACTGTCAGGGTGACAGAGCAAGCCCAGCTGAGCATTCCCTGGCAGAGGTGCTCGGTGGAAATGGCTTCTTCAGCAGCAGGAGTGAGCTCCACTGCCTTCCCGTTTGAAATCACACATTCTGTGATTCCTTTCCATGTGGAGAGTGATGGAGGTGGGGTGGACAAGGGATGAATAAAATATTCATTTCACACTCAAATCTTCTGTTTCTTTTCTATTTAATTTTAAAAATGGACTGCATATCCCAAACACAAACTGTAGAAAAAGCAGTTTTTAAAGTCTTCCTTTCTGCAGGCCCAACACAGCGAGGCAGCATCCTCTAGGCTGTGTATGCCTGTGCCTGTGTGGGCTGGTGGGAAGGTCCCTGCTGCATCTGAGGGATGGGGCTCCTCTGTGGGGCTGCTCCAGCCAGGCTGGGCTCAGCTGAGGGTCTTGCCTTTGCTGTGCCCTGAAGAGTTTCAGTCCCACCCTTGCTTTTCTCTGCAGAACTGCTCCTGTTCCTGGGCTGAGCCAGGGAAACACGGAGCAGCTGGCGCTGCTGAAGCACAGCAGTGCCAGGAGCCAGGGCTCTGGGACAGCAGCAGAGGTGGTGGTGGTGCAGAGAAACCCAGGTCTTGATCCAAGGCATGGCCACACTGCCCAGTCCTGCCTGCTGTACCCCAGAGAGCCTCAGCACACAGAAGCAAGTCTGCATTTTCAGCGAGGGAAGACACGCTGACCAGATAATGGGGCTCTCGTGGGTGCACAGCATGTGGAACATACTAAGCCTGTAATTTTGGGACTATAATTGTCAGTAAATTATTGATGCTGTGGCACAGGGTTGAAGCTAAGGAGACTGATTCTCATTTCACACAATTTCTCCAAGGACTGCAGTGGAGAAAGTGCCCCTTTCCAGAGGAGGACGCAGTGGGATGCTGTTCTGTGCACACCTGGAAACTGGCCTCATGCTAGCCTTGCCCTTCACTCGTGCTGCACATCCACAGCCTCTGCTGCTGGGGCTGTGCAGGGGAAGAGGCTGGAGCATTCCCACAGCCCATGCATTGTGGGAATGATGCTCTGTGCTGGGAGGATTTCTTCAGTCTGCTGCCAGTGCGAGGAGTGAGGCGCCGTCCACTGAGCTTCAGTTAGCACTTGACAACTGCCTCAATTTGTCTCTGTGATCAAAACAGCAGAGCAGGGAACTGCAGCTGTGAGTGGCAGCTATGTCTGAGGGATTGTGTCAGATCTCTCCCACCTGCTGCTCTCCCTGTCAAATCTAAATGTAATTTACTGTGATACAGGCACAGTGTCACCCAGGAGGCACAGCATTCCTGGTACGTGTGATGCAGGGGGGACATCTTGTCTGTGTCTTCCTCTCTGTGCATCCTAACACACTGCATGCATGGGTGAAGAAAAGGCAGAACAGAGGCAGGAGGAATCTTTCTCCTGAGTTCCCAGCAAATCCAGGTAGATGGATTGAGGGCAACACTTGCTCTACAGCCAGGATGGCAAACTGTAGAGCCCTGAAAGCATGTGTGTGGGTCCTGGCGCCCCATGGGGGGTGACTGCAGCCCCACAGCTGCTTCCTGAGCCAAGCCCTGGCCCTGGCCTGCAGCTGGGGGGACAGGGAACAGGGGGCTCGAGGAGCATGGGCAGCACACACAGAGCAGAAGAGGAGGATGGTGGCACCAGGTCAGGGCCAGAGCTGGAATGGGGAACCCCAGGTGTGAGCACCTGGAGCCACCCCATGTCTGGCTGCCAGCCTGTGGCCACCAGTGGGGTCTCACAAGCCCTGCCTTGCAAGGTAAGGCTTTTGTGGGCCTGAGCCTCTGGGGTTCTGTCCTGAGACAGCCCTGGGAGCTGGCACAGGCAGCTGCCTGCTGGCAAGGAAACTGCTGCCAGGTCTTTTTTTAATCTTCTGCTTGGTCATTGTTAAAATGTCCTTGAGAGCAAAGGAGATGGACAGCTAGAGCCCTTCGTGGAAATAAAAGGACAAGGAACAAAGGGCCAGGCGGGGGAGCTGGCACTGCTCCTACTGTGGCACATCCTCCTCAACCCCTTTCAGGGGGTCAGGGGGGACTGCAGGAGGCTGGAAAGAGCAGGACAGCAGCTTATGGGGAGGGGCAGGGCTGCTGGAAAGTGTGAAAGTGCCAGAGTGTCTGGCAGAGAGAGATTGAGAACTGTTACCTCGGTGGCCTGTGCCCACGCCTGGCTGTAAATCACAAATCAGTTCCACTTGGCCATGTGCTTCTGGGCAGCAAAAGCTCACATTTGGAGAGCTTGCTGGAAAATGGGCTAGAGCAGTGAGCCCCAATTCCACTGGGGAAAAGAGTTTTCTCTCGCTGATGCTCCCTTGTTCTGCACCAGGCTCCTGTCCCCAGTGGGCAGCTGCTGTGATGTGCTGGGGATCCCAGGTCTGCAAGGTCAGAGTGTGCCAGCTGCAAATGCCCAGCCCATGCACACCAGCACCTCCCTGGCTGCTGCCCAAAGCAGCTCCACTCACACCAACCCCAGAGCAGCAGCAAGCCAGGACTGACCTTAACCCTGCTGCTCAATATGGTGAGAAAACTGCCCCAGCAGGACACAAAGTGAAGTGGGAAAGGATTTACAGGGAAAATGTTACTGACTGAGCTGATAAGGAAAAGCTGACTCAGAAACACGAAAGAGACCAAGGCAGAAAGAGTGTCCTGGCCAACCACAGAGACCTGCCGTGGTGCAGAAATGTCCCTGCCTGGTTCAATCTGCTCCAGAGCTTCACAGAGCTGGAGCAGTCTTGCAGAAGAGGAATCTGGTCAGGTTTTTTAAATATAAAAATATATAAATATAAAAATGTTTTTTTCTCTTGTGTTGTTTTGTTTTCTTGGGTTCCTGAGGTTTCTGAGGCTTTCTGTACTTCTACAAGCTTGGCTTCCACCTGACTTAACTTGTCTCTGTCTCTCTGAAGGCTTTCTGTTTTCCCCCAGCCCAGCATCTGAAGAAGAGGTCGAGTCATCTGTTCTCGTGTTCAGAAATTTGTTTATTCTTTGTTATCTCATATTTGTGGCTCTGGCCTGCCATGGTCTTCTCTGCAGGCCAGGCTGTGTCGAACTCTCCACCTCTGGGGACGCTGCTATCTTTTATACTAAAAATTACATATGCTTTATTTACAACAATACTCCAATATCTATCTACATTGAACAGTGTACTTTTGTTTTATACCAATCCAAATGTGCCACACCACCACAGAAGATGGAGAACAAGAAGACAAAGAAGCAGCTCAGGGACACACCCCATTTCCTCCATCTTTGTCCCCTGATTTCACATTCTAAAATCCCCAAAGTCTACTTTTTCACCCTGTGACATGCTAATTATCATTCTATCTAAATTCTTACAACTTAAAAATTTCCCCAGGACAGTCAGAAGCATGTCCTGGTTCCCATAGAATCTGACTTCCCAAATTCACTGCCCCTGACCACTCAACCTCCAGGGATCATTCCCTGAATTCTGGGGTTGATAGAGGACCAGCATGTTTCATCCACAAGAGCCCTGACAGCTGTGAATATAAATCACTGAAAGATGGAAGGCTAGGAAAGCTCCTAGGAAGAGCAGTAGAAGATAGAGGATTGCTTTGACTGCTTCTTTCTAATCTGGGGTGTGGGAAATGCCCACACATCAGGAAGGCACATATGTATTTCTCAGGACTGACCAACTGCAAACAAAGACTAAATCTAAACTTACAAGTGGTCCTGTCATGCAAGTGGACTTGAGTCTCCTCCTTGTTCCCACTGCAGCCAACCCAACACCAAAAAAAAAAAGAAAACTAGAGCAGAGCCACATGATGAGCAGCCTGCCCCAGGCTCTGTCCTCCTGCCTCCTTTCCTGTCTTTGTGCTCCTCTTCCTGAGCAGTCCCAGACGCTGTCGGTGCCAGGGCAGCCCAGCCCGGAGCGTGGCCCTGCAGGACACAGCCCCAGCCGCGCAGAGCCCCTGCAGCCCAGCCCAGCAGCCACGCTGGGACTGCTGCAGCCAGCAAAGGGCCCTGAGGTGCCAGGATCTGCTGATCCCTGGGCCAGCCGGAGCTGTCACAGCGCTGCGAGTGCCCTGCCCTGCGAGGCCACTGTCCTGGGTTTTTGCTTGGCTTGGGAATGACTCAGAAACTTCCCAGCACACTGATTATCCTCCAGGTGTTTTCTTTGTGGGAATGGATATTGTTCTGGCTCGGGGGCTCTCTGATTTGCTCGCATTAGCAGTCATGCTGCAGTGGCTGCGGGTTGTTAGGAATGGGTTCACCAAGACCAGACAACTGAGGTGCGGATTCTGCGATGCTCTGCACACACGAAACGGCACCGAATCGGCATTCCCGGTAAATGCGAGATCTGGGAGCCGAGCAGGGAGCCGAGTGAACTCATGGAGGGGGCTGCTGGCAGAAGGAGACGCAGGATCCAGCGATCTGTCTGCACACGCTAATTTATTTTTCTTTAGTTGCAGGACTAGAATTCCGCTCCTGCCTCCAACCTGTGTGCAGCCCGTGCCTCCTCCCCGCCCGCAGCCCCCGCAGGGCCGCGAGCAGCGCCCCGGCCACTAAACTCCCCGCAAGTGTCAGGATTTCCGCACTACAAACTGCAGCTGTAACTCAGGGAAATGATGCTCCAGCAAAACTGCCATTTCAACCGTGTTCCCAGGAAGGACGCAAGCAGCGTGTTTGTCCGAAAGGAATCATTTAGCCGGTAAA